>CM047425.1:42078435-42640643 GCA_026168455.1 Theocolax elegans
TACTTCTCGAGAGAGTATCCGTAAAGTTCTTAACAATTTCAATACAATATTTTTTTACAATAAAGACTGTACACTTGTTCGTAAAGTCGCATCTTACGTCCGCAAAACAGTACGCTATCGAAAAATACATTAATGCAAATAGCAGATTCGACTTGGAGTAAAGTATGGGGAAAGTACAAAACCTTCGGATCAGCGAGCGTAACCTTCTTAACAATAGTAATCATACTTAAAACAATCAAATTCACTGTAGATACTATTTTATACAGGTATGCCTTACATAGCTTATATGGTCTATACGTATTCTAGGTGCTTGTTGGAATTTATTGACGCATTTATTACTTTATCTGGGGCGCGGTATTAATACCAGAAGCCACCGTTCATAAGATACGCCTCTTATGCACGCCTGTTCCAAAACAACCGGTTCTAAGATGTAAGACTCGGAAAATATCGAACTAAGAAACTTAGAATACGAGCAAATTAAACTTACCAATAACTTATACCGGACCTTAAGAAAGCCATACATACCGTCTTTACGACAACAAGATAACTGATACCTCTCAATTTTCATTCTTCATTTTTTCTCTTTCACATAGATCGACAAAAATTCTAATGAAAATCTAGACAAATTCAGCGAGCGTATGAGATATTTATTAGACCCATTCATTAAAGGCGGAGAATTAGCCCAATTTGAATTTGGCGAAGTGACCATGTCGGCCAAAGAAAGGGAAAAATTTGCCTTATATACATTCTGTCGAGATGTCAAACCTAAAATTAAACGCTGCATGTGTAAATACGATTATTCTAATACTTTGAATCAAGCCATATCGAACGCTAACCTCATCAATCAACATTTAACCGATTGAAAATTTTTTTAAAAACTATCAAGCTTGAAACTACAGAACTATAATAACATAAAATCCATATTGGCATTAATTTATAGATTACATGGAAACCAACACCGCAGTATGGGAATTTGCCCAATTATACCTCGAAAATCGTATCTGCTTTTATGAAAAAGAGTATTAAGAGCCAATATGCATTATTTAAGAACACTGTGGTCTTTACTGCAAGAATTGTTATTGTAGCATCATCGAAGACCCTTTAGCTTTTGTACTTTCCATTTTATTTCCTACAAGCTTCGATACCGAAAAATAATACTGCAATAAATTTTCACGATAAATGTAAGATTTGCTTAAAAACTTATCTATTCGCTCTAAATATTTCTCAGTGCGGAATTTGCGTAAATCAAAATATAATTAAGAGTGCCAATTTTTTGGCGAACCAAGACACCTTCTTCACATATAGTACAACATGAACTGCGAAATAATTCGAAATTTCGAGAGAATTCACTACGAACGCAAATCCATACAAATATGTTTTCTATGTTACTACAAAACAATTAACCCGATATTAAGAGCACAACAGGCTAGCATCATAACTCGCACTAATAAACCTCAAGATGGAATTTATTTGTAAAATTTGTAATAACCTTATACCGCTCGAATTTTAAGAGATTCTCTGCTTACAACACAACGACCATTTCTATATACTTCATTAATAAATTCCCCTGCAAATATATCTAATCAACAATTTATTAATAGTACGGATATTCGCAACACTAATTCCAAGTCAAACCATCTTTCTAATAATATAGATACTCCAAGCACTGAATTTGTAAGTGCATCTGCACTCTAAATAAACATTAACATCGAAAAACATAATAGATGAAATATACAACCCCGACTCGCCGAATGAAAATCAACAAAAACATACAAAATGTTACCGTTTCCTGCTTTTAAGTCAAACAAAAATTCAATAATGATTGCATTTGTTCAAACCTAAACATGATTACATAGCCATTAGTAAAATCTCGAACAAACATTTTTTTAGACCAACTTGATTTATTGCAATGCAAGCAAACCAACTCTCACTTTCTGTGTTCGAATTTCAATGAACTAAGAATCAACCATTCTTGTGAATCAGAACATTTTTTCAAATGTACAAAATGTAAATCTAGTATTATGCGACATACAGTTAACATCCGACAAGAACTACTTTATAATAAACACGCCTAATCCAAATATATGGTTACTATCAGTAAAAAATAACAACAAAATAACTATAAATTGTAATTTAAAAAATTCAGTTATAGCGAGCAACACATCTAGAATGATTATTTTACCAAAGTGTTGTTTCATCTTAACGAACAACAATCTGTATCAAGGATCAAAATTCGAACACGAAAATAATGCGCCAATAATACAATACACATCGATCGATATTAGCCGAATATACCAAACAACCATATTTAATAACTTACTACAAGATAAATTAAACCATACATACCTTACTAAACTCGATGTCTATGATAACGAAAATGTCTCCGAAACTAAATGGTATATGATTATATGTATAATACTTTTAAGCCTAACCATTTTCTTAACACTTAACATGAGCATAATTATTTTTATATTTTGTCTATTTATTAAAAGAATCAAAAGTGTTTCTAATAATAGTTCTACCACTCACATAGAAAATGCAGAATTGGACGAAAACATCCGAATCAACTTCATTGGAGTAAACGAAATCGACTAAAACATTACATATTTTCTTTTATGAATACAACATCTATCGCATTACCATAATTTTTTCAAACAATATGTAAACGAAATTCATATTCCATATACAAGTTAAAAAAGAAATATTTTTTTTTCGAGGAGGGGACTGCATCCTAATATTGACTCTTTTACGACACCATTTCCAAGCAATCATAAGTAATAAAAAGAAAAGAGAAAACTTAGAACCACGATTTATTCCTTAACCCAACAACTCACTTCAATACACCAAAAATTTCAACCTAGTACAAATCCCTTCAATCACATCAGCATCTCCTTTAAAACCTACAAGATGTTCCTGTACATAGTTTACATTAACACGGCACTTCCGATGGCAGAAGATATGGACTTAGAAAAGAAGAAAATAATTATCAGAAACTGAAAGAGTTCGAAACGATCGTTACGATCCACAAAAAATTCAATTTTCGGACAATTTTCCACACCCTTGAGAACAACTAAATTTCTCATGTTGGCAAACACGAAGTCTTTACCAAGCAGCTTAACATCTGGATACAGGAAACTATCTAGAAGATATCAAAGAGAAAATTCTAAAAGAATTAATTATCGGAGTCAAAAACCACTCTGATAACTTAATCTTACAAAGTAGCACTACTTATGACACAATTCCCACTGATTCTTAGACCAGAGGAAACCGCCACATAGAAATTTGGGATCTAAAAGGAACATCCGACAAAGACTACTCTTACAAGGGGGGTACTTTACCTCCGGGAAACGGATCTTATTCTAATTTAGTATATCTTATGCAATGTAAAAATATGAAGAAAGCCACGTTATTCCTTGCCAACGGCCACTTATACGAAAGTTATTCGACATCTAATAATAATAGCAGTAAAAATTACTTCCAATTTGGTCGCTTATAACTCGAAAACAAATTAAGATAAACAATCGAACTAAAAACCAGAAGAAATTTGAGTTCAAGTAGATATGGTTTAAAAAAAAAGAAGCTTAATTTGCTTAATTTACATAAAGTTATGAAGAAAATAAGAAACTATTAGGCCAAAAAACAATAAATTTTTCATATTAAATTTTGGTTAAAATTTCTTCAATTTCTTATTTTCTTCATAACTTTATTCCAAATTAAGCAAATTAAGCTTTTTTTTTAAACCATATCTACTTGAACTCAACTTTTTTCTGGTTTTTCTTTTGAGTACCTATTTTTATTTGTTTCCAAGTTGTGAGTGATCAAATTGGAAGTAATTTTTACTGCTATTATTAATAGATGTCGAACAACTTTCGTAAAAGTGGCCGTTGGCAAGGAATAACGTCGTTTTCTTCATATTTCATATCACAGAAGACATACCAAAATTAGGTTAAGATCCATTTACCGGAGGTCAAGTACTCCCCTTGTTAGTTTGAAAAATGGGAAGGAAACGATTTTCCAGACAAACCACCAACCCAGAAAATCGATATAAATAAATGCATTTGCTGCTTTAGGTTTTCCACGTTTGAGATGAAGCCAGATGCCAGGATAGCTAGGGCATCTTAAAGAAGTTAAGAGAATAACAAAATGCTAACAATTCATGTTTTTGGTTTGATTTTATCACTCGGTGGTTTTTATAAGAATGATGTATTTAATTTTAATAATTTTTTTTATTTTATCTGTATGCTTACCTTGTTGATGCGAGGAACACTAGTTTGAAGAGGGTTTTAAGTTATAATTGAAAGAGTTTAATTTAATTGCCATTGATATTATAATTTGTAACGGTAAGGTATTGTTTACCTAACCGTTTGACGAATTCGAGCAACACGAGCGAACAATATCGTAATGTTCGCATCGACTCGAGCCGGCGAGATTCGACTCGGCTCGGTTCGTCGTGGCTACACGGGTGAGATCGGCTATGCGTGCGCACCTGAATAAATAGGTGAGGGGGAGATTCACGCGCGCTCAAGAAGAGATATACCCGCCTTAAGGGGATGTCGGAGCTATAGCCTCCATCAAAAGCCGCTCGATCTCGCTGCTTCGAATGGCGCTGTAGTCAGGTGTCGATTTCTACGATAAACATACTTTAAACATAAATTATAAATTTTGCAGCTACATAGAGCTGTTGAAAGATACTTTCCCCCCTAGCTATGACTAAACTTAAGGTAATTATAATATTACTCTTGGCAGCAAATGTTTATATTTTTAAAAAAATGTGAAATACGTTGCATGTAGCATTACGGCAGATATAGATTCATTGAATATGAGACGTATTTCACATTTTTAAAAAAAAATAAACATTTGCTGCCAAGAGTAATATTATAATTACCTTAAGTTTAGTCATAGCTAGGGGGGAAAGTATCTTTCAATAGCTCTATGTAGCTGTAAAATTTATAATTTATGTTTTAAGTACGTTTATCGTAGAAATCGACACCTGACTACAGCGCCATTCGAAGCCGCGTGATCAAGCGGCTTTTGATGGAGGCTATGGGTCCGACATCCCCTTAACACGCAACAGGTGTAATCCCCCCGCGTCCCGTGTACAGCTTCGCCGCGTTGTGTTTTACCGTGGTGTTCGTGGGTGCATTTGAAGTGCAGGCCGATTTTACATTCGCGGTGTGAGTTTCGCCGTCGGGAATCAACTAGCAGCGACGCAACCCCGGTGCGCGGACGAACGGACTAATCGTCCGATACCGCAATGGGAGCGAGCGAACGAGCGAGAGAGAGACAGAGAGAGAGCGACCGAACAGCTGATCGTTATACGATTCCAGCATTGAACTCGAGGAAGTAAGTGGTACCACTTCACGCGATTGCGTTTTATTTAATAAACAATAAATAGTTCATTTATTGCGCTATACAGTTCGCGATATTTTTCCCCTCTCTCTCTCTACAAGTCGGACGTTTACCGACGTAATTAAAAGCGTAGACCTCGGTGACAAACATATATTCTGTCTATTATTTATTTGTATATTGATTTTAATAAATTCATTTTTATTATAAATTCAATCCGGTGTTCGAGTAATTTAATTTAACCCACGTACGATTCCTTTCATAATCCTAAGAGCTTGTATATTTCTGATTGACAAGTGCTCGACGTGGTATCCCTGTTTCGCGGTCAATTTCAGATTTGATTTTTACTTGGTTGTTATCTGAAACAGTACCTCGGTTTCAGACTAACACTTAAGGGGAGGTCGTACAAAACTGATTGATGGGTTAACAGATTTGACAGATTTGACAATTTGAGGTTATGAAAAAAATAATTATAGTATCATATAATATGTAGTAATATACATAACAATAGGTAAGGCACACCGCATGTGTGTCTAATAGCTAACCGATCGATTCGACAGATCGAGGCCTATAAGAATATTACACAGCGCCACCATTAGGCAAAATAAAAAAACTTATATGTTTCGCAGATAACCTGCAAAACTGTTTATTATTTGCAAACTAATTTTAGCTGTTTTGCACAATTTTTTATACAAAATCTTAAAAAATTAGTGAAGAACCGTAATTAAACTGCATCTCATACGATGGTCAGATAATTTACGGTAAAGAATAATAATACGAAATTTTTCGATTAAATTAAAACCAGAGCGCTATTCTCCTGTCCAAATTAATGATGTGTGCCAAATTTGGAGTAATTTGATCCATCAAAAGAGGAGAATAGTGCAGAATACAAATTTCCATTTACGCACTAAAACAGTGACATATTTGATTGACAGGTTTCTCTGTTACGACCTTCCCTTTAACAGATTTAGTAGAGCGGACAGGTAACCGCCGCCGCAACGCGGGAAAAATACGTTCACTTGAATACGGTAAGTTTAACCGTACCGCTGAGCAGCCGCAATAATAAAATAAACATCCGCGCAGCAGTCAAACTGTTACAAAGTACTGCAGATTATTTATTATAAATATATAAAGACGTACTTAGGAAAGTAATTGCTCAATAGTTATGAATATTACTAATGATTCTTTATTGTTTATTGGTTATAAATAGTGAAAAATTGATTACTTAGCGGAACCGACTTTTTCAATGGTTTTACAAATTTTAGAGTCACAACTGTCGCAGGAACTACAAAAGACAGTCTACAAAAGACTAGGCACCGATGTGCAAAATTTTGGGTCTTACAATGGTAAATAAGTATGTCACACAAGTATTTTACGAGCATTCTAGGAATCATATATCGAGGGTGATTCATTAGATAAGAGAGGATAATAAATAAATGCGTAACAAAGGAATAGAAGGCATGAGAGAGTAGATCGGAAAAACGTAATTTCGTAAAAGTATTATTTTGAGTTTCGTCCTAATAGATAGATGTAGTCTCGGACGTGACATGCCACTTCTTGAGAAAAGAAACTGCGTCGAGTAGTTTCTTTATTGGTGTTGTAATTTTTAACGATCAATGATTCAAATGGTGGGTCGGCCTAAACGCTTCTTCTTGATAGAAACAAGATAGTTGTCGTCTATTGAGAAACAGGTCGCAGTGTCTTCATACTCTCCTAATACTTTTTGGAGAACTAATAAGATACGTGGTTTTGTCTGATAAAAATTTGTTGAGTTGTGATTTTTTGTGATATTTTTTTTGTTTGTTTTGTTCCCCTTTTTTGGCATTTTATTATTATTCGCCTAAAAGGATGAGTATATGTTTCGTTTCTATTAATAACATTATTATTTATATTTTTTATATATATTTGTTAGCAGTTTGTTGATAATTGTGATTTTATCGATTTTCCCGAGTTAAATAAGAAAAGGGAAGGTGAAAAAAACTTTAACACATTCTATCCGTTTTGTAACGTGTCGGTGGTCAATGCCACACTTTTCAGACTGTTTAAAATATTTTATTTATAAACAACATTGTACACTCGGATAAAAATTAATAAAATAATAATAAGGAAAGTGTAATATACCTTCTAAAAACAAACACAGTAATTTGTATATAATGATTTCGTCGCAAGTCGATTTGAATCTCCGTTTCTTTTTCCTCATTATTAACAAGGAAACATCAAAATAAATGTATACACGACACAAATTTTCTATAATATATGAAACATATGGGCATTTCTTAAAATAAATGCCATTTAGGAAGAGACAAACATTTTTGTTTAATTTTAAATTTTTAATGTTTTATCCATACACTTACCTTACGAAGGATCATCGCGAAAAGTTTTATGTCATTAATATTTTGTACTTCTAGAGTAATAAAACTTTCTTCTTAAATAAATAAATTTTTGTATGAATTTTAAACAACAATTTATAACATTTTAGCGGTATATAAATAAAAACCTGTTTCTTCCATTTCTCCCGTAATTTATAATTTGCAACCTCTTTCAAAATTTGCGTTTTAATCCATAATTATATCTAATTTATTTTTCCCTTTAGTTACAGGGCCGATATATTTATTTCGATTATTATAAACAAATTCATTCCTTAAATCACCTTCTGTTTCTAATATTGTTTACCATACAGTTTTGAAATTTTAGTTTAAAAAATATTTAAATTAAATGCTCCTAAAATAATAATTTTTGAAAAACTTTTCAAACGTAATTCGTATTTTATATTGCCACTGTTAAAATTCGAATTTTCTTTTGCCATTACTGTTTATAATAGAATTATCTTAAAAATGCAATAATTAATGTATTTAATTTTTAACCCATTGTATATATCATATGAATATTTGGAAAAGTGTATGATATACTTAATTAATATTTATTTTATCTTCAAACAATTTTGCATCTGTATTTGAAGCATTACATTGAATTTTAGATCCGTTATTATTATTGAGTACAAATATAAAAATTTCATGAGTTTTGAAAAAAAGGAGATGTCGATCTTTGAGGGTCAAACCACGTTGAACAAGGAAAAAAAACTCTTATTTTCAATTTAAAAAATCGTACAACGTTTCGTCCGCTGGTTTGCAGACCTCTTTAAGCACTGTTTATTAACAAAAAACAACAGAATTAACATAAGAATAATATATAAATAAACAAAACTTCAACCCCACACTTATAAATGCATTCCTCTGTTTTATTATAGATATGTTGATAATACCATTGTGTGTATCCATAAAAAATATATAAATACTGTTATTAATGTTTTTAATACTGATAGAGCAATATTACTATCTCACACAGATTTTCATAAAGATAATGTAAATATTATTAGACACATTTTGACAGAAAATGACTATCCATCAAAATTTGTTAATAAAAATATTAACACTAGGTTACGAAAAATAAACAATGTTGTATACCAAAAGATATTACTGTCGATAAAAAATTTAGCTACTTTTCGCTTCCGTACTTCAAAAATTTCAATGAAAAATGTTCTAGCATATTAAAAAAATTGAACATTGGTGCAGTTCCTAATATTAATAAAAAACTTCAAAATGTCATAACATTAGGTAAAGATACGACAAAAAGAGCCTGATTTATGTAACGCTGTTTATAAGTTTAATTGTAATGAGTGTAATTCTTCTTATATTGGGCAAACAAAACGTGCATTAAAAGATAGAATTAGAGAACACAAATATATGTATAATAGTGATTCTGTTGTCAGCCTGCATATGCTACAGAATAATCGCACATTCAACTTTGACAATGTTTGAGTTTTAGACAAAGAACCCTCATGTAAAAAATGCATTATTTCAGAGATGCTGCATATTAATATTTGCGAATGTACCATAAATAAGAAGGAAGACACTCAAATGCTCAGTAATATTCATAAGAGGATTTTGTAACAGTTTGTTTTGCTCGGAATATTGATGTATGTCTAATTCTCAAAATTAATAATCTGTAATTTTCACACGTATGTATCTATAGTCGAGTTGACTGATTTATAATTCACTTTAACGCTATCCTACAATGTAGTAGAATTAAACCGTATACATCGTTTTCACAAAGGTATTTAATTCTTATTTTGTGCTGTAAAGTGTGGGGTTGAAGTTTTGTTTATTTATATATTATTCTTATGTAAATTCTGTTGTTTTTTGTTAATAAACAGTGCCTAAAGAGGTCTGCAAACCAGCGGACGAAACGTTCCACGATTTTTTAAATTGAGAATAAGAGTTTTTTTTCCTTGTTCAACGTGGTTTGACCCTCAAAATAAATGCCATTTAGGAAGAGACAAAAATTTTTTTTGAATTTTAAATTTTTAATGTTTTATCCATACACATACCTTACTTGCAACATATAGATATAAAATATCAAGTTAGTTTAGCTTAAATAATATATTATTATGTTTTAACCGAACACTTTGTTGATGGAGTGGACTTTTGTCGACTTAGTAATCTAATAAATTAAATATGTAATATGTGATCGACTACCTTCATTAAATATTAATAATTTATTTGTGTCTTTTGCTAATACATTATTATTTAATATTAAAATTTTATTTTTAATCATATATAAATAATAAAAAATCTCGTGAATCGTTTATAATTTAATCAATTTATTTATTTAATATACAACTTAAATTTACATTTTAATTTCACATTTTTTAACTTAATTTAATTTAATTAGTTTTTAGTCTTTCACTACTCCTGACCGAATTTTTTTCACTTTTATTAATGTTTTGTAACTTTAATTTTTTCATTTAGTCTTGTTTATGTTTTGGAGAAGCTTCCGATTCTTTTATAGACCATGGCTGGCCAATAGCATAATGCACACACTTTGTACCTCGAGTACAGTCATAACAACTCAAATTATTAAAAAAAAATAAGTTTGCAGTTTTATTTGACTACCTCTATTGGCGTACAGCCAATGTGCCTTTAAAAGAATTAAGGTCATCACATGAAATATTATTTATCACATTAATATTTTATGGTACTTAAGGGGAGTCCGTAGAGTATAGTTGAATATGTCACCACCCGAATTTTGCGAGCAAAAGTGGCGCTGCCGTTAGATAGACTGAGTTCATATTCGACAACAATTTTGGACAATTAAAAAAAATAGAGTTTTTACTACACAAAATCGAAGTTAAGCGCCATAGCTATTGATGTAATGATTAATTACATATTACTTAGCTAATCGAAAATACTGACTTTTCGATCAGCTAAGCAATATGTAATTAATCATTACATCAATAGCTATGGCGCTCAACTCTGGTTTTGTGTGGTAGAAACTCTATTTCCTATAAATGTTCATAATTATTGTCGAATATGAACTCAGCTCATCTGACGGCAGCGCCACTTTTGCTCGCAAAATTCGGATGGTGGATTTGTGAAGCTATGAGTACGAACTGCCCTTAATGAAGAATTAATGTACTGATAAAAATACGTGTCGACGGAGTGAACATATATTCAATTTTTCATTAAATTATCTGCGTACAAAGTATATTTTATTATTATTATATTTGTATTATAATTATAACATATTTTGTAAGTTAGTTCGTATATTTTAACCATTAATTGTTAATGCACTGTTTATAAAACAACTGTCGACGGAATGGATGCATATTAAAATACGCAACTTACATTTTTATATATATATATATAATAATATTGGCCTCTCACGAACTAAATCCTTTACTTTAGAATAAAGCAGGCACATTGTACTCTGTGTCCACTATGGTTGGTAGAATTTCCCAGAGCACGGCCTTCTTAAAATAATTAAAGGCGTTTCGTCCTCGATCTCCAGCTTGGACTCCTCAGTAAGGAACTGGAGATTCTACCTTAGACGCCTGTCGCAAGATGATCTGCGACGCCAGCAAGATGTTCTGCGGCTATATATATAGAAAAGAGACGACGATCTCTCCAACGAGTGTAGAGAGATAGTCGTCTCCCTCTGGTAGTGGGAAATTCCACCAACCATAGTGGACACAGAGTAGAATGTGCCTTCTTTATTCTAAAGTGAAGGATTTAGTTCGTGAGAGGCCGATATTATTATATACATATATATATACAAAAAAGAAAAAATGGCGTCAGGAGGTGAAGAGCCTCCTGACAACGACGAAGAAGTTTTTTATAAATGTCATCCAAAAAGTAAAGTTAAAGTAGTTATTTGTTTAATATGTGAAAGTATTTATCACAAAAGTGATTATGTGAGAATAAAAAGTGGTATTACATTAAGCAGTTCGCTAATAATATGTCCGGAACATAAAGGACTAAACTTAACCTCAAAAAAATCAAATGAAGCAGCCTTGAATGACACAGCAAAGTATATTATAGCACAAATTAAATTATTACAAAGAACGCAGATACGAGAAGAATATCTAAATGATATAATAAACGAAACGAACAATATTGATTGCAATATTAATGATGAGCAGACTGAAACTGAAACTTTAAGAATTGAAAACACCTTACTCAAACAATTAGTGGCAGAAATGAATGATAAGAATCAATTATTAAAAAGTGCTTTAGAAAAGGAAAATTCAAACAAGATAGAATTTAAAAAACAAACATATTCACAAGTTGTAAATAAAGTACCACCTAAGCCAAAGAAACTTCCTAAACTAATAGTTAAAAAGAAAAGGAACGAAGATACTTTTGATCTAAAAAACCTGTAAATCACTATATGATAAAAAAGAAATCAATTCAAACAAAAAATATATTTTTTCAAACGAAAAATGATGATAAAATTATAATTGATTATATGAATGAAACAAGTATTACAGAAGCTGAAAAAATATTAAAAGAAAAATTATCTAGTTTATGTGAAGTTAAAAAAGAAGAGTTATTAAAACCCAAAGTGAAAATTATTGGTATACAGAATATAGAAAAAATGGATAAATTGTCTATTGAAAATGATATAAATGAAAGGAATTTTAAAGATTTCTCAACTGGCTGTAAAGTATTGCATAGCTATGTAAATGAAAAATTAAAACAAGAAAGTTTTATAGTTGAAGTTACAAATGAAATTTATAAAAAAATAAGAGAAAATAACTATAAAGTGTTCGTTGGATTTCAATACTGTAAAGTATACGATATAATAAATACAAGACCAGGTTTGAAGTGTGGAAGATTTGGTCATAATAGTTACAAGTGCTTAAATGAAAAAATTTGTTTAAAGTGTTCAGGTCATCATAATACAATTGAATGTACACAAACAGATAATCTAAATTGTGTAAATTGTACGTTTCATAACAAAAAATATAAAATGAATTACGACTGCAAACACGTGGTTAATGATAGCATGTGCTGCCAAGTGTTGAAAAATAGAATCAAGAAGGAATTAGGAAACACGGATTATCCTATGAGTCCGATAATACCAAGATATATCGGTAATATAGAGATCTTTCAAAATGTTACTAAGAAGAAAAGTATTTTGAAATCAAGAACATTAACATCGATTTCATCATTGACTTCTAATAAATAATATTTAAGTAAATTTAAGAAATTCTAAATAAGTAAAAGATGGATAACTTTAATATTATTGATAACATAATTAATTGTAACGTATTAAAAGAAATTATCGTCAGCGATATCGACACTCTTAACAAATTTGCCAATTCAAATAAGAATTTTATACTTTATGTTAATATACGAAGTTTGAATGCTAATTTCAATAAATTGGAAATTTTGATTAATCGTCTTGAAATTAAACCATTTATGGTCATTTGCGTAGAAACTTGGTCACTTCAATATTATAAATATTTTAGTTTAAAAGGTTACAAAATTTATTATAACAATAGTCAAATTAATAGAGCAGATGGAGTTGTTGTTTATATGGCTGAAGATATAACTGAGAATACAGACATTATTCAAATAGATAATTTAAGAATGTTGAATACAAACATAACCTCTAATCTTGAAAAAACCATCGAAATCACTTCTTTATATAGATCGCATGATATTCATAAAGTAGAATTCTTAATGAGTATAAAAGAACTATTAAAATTAAAGAAAAATGTTGCTAATCATATTATTGTTGGAGATTTCAATATAGACATCTCTAGTCATGATAACATTAGTCAGGAATTTTTAAATAATTTTCTTGAATATGGGTACATATTATGTTTTCAAACTGGAACAAGATTAGCAAATACTAACACAATGGGTTCATGTATAGATAACTTCTTTATTAAAAATAGTAATGTAAATGTTAAGGCGGCTAAATTAACTGATTCATTTACGGATCACTTTCCATTATTTTTATCAATAAAAAATATAAAACATAGTGGGAACTATAAAATGCGATCAAAAATTCGTTATGATAAACTTAATAAAATTGCTAAAAAACTTAATTGGAATCAGATATTATTAATGAAAGATCCATCATTGGCAATTAATTGTTTGATTGATAATATAAAGGAATGTATTAATAGTGCAACATTTAGAATTAATAATAAAAAATCAGATAAATTGAAACCAAGAAAATCTTGGATTACTAAGGGAATTATTGTTTCATGTAATAGAAAAGAAATACTTTATAGAATTTGGATGATGGATGTAAATAATTTTGATAACAGGATGGAATACAAAAATTATGATAAAGTGCTAAACAGAGTAATTAAAGATGCAAAAATTAAATATGAATATGATGTGATTAAAAAAGCTATTAATAAACCAAAAAATTTATGGAATATAGTAAATCAAAAACTAGGTAAAAATACTAAAAAACAAGAGAAAATTACTGCTATCCTTGATAAATATAAAAATAGAATAACGAATACAGAGGATATTGCTAATGTTATGAATAATTACTTTACTGACATTGGTATTGAATTGAGAAATAAAATTCTTGAAATTGATAGTGTCGATATCCGGTTGCCTGATTTCAATAACAAAACTATATTTATGATTCCGACAGATCCGATAGAAGTTTATAATATAATAAATGATTTTGAAATAAAAAATGGTGGTTCGGATAAAATCGACACTAGAACATTGAAGTCACTAATTAAATATATTTTGGATCCATTAGTTCACATTTTTAATTTATGCATAGAAAAATCTGTTTGGCCTGAATCACTTAAAAACGCAATGATTATACCAATTCATAAAAATGGTAGTAAGAAGAAAATTGAAAATTATAGACCAATTTCACTAATTTCTAATTTAGCAAAAATTTTAGGAAAGATAATATATATAAGGATCTGTAAATTTTTCAAAGAGTGTAACATATTCTCAGAGAATCAATTTGGATTTATACAAAATAGAGGCACTAATGATGCCCTACAGAAAATAACCAATAAAATTTATAATAACTTGGACAACAGTAAACCTTTGGCTATAGCATTTCTAGACTTGGCGAAGGCTTTTGATACGGTAGATCATAACATATTACTAAATAAACTTTACAATTATGGAATTAGAGGTAATGCACATAAATTAATGTTTTCATATCTTACTAATAGACAGCAAATAGTAAGAATTGATGATACTGTAAGTCATAATAATCTTGTTAAAACAGGCGTTCCTCAAGGAACTATACTTGGACCTTTGCTTTTTATAATATATGTAAACGACATGTTAAAAGAAAATATAATCTCACATGCAGATGATACAGCATTAATTGTTACCGAAGATACTTGGGAAAAAGTTAAAAATAAGATGAATATTGAATTAAACTGGATTGCAAATTGGTTAGCCTTAAACAAGTTATCTTTAAATATAGAAAAGTCAACATATATTACATTTGGAAATTATATAGATAGCGCTCCAGATTATGAAAATGATAATTATGATATCCAAATTAATAACAATAAGCTAAAAAGAGTGAAAAATACCAAATATCTAGGCTTAATATTTGATTATAGAATGAATTGGTCTTTACATATAGAATATTTAGTTAATAAAACTAAGTACCTAATATTCATTTTTCATAAACTTGCAAATTATATGAATATAACAACACTTAAAATGTTATATTATGCACTGTTCAATAGTGTTATTAGTTATGGTATTATAGCATGGGGTGGTGCGTATATGAATAGTATAAGTTTGCTGCATAATTTACAAAAAAAAATATTAAAAATAATAAATAAAAATAGATTTATAACTAAAGATTACCCGTTAAATATAGAACAATTATATGCGTTAAATTGTTTATCATATCATTATAATAGTTTAAGTAATCTGTTTATGTCTTCGAACAGTATAACTAGAAATAAGAATCTACCTATTCCAAGATTCAAAAAAACTGTTAGCAAAAAAAAATAGTTATATCAAAGCTATAGGTTTGTTTAATAAGCTACCAATTAGTCTAAAAGAATTAAATAAAAAAAACAAAAAGATAAAATTGAAAGACTGGATAGTTAATAATATTTAAAAAATCTATACAAATTTTATTTATAAATTGAATCTTTATTATGATTGTTTTGTTTAATGTTGCCTTAGTGATTTTATGAGTTAGTAGCCTCTTTATGGATGTTATATAGTATATAGTGAAAGAATTTAACTATGTCATTTTAGTATGTAAGTATATTATGTAATTTTAGTATATAAGTCTTAGATACTTTAGTATCTTGCCAGTTCCACCAACAGATATATGCATTATATCTCTGTGGGGAATTCTATGTAATTCTAAGGAATTCTATGTATTTTCTGATACTGGTTAATAAATAAATAAATAAATATACATATTGCCGAACGATAAAATTTTGAATCAAATTACATTTTTATACTTCTTAATTTCTTCTTATTTTAACCTAACAAATTTATAATTCTCATAAGATATTTCGAAAGTATTTCATCCAAGGAATCTGTTAGGATTAAAACATTTTGATTAATAAATATTTTTCATTTATAAAAATTACTTTGAACGTTGATGCTTTAGACTCCGTCGACAAAATCACGTGATGGTGGAACGTGATGAAAGTGTGCATGCAAAGTTCAAAATGCAAATAACAATCTTTGTAGCACCTTTTACACTTATTTTGTAGCAAAATAAAACATTTCCATATGTTATAAGAATAAATAAGGGTCACTAATATAAACATATTTTAGAAAATTTATCTACAAGTAAGCCTGTGGAAGTCGATGGAGTGAACATTTTAGCGATTTAATTAATTTTCTTTTACTCTAAATTACTTTTAATGATCAAGTTTTGACAAGAATTTGTTTAAGTAAGTTTCTAACTACATGTAGAAATTTTTTATTTTTATTTTTTAATTATTTTTTATGCTCATAGTACGAGAGAATCAAAATGGCACTTATTTTAAGAATTGACCATATACGAATCGCACCTACATATATAGTAATGAATCGAGAGCGAGTAATGTTTACATTTTTTCAGTTGATGACGCACAGGTTTTGTATAGAATATGATCAGCTAATTTAACGAGTTTTCATTTTAAATATAATATGCGAATACTTTGTATTTAATTTAATTGAATCTTCTTGTTTGTTTATGGAATTTTTTTGTAAATTAATATGTACCATTTCGGATGTCAATCTTTTACCATAGTTCGCTTCTTTATCTAAAATTTTTAAATTCTGCCAACCAAATTTATGATTATTACGCTGTATGTGTTAAAAAATAACCGAATCTTTTCTTTCTTTATGTTCATTCACCCGTTTGATAAGTGTCTCTTTGTTTGTCCAACTTATGAAGCATTGGAGTCAATACAATTTAATTTATATACAACATTATTTAGAGTATTTCTATCTGTTTTATCTTTTCCTTTAATTATGATATTATTTATTTATTTATAAAGATTTTGCGGATTGCTTAAGACAAAATTTAGTAGATAATATAGTGAGTTTAATGAGTTTAATACGTAAGTAACCATGATTAGTCGTGTCATTATAAAATTATTAGAATTATACAAGGTTTTAGTAAGGAACATCCATGTAATATCGACTTTTTACTGTAAAAATATGTTCCTTTTTATGTAATCTACCTTTATAAATCTTATGGTAGCGAGCGTTTTACGTATAAACATATTTTTGTTAGGTATACAGTGGTATTTCAATCATATTTTAAAATTATAGACTGCTAATATTATTTTTAGTAGAGTGGCTTATGCTTATGATGTAGCGGGATTTTCGCAGGTGCTTTGAGACTGCAAACGGTATCGCCAGGAATTTTTTGGTCTTTATACCGATGATCGAACCCTCTCAAATCCTCATTTCAAGGTTTAAATGACTTACAGTGTTCCTATAGCCTATATAAATGACTTTGGAAGTATTTTTGGTGAAAATATCAGAAAATTTTACAAAAAAAAGTATATATATGTTTTTTTGTGAAAAATGCTTCCCTAAGGGGCTATAAATTAATGAATTTAGCCATAAAGTGTAAAAATAGCTGTCCTTTTTTTAAGTGTCTACCATTTTGACATAGAGTAGTATACAAATCTGAAAAAAATCATATACACTGAAAACACTTTATCGAACATGTATAAAAATTTTGGGAAGGAAAAAATTTTTGCTCGCTGATCTTACAGAGAATCACTCATATATATATAGTAGCCTCTTGATAAGTTATTGCCTTCGGGGCTGTAGGGAAGGAAAACGACAACTTATAAATAGTCTCTTCCACTTCGAGGCCTCCGAGCGAGCGGCTGGATATGGAACTTAAGTGCAACGCTATTGAAGCGGCGCACAACCAATAGAGTAGCGTGTAGCTGTATGTACTTGGTAGCCAGGAAAAATTTGAATTCGGTTTTACACGTAAAATGTTTTTATTATTTGTTTATACACTTTTGTAAGCAAATAAGTTTTGATAACAATAAACTTTCAAATAAAAACGAATAAAAAATTGTATAAAAAATTCATATAATAAATAAATAATTCAATTAAAACAATAACGACGTTATTTTTTAGCTATTGCTACTTCCATCGCAACCACTTTAGCTTCATTAATAACATCAAATCCAATGGGATAGGATAGAATTTGTCAGGATGTTGCTGTAAAAATTTGAGCAAGTAATCAGCCGCTTTGACTGCTTCATTGGCACCAAACTGTTCATTAACTTAAGGATGTTCTATGCTGTCATGCGGGGGGGTGAAGGGGCAGAGGGGTACCCTATGCTTTAACACGGGAGAGAGCAATTGCTGACAACTTAAGATAATAAAATTTCTCTTATCCGAAAACGTACTGAATGACACTTTAGCATGAATTATGAAAGTCAATTTAAGTTCAAACCTTTTTTCTTAACAATAAAATGTTTTAAAACTCCCTTTTATATTTTTTTACAACAAATTCCAGTTTGGTCATTTGTGAATACAGATTTGGCAACAGCGCTTTTATTTTCAATATTTATCGGTTGGTCATCTTGCTTCGCTATATATGTATATATATATACGCTTACCTCTTCCTAACCACAACTGTGACTTCTGTTTACTCGAGTTCGTAACCTATAACGCGTAAATAGAGATCAAAGAGTAAAATGTCGAGCTGCAAATGGAAAGGACGCTTTGTCAAGAAAAAAGTGTATCAAGCTATGTTAAGAAAAACTCCAATTACAAATGGCAGAACTCCAATCTGAAGAAGAAAAGCCTACTTGCACTGTGGAAGGCAGTAGACTTATCGACATGCAACACATGATGAATCAAATGTACTGCTGTGATTGTTCCGAGCCTTTGCTAATGCAAAGTATTGAAAAAGAGATTATTACGGGTCTTGCTTCAACTTTCTTTGTGCGATGCCACAAGTGTCTTCTTATGAATACTGTGAAGTCTGGAAAAGAATATGTAAATCCATCAACAAGAAAGAAAGTTTTTGTTGTGAACACCAAAACAGTTTTAGGTAAAATACATTTTAATCAGTGAATGACAATTAATTTACATTTTATGACCTTATTAGAAAATATTATATTAACTTTATAACCTCAAAGGTTGCTGTCATATTTAGTCATTTAAGTGAAACTTTTGAACTGTTTTAAAAAAAAAGTAATAAATAGCTAGTAACAATATATACATATAAATACATAACAACTTGAATTCAATAATGTATACTATTCTCTGAAGTCCTTAAATTTCTTATATTGTTGTTCGCACTCAGTAACAGCACTTCAGAAAAACATGTATTTCCAACTCTAACAATTAAATAAATTGATGTGTGCTATTCACCGATGAAGCTAATATGACTTTTTTGATGTTCGAATGAAAAACCAGCACTTTTAAAGAAATTGTTTTTTTAGCACTAATAGTTGAATTCATTAATGTATGCTATTGACCGATGAAGCTCAAATGTCTTTTACTAGTGTTCGCATGCAAAAATACTTGTGAAGAAATTGTATTTTGTCTTCAACATTAATACTTTCAATTGTACAGTTTTTCTTTCATAAATTATCTGAACCAAATGGTTTATTTTATGAATTATTTTTAATTCAATTTTTTTTTTAATGTAAGAAATACTTGACAACTAATAAAGTTTGAATTTGAATTTGAATGACTTTTTGTAATCTTTAATTAATAAATAATATAAATCACTATATTTGACAAATAAAATTGAAAATATATGAATAAAATAACTGTAAATTAATAATTGTATTTCAGGAACACTTCATACTGGCCTTGGACAAACTCATATCAATGAGATATGTAACATTGTAGATCTACCAAATATCAATCCACAACTGTTTAAAAAGCATGAAAGAATTATTGGACCGGTGATAGAATATGTCGCCAAAGAAAGCTGCTCAGAGGCCACAGCTATGGAACGTGCCATGACTGAAAATAGTATAGAAGAGTTAAAAAAACTGCTGTGAGTGTCGTAAACTGAGTTTATTATTTCAGTGAACGACCTTAGACTTCGTGTTAAATTTATTATCTTTATTCAATATACATGCGTGTCATAATCAATTTTTATATTTCATTTATATTATAAGAATCAATTTTTTTTTATTTGATTTATACTATCATGAAATTAATTTAAAAAAATTTTTTGTTTGACTACATTTTAAATTTTTATAAATAATAATTAATTAGTATTTAAACTTGCAGAAGTGCATATATGTAAATGAAAATATAATTTGAATAAAATTTTAAAAAAAATCAAAGTTTCGTCGTATCAAGTGTTTCAATTCTTCTTCACAGTCCTCCTGAGATGCAAAGTGGATATTTGATAGTCAACGCCGATACTTCAGAATCTGATAGTACACCAACTGTAAGAATCTTTGCCTCGTATGACATGGGCTGGAGTCAGCGAGGGAATGGTTACAGTTATGATAGCTTGAATGGTTACTGTGCCCTTATCGGCATGAAAACTGGCAAAGTGTTGGATTTCTGTACTAGGAACAGGAAATGTAAGATCTGTGACTCTGAATTAAAAACTGGTTTGCGCCAAGAACATGACTGCAGATTAAATTTTACTGGAAGCGCAAAAGCCATGGAAGCTGATGGTGCAGTACAGTTGGTGACGCAAAGCCACATCTTAAAAGAACGTAATGTACAAGTTGGTGTATTTATTGGTGACAACGACAGTTCTTCCATCTCAGCAATACAAGAGGCCAGTGATTACACAATCATCAAACACTCAGATATGAATCACAGCACAAAAGGAGTTGGAAACTATCTTCATGAAATCCATAAGGATATAAAAAAGGATACTCAAAAAGAATTATCTAACGACATGATAAAGCATATCCAGCGGTGCTTCACTTTTGCTATCCATCAAAATAAAGGTGACATTTTAAATATTCAGAATGCTCTTAAAAACATTCCGGAGCACTTATTTAATAATCACAATAACTGTGGTGACTGGTGTAAAGGCGATGCAGAAAACTCATCTGGCACTTATCTCTACAGCAGGGATTTATATGAAGTACTAAAAAATTTTTTCTCGCAATTAGCAGATAATGCCAATAAATTCACCATTGCTGCCAGTAGTCAGCCCAATGAAAGTTTAAACCACTCGATGTGTTCTAAAGCACCCAAAGGAATCTCTTACAGTACCTCAGAGTCTGCTGATTTTAGATTTAGTGCTACAGTAGCTCAAAAAAATATTGGAAAAAATTATCTTAAAAAATGTATGAATGTATTAAATATAGATGATAATGGAGAGAAATTTAAAACACACGTAGAGAAGTATGACAAGCAAAGATTACGAGTAAAGCAGAAGACTAGTCATCCAATGTTTAAGAAGCAAAGATTAGAATTAAAAATTCGTAGATCCCAATTACGAAATCAAAAAGAGAGATCAGAGAATAATACGTACAAAAGTAACATGACTCTGCTCGATAACTCACAACCCCAACAACACATACAAGTAGAGAAAGCGAATATGGATATTCCATATAAATATTCAGATCACAATTTAGCTATTATATTTTTTGATCTGGAAACCGGAAGTCTGAAAGCAAATTGTGATATTCTTCAAATTTCTATGAAATGTGATTTATATAGTTTAAATATTTTTATAACACCAAGTCAGTTGATTCAAGCATCGGCAACAAAAGTGAATGGATTCAGCAAAGTTCATAAAAAACTGTTTCAACATGGAATAGAAGTTGCAACAATTTCTAAAGAGGCAGCGTGTAAAAAAGTTCTAGAGTATCTACAACTTTTTGGAAAAAAATGTATTCTCGTAGCACACAATTGCACATTTGACTCTGTACGTTTCTTAACAATGATACAAAAATTATCCTTGCTGGAGCAATATGAAGAATACATCTATGGATTTTCTGACACTTTAAAAATGTTCCGGAGTAAATTCCCAAAGAGAGAAGGTGGATACAAACTAACAGTTTTGGCAACGGAACTCTTACAACTTCCATGTGATGGAGCGCATGATGCTCACTTTGACGTTTCTCTGTTAGAAAAGCTATGTCTAGCTTATTTTACTGCAACTGAATTGACAGATTCGTGTAAAACAATATATACCACTTTAGATGAAATCAACAACAGGGAAAAGATAAAGAAACTGCTGCCTTCGTTCGAGCCCATGAAGAATGTACTGAGTTCAACAATAATAAGTCGATTTGCTGCATATGATATAACTTATGAACATATCATAGAGACTTTCAAAACTAAAGGACTCGAAGAAACCAAAGCTTTATTAGAAAGAAAAGTCGATGGAAAGTGCTCTATTATTAAAACCAAAAAAACTTTAAATAAAATTATAATATATTTAAGTACCTTGGCGTAAAATGTATTAGTTAGAATCTAAAAACAAATAATGATAACTATATTTTGTGATAAATATTTTTACTATTCAGTATTGTTGAGAATGTGATTCTAATAATCTAATAAGAAAATACTATTATGATGCCCATTTGTATCATTTTCTTTATAACTACAAAAACGATTATTTTATTTACCCATCACCAATCCTAAAGTATTGCAAATACACTTTATGTTCAAATTTATCATATAGGCTGCGCTAAAATATTAATAATTATTTAACTGGAAATAAAACTGTAAAAATTAAACACACATACATCAATTAAGCATTATATGATTATGTTGACATCGTATTCGTTCGTCTGCTATGTCTGCTGCCGAACCTAATATATACTTACCGACTGTGGATCCGTGCGGCGTTGCCAAATCTCTCACATAGCAAATATCAGTAATGATAAATTTTCCCGAAGTTCAACTTTAACATTAAAATACTTGTTTAATTGTCCAGTATGACATATAAATAAATATATAGAATAATCCTTTGGATAATACATTTTTCAATTATCCAATGCTTTTTTTTGTCTCTTAACTTTTTTTAATAATAAATTTATCCAATTTATTGGAATCTTCGTTCGTCCATAAGAGTCAATGTTATTTTGACGATTTTCAACATCGAATAGCTCGACAAAATATGCGGTATAAAAATTCGAAAAAATTCAAGGTACTTTCATTTTATGTATATAATCATATTGCAAATTTTCAAATAAGTCTGTTAACTTTTTTGTAACCATAGAACATCCTTAACCTCTTCTTCCCATTTGGTTTCTGCAATTTAGTTTATTACTAAAAATCATGGTACGCAAAGCCATAAATTGATTAACATAGTTGTGTGGCAAATAAATTAGCTAATAATGTTTGATAAAAGTTAATAATAATATAATTTGCTTAAAAAATTTATAAATGTTTTAACTTGTTGTATAATAATTTATTAGTTATTAATAATAAACTATTTTCTTTTTTGAGAAATAAATGCATCTATCGTTCGTAAATGTCTATATGTATGTATTATCGGTCACACCGCGAATGGGCCTACTTTATTCTAAAAGTAAATTATTTAGTTCGCGGTGTGACCGATAATACATACATATTTTCTTTTTTAATTTTAACCCAGGCTTTTCTCCTTAATGACTTGCACATAAAAGTTTAAAAATATTAAAAATTCTGGGTTAGTGCTCCAATAATCTTCAAGACAGCCTTTCCGAATGTGGCCCATAAGAATAGTCAAAGCAAAAAATTTTAGAAGCTCATCTGGTGTAACATCTGACCATTTTACCATTTTAACCCGCTCTTCTAATGGATTTTTACCACATAACGGTAGAGATCAATTTTATGCAGATACAGGAGCCGATTTATCCCTTATTAAATTAAGTTGTATAGACACAAATAAGCCCATAAATATAAAATATAAAGTAGCCATAAGTGGAGTGATTCCAGGAGAATGTTCTACTTTAGGTAAAATTAGATTGACATTAAACGATTCAATGTGTGAAATGCATATCGTTCCCGACGAGCTCCCAATAGATACCGATGGGTTGTTAGGTTGGGATACATTTACAAAATATGATGCATTAGTAGATGCAGCCCATAAACATGTGAAGTTTCAAGAATTAGTGGTCCCTTTTAATCAAGATGAACGTTTTATTATTTCTCCGCGAACGAGACAGGTCATTTATGCTCGCGTAACTAATGATGAGCGAGTAGGTTTTGTTCTGCCTTGAGATGTTGGATTGGACATATTATTCGGTAATTTAATAGCTGAAAATCGTAAAGGGAGGGTTTATGCCCTTTGCATTATTACTAGTTAGAAAGCAGTGGAAACTGGACCACCAGAGGTGGTTTTAGAAGTATGCGAGACAGTGAAAGAATCAGGTGAATTTAAGTAGACAAAGAGAAGGAATGCGAAGATGATATAGATTCACGAGTAAAAATATTAAGAATTTTTTAGGATAAAGAAGACAGGACTAGCAAGATGTTTAAACAACTAGATATCAAATCATTTAAAAACAATACAGAAGAAGAAATTAAACACATTAAGGAACTAATAAGGAAACGGCCAAATTTATTTGGACATATTTAATTACGCTCAGAATTATAACTACCATAGACAAACCAGTTCGGGCTAAGAAATTCCGGCATCCTCTAGTAATAAAAGAGGAAATATAGAAACAGATGAAACAAAATTTAGAAGCAGGAAGTATAAAGCCATCAGACAGCCCATATTCGGCAATGATGTGAGTGGTACCAAAGAAGAATGGGAAAACGGAGAAAAACGGTGGCGTATGGTCACCGATTTCAGACAACTAAATGAGATAACGGTAGGAAACAATTATTCTCTTCTGTTGACAACCGACATATTAGAAGGTGTAGCTTTAGCAACATATATAACCGCCGTAGATTTAAAAACGGGATTCTACTAAGTACCTATGCATCCCAAAGACTTGAAGAAAACAGCATTTGCGGGTCCATACGATCACTACGAGTTTACGCGCATCGGCGCATGGGCATGGGAATAAAAAATGCTCCTGCCACATTTCAATCTCTCATAAACTTAGTGATGGTTGGATTACAAAGACAGGAACTATATGTATAATTGGATGATATCATACTGTTTGCCTCTAATTTAGAAGAACACGGAAAAAGATTTAGACGTCTCATGAAAAGCCTCGACAAAGCTAATCTTACGATGTAGTTCACCATGTTAAATAATCGAGGCCTCGATAAAACTAGATAAATTTCTGCCAGGGTTTATTTATTAATTTATTTATTTTATTTTCCTATTATTATATTTCCCTTGTAATTCTTATTAAAAACTTATTATCTTTTTTACATTAAAAGTGAAAAAATATTAATTAATAAATAATTAGAATTGAAACATTGGGATAGCGCGAGAAATATTCGGACAGTCCAAAACATTCGGGTAGACCGAAATATTTCGGGTAGCCCGAAACATTCGAGCAAACCGAAAAATTTCGGGTTACGGTAAAACTCGAAGCCCGACCGACTCAAACCCGACCCGACGGGTACCCGCACACTGCTAGAGGTAATGTACAAAACTGGAAGAAAAAGAAAAAATATATAACCTCACATTCGTGATCAGCGACCCCAAAAACCCTCGAGTACAAAATTTCAGGTCAAAATATGCAGTAGAAAAAAGCATGACTCAAAGGATTAAAAGGTATCATGAAAATATACTTTATAAAGATACAGAATTGTATGTGCATATTGTGTAGGTAGGATGTAGGATGTAGATTAAAAAAATATATGATTTACTGCTTTGTTTATTATATAATTATAATAATCAATACAATTATATAATTATGTATACTATAAACACTAAATTAATAATCTAATATTAATATTTTCTTTTCAAAAATGAGAGGATTGTGAATTAAAATGTACATTTTTAGGTTTACGACACATATATTTTGTTTGCATGCATTACATTACATTATCACTTATTAATACTATATTACATAGTCTGTACTTAAATGTATTACATTAAATCTACCTTACGCTTTTTAGTAGTGCTACAATTTTATCATTTATACAGTTTTCGTCGTTGTTATTGTAAATGATATCGTCATCTTTCCTCGGATATTTTTATTATTTTTTCTTCTTTATTATTACATGTTTGACCATGACGACTTGTGCACGAGGTCAAGCAACGAAGTTCATGTTTCCTACAACTGCAATTATTATTCTTACAGCCACTTTCGCATGTACACTTAATAGTTATTAATAAATCTTCTGAAATTAAAGGTTCATTGGTTAAAATAGCTTCCATTCCTTGGTCACCTAATTTCCAGCGCCCTTGCTGAGCATTGATATCATTTCCTAGCCATGTTTGTATTTGATAGTAAGTTGTTAATGAATGTTGTTTTGCAGCATCTGTAATCGAAGGCAATGATTCTAATTTATATATTTTTTTTAAAGTACACTTTTTGAAGTGAAGAAATCGCAATTCTTGTAAAAGTTTTCTTTCTTTCTTAGTGTTGTACAACGAAGCTATCATTTTATTTAAGAGAAGGCAGAATTTTCTATTTCCTCCTGATTTGCGTTTGGGTTATAAAAATTAGCAAATAACGCTTGTAATGGATGATCATTTAAAAGTACTTTGCAAAATTAATTTTTCTCCGGCGCGTAGAAGCAAGCGCAGCCAGTAAAGGCGTGTAAGAAAAGAATATATTTTTTTAATTCCTCATAATTCAAAAAATTGTTAGAATATATTTGTTGTTCAGCTTTTTCTTAGGTTTAATTAAATAAATATTTAAATGTACCGGAGCTAATTGAGTTAATAAAACTAAAAGATCAACGTCTTTGCCGAAACTTACAACATTATTATTCTGGTTTTTACAATTAATAGCTGTCTCAATAATAATCAGCATCTTCATCAGCGATTTTTGTTAAACATCCTGCTTTATTGAATTCCCCGCATAATAAATTAATTAAATTTGTCTTGTTTCTATCGCTACTGAACACTTTTTCCAGTGAATGCGTTATTTTTGTATTGAAATCAAAATTTAAATCTAATCCTTCGTTTTTTTCTTGGTGACGTAAATGCTCAGATGATTTTGTACCCGTTTTTGAATAACCATCGAACACAACGCAGTCATTATTTGTAAACTACTTTTTAACATATTGAACGTATTGATGTAAAATGTCATTACTTGTTTGATTAACGTGCCATAATACTCGATGTGTTAAAAATCCTCCATCAAATCCAAAAATATTTTTAGACAGCAATCCGGAAAGTGTTAAAATTTTCATAAAAGTAGATTTACGAGTTTTTCGCATACCTGCTGCATCAAATAATGAAAGAAGATATGGTACTAACTCATATGTAAGGAAACTTTTCATGTCGTTTTTGATTCTATATTTAATAATAATCTTTGTTTGAAAATCAGTATTTTAAACAAAAATTCTATTCACCTACTTTATTTAGAGTTCTATTTAATACAGTTATTTCATTATCATTAAGATTTAAAATAGATAAAATCGTGTATCCTAATGCCTGTTGCACTAAAATATGCCCTCAAACTGATCTGGAAAATGCATGACTCGAAAGAGCTTTTTCAGCAAATATATCCACAACTATTCCGTAAAAGCTGATTTTAAACCACTAACGTCCATCATAAAACGTAATGCACCAATATAAGACATAGGCATATGAAAACCGCCAAGGCATACAATTACAGAATCTACACTATTTTCATTTTCGTATTCTCTTATGGATGCTATAATTTCCTAAACTTTATCGTACAATGACTGATGAAATGTAACAAACGTGTGCATCTGATTATTTGCTTTATATCTAGCAATTGCTTCAAGTATAACAGTAAAAATAATATCATATTGACTTGTTGGAGCATTTACAAACGGTAAGGGAACAATTTTGGTCAAAGTATAGTCTTTTACTTCTGTTGTTAGTCCCATAAAGCCATTCCAACCGACAATTTCCCGTGGATTTTTCGGTTTTCCGCCTCCTATGCACAACGACTTATCTCATTTTGTCAGGATAAAACGACCTATCTCGATTTTTGCAATTTAAAACGACCTATCTAAAAAGTAGTAGGAAAAAATTTGGTACGTCAGGCATAATTAAGAAATTATAAAAGAATAGTATTTACTATTATTTTATAGAAGATTCATTTAATTTGTTTTACTTATTTAACGGGGTGTCATAGTCAATATTTATCCTCCCTACCTTATCGGCAATCGTGATTATTAGTAATAAATTTGTAAATGGAACAGTATGTGAAAAAACAAGAGAAGAGGCGCCTTTGTTTATTAATAATCTTACTGTTTGCTGAATTTTAGATTAAAATTACATTGCGTTTTTGAGAAAAGTCTTACCAAAAATGTGAACCTAACCTCAACGAGGTGAAAAGATTTGATATTTTTGGAAAGACTTTTCTCGAAAACGCAATAATATTTTAATCTAAAAATCAGCACACAGTTAGATTATCGATAAACGAAGACGCCTCTTCTATTATTTTTTCACATACCGTTATACTTTTTTATTAATTAATCATCAAAAATTGAGTATGGAACCACCTTAATAAATGTAAATGGGATACTATAGACTAATTTTGATCAATATTATACATCATTATTTCTCTAATTTATTTATTTAATTATTTCTTAGTAACTTTCTTTTTTGAAACTTTTACTTATTTAGAATTAAAATTATTATTCAATGTTTAATAATAAAAAGTAACAATTAAAAATCTAATTTATACTAAAAAAGTTTATTTAACATTTTAGTACATTTATTTGTATAATAAGTCACTATTAATTATAATATTTTGCTGTGCTTTTTATCATAGTAATCATATAAAATTATAATTAAAAATAATGCTAAACTCCAGATGATAGGAATGTTATAATATTAAAAATTGTTATGGATCTGACATAGCAACATTTTTTCTATTACTTTTGAGATAGGTCGATTTAAGTTGCGAAAGTCGAGATAGGTTATTTTATTCTGCAAAAATAAAATAGGTCGTAGTGCAAAGGAGCCGTCGATCTATTTCGTTTGTAATATTATTTTCTAAATTCAAATCTTTTATTTTATTATCTTTTCGACCAGCTGCATTACCTTTCTGAAAATGCTGTAGAGGGATGAAATCAAAATTTTGCAGTAGACGTAGCAGTAGGAATTTTTTGTAATCGTGTGATTTGATTCATACATTGCACTGCTGAAGCAGAAGATACGCACATAATCCGCCCATAGAATGAAAAGTGTTTTGCCCGTCTATCGTATTTGTATTATGATACAAATTGAATATAAGTGTTAGTTAAATCGTACTGCTGTGGATCATGGGTGATTGAAGCTTCAGAAAGTAATGTTTCTTTGTAGGAAGCACAAAGACCTAAGTTATGTAAACTATTTATTAGATTTCTCGATGCGTGTTTCTTATGCATCATTGACGATAATTCTAGTAAAATAAGTGATACAATTGATCGTGATCTAACCGAAGAGGTAATACAGTATGCACATATTGTAGTTTGATTTTCCCATAATTTACCGTTTTTATTTTTTTTACAACTTTTAATTAAAGTTTCGAGAAATAATTTCAAGTATTCTGAAATGTCGGAATTAGCGTTATGTAAAGATATATTTGGGGTGAGGGTAGTTATTAAGACCGTAATATTTAGACAGGCAGCTTGTACGATTCGTTTTTTTCCTCCTCTTCATTTGTTGAACAATTTGTGTACCAATCCTTAGATATAATTTTATCTGTAATATCCAAGAAAGAAATAACAGAATCGTTTTTTACGGAATAAATAGCTATTTCTTTTCCTAAATATTCAAGCAACTTTACTTTTAAGTATTGAATAGTTGGTTTTTCTACAGTATATTGAACAAATTTGTATCCTGAAGAAAATTGGCATTCTTCTGAATTTTATATTAAATAGTTCATGACAAACTGTAGACACGATAGTATTGAGTCATCTGAATCACGTCCTCTCGTCTTATACGATAATTATAAATTTTAGTCATGCAATTTAAATGGTAACGTGCATTCAAATCTGCGAAATTGTCTACCTTAATTAAGCGTTGATAAGTCGGTTTGTTATATTCATCATTTTGTAACGACCGTTCTTCTATACTTTTTAATATATTTTCACCTGTTTCGCATTTGCTGACATGTATAACTTTAACATATTTCGATGGATTGATCTTACGCTTTTGTATATAATTGTCGGATGCATCGTCATCGCAAAAAAAACATGGGTAATGTTTTGGCTGCAACATTAATATTTTTCTCTCGTAGGTAGGATGAATAACGATTAACGTGGATATCTAGCGATGTGTACTTTTGCATACTGAAATGCTTCCTATCTTTTCTTTCCTTACTTGTTTTGATTAAAGAAGCGATGGCACGTTCTCCAATATTCTGTTTGCTTCCGTCTATAAGCTCATCAACGCAAAGTATACAAAGTGTATCGACGTCTCCCATTTTTTTAGATGTTCCTTTGAACTGAAAAAAGAAAAGCAATTTATTTATAATATTGCATGATATTAAACTTCATTTTTAATAATTACAATTATCTTTTAAAGAAATTAAAATGTACACTAATTGTTACACAAATATTGTATAAAGAAATTAAATTTATAATGACAAGCATGTTCGAATTTGAAATAAAATATGTTGTTATTATATATGTAATAACTAGTTATTATATTATAGTTTAAAAAATATAATTATATTTTAAAAAAATTATTATTAACTTGTACAATAATTGTTACAGAAACGTATTTTATAAAGAAATTGAATTTATTGTAAAATAATTTGTGTGTATATATATTGTAACAGGGTGAGTACTGGGGAATATAAGGCCCCGGTTAGGCCCAATCTGTCCCAACTTACCAACCTAAGTATAACAGTCCCACGATCCGGCCGGGAATCACGTTAATTCCCGTGCAGTGCCGTTAACAACGCCAAACACTTTGTTTGGCTTTAAAACCGTGTGTTTGGCCCTATGCCCAAAAATTGCCAACCAGAGTATACGCCGGAAAGGGCGGTATTCGTTGGAAAGGATTATCACCGGGAAATATATATTAACAAGCGAGATATTTCGTTAGTCGGGGAGATAGTCTATCTCGCTGAGTCAATTTATTCAATAAATAAATAAATATTAACCAGTTCGACAACAACTATTGAGGGGGAGTCGTACCGTCAACTACCCCCGAGGAAAGCGCGAAAAGAACCAATAAAAAATCACTATCGGTCGCGTGATAAGCCACCGATTCGGGAACGATCGGTTACTTAACCCGATGGCTGTGATGTCACGCCGTGTGACGTATATAACTCTGACGTAGGGAGCTCTGACGTAGGAGCTGCCTACGTTACGCGCGCCTTCTCTCGCGAAGTGGTTCCCGCGAACCACCGACCTGACTACACGGGCGGAATTTGTCACGAGAGGGGGAAGTAAGGAGGATCGTTTCCTCACCTGGACCGTAACAGGTATAATGGGGTAAACGAATACGAGACACGCGGGTCTAGAAGTGGTGCACCACTTACCGCTATGTAACTCCGATATCTGTACGGCTGGAAAACCGGCGGGAAAACTCGGAGTTAGTCGCCTCGACTCTACCTTTCTCTCTTTCTCTCTCTCTCCAATAGGCTGGGATGCCTATGACCTCCGACCTGCTCTACGCATGCAACGACCAGTGGGGGCGTAGAATTTTGCACAGCACAGTTGGAGGTGGTGGGGAAAACACTCCTATGCCAGGGTTGCCAGATGGCGATTTTTTCTCCTTGTTGCTCTTGCTTAATAAACATCAATATACGTAAGAGGGAAAAGGAAAAAAAATAGCCAACTGGTCACTCTATCCTATGCACCCACTCAAACAAAATTCTCCAACACCTTCCTTCTATTGCCGATAAAACACGCCGGCTTCGTTGGCACTCGATCACGCTGCGCGCGCTATATCGATACTATCAGCTGGGCGCGCACGACTCGCGAAACATAGGTAACATATATATATATTCCGATTCAGAAAATTAATTCGAGTATAACCCCGTCGGAATTTTTAAAAAATATTAATTAGGCGAGGCGTAATTAATTTTTGAAATGGGCCAATCAGAGGCCGGATTGGGGAAGAAAGGTGAGCGGCGTTGCCGCGCGAGTCTAATGCAACAGGTCAACGAGCGAAGCGGCCGAGGCGCCTGAACATAGCTAATGCGTATAGCAGAAGCGAAGATCGCGAAAGCGAATAAATCGCAAAATATATTTTACGAGATTGATTGTATGAATAAAATGTACAATCAAGGAAATGATTTTTATTTAAGTTTGAATTAGACCGCAGACTAATAAATTTATTACTACTATTATTAATTTACTTACTAAATCTATGATACGCGTGCGTTATAAATATGAGATTATTACAGTTTTTAATCTCATCGTATTTACATTAATTTATTGAAACCTTTATGACGAATTTTAAGACAATAAAATTTTGAATTGAATTAAGTTTTGTGTACAATATAGCCAATAAATACGTTTACCATAAAGATATATCGCTACATATTGAAAATATATTAATTAATTTTGGAAGTATATTGGCAATAATATTGCTAGGTAAAAAATTCCTATTCCGTGTAAAATGAAATTTAGCTCAAGCCTCAATTCTCCGTTTAAAAAACATAATGCTACCGCGAGCGCTCTCCGATGTTCGCGCACATCCAATTTTGTGTTCGCGGAGTAAGCCCGCCGCGAGCGCTCTCCGACGTTCGCGCTCATCAAATTTTGTACTCGCGGAGTAAGCCCGCCGCGGACGCTCTCCGACGTCCGCACTGCAAGAGCAAACGTGCTCGAAAAAAGTTACTTCGTTAAAATTACAATTCATTGTGTTTCAGACTTAATAAATATTTTGGAAAACTCGTTCCAAATGTTTAGGATAATAATTGCAATAGTCTGGCTGTTGACTTGAATTGAGTGTTCAATATACAAAATGCCAATGAATAACTACCATAAATTCGCAATATATTGGTAATATATTATCAATAATATTGCTAGTAAGTTAATTCCGAGTCCGTGTAAAATAAAATCTAGCTGAACCCTCGATGAAGTTTTATAATAGTCTGGGAATCATCTAGCTATAGTATATTTATAATATGTTTACGTTTACCAAATATTTTTAAACTGATTTTTTATAATATATTAGTATATGCTGAACAAATCGATATCATTAAAATTAATTGGATCATATCTTTACTAAAAATCGGTATTATGAGAAATCGTGGATTTATGTCACGCATCTTAGTAATTATTCGGATGACCAAAGACAGACGTTCATTCACGTTTTCATCCACTTGAGATAATAAAAGATCATCGATTCGTCGGTAGTATTGACAATTTGGAAGACACGAAACATATTGGCGATATATTGATAATACTTTGGCAATATGTTGGCAACGTATTGACAGTATATTGATAATACAAATAATAAATACCCGCGAAAAAAAATTAAAGTTTATATGAACTTTACATAAACTTTAGGTTTGGCTAAACTTGATATGGGGTTGGCCAACGAGACTTAGCCGAACTTGCGCAATTGACTGTTCAAGTTTGGCGAAAGTATATCAAATGTTCAGCTGAAATTCATATAAAGTTTTTATAAAGTTTTTTACAATCACTGACAAATAAAATATAGTTGATACTAAGTTTAGCTGAACTCAATATTAACGTGATAGCAAGTTCAGGTTTATAAAGTCATATAATGTTGATATCAACATACCCAAAGAAAAATTTTAAAAATCTTCTTTAACTGACATCAGTAAGAATACATCGGTTAGAAAAACGGAGATATATTCCAAAAAATTCGAACCGACACTACCCCAGCCCACCAACCCATGGAATTTCATGAAAAAAAAATGCTATATTTCTAATTTCTAATTGTACTTGTAATTTCTAATTGTACTGTTCAAAAATGCAAGAAATTTTAATTGTACCCTCTTAGTTTTTGAGAAAAAAAATGCCAAAGTATGGGAATATTGAAAGGTCGGTTACTCGTTTTAGAATCGCTTTTACGTCAACGTAGGCGCCCAAAAAAATTGTACCTTTTTCGTACTTAATTGTACCACCCTCACTTTTCCGAAAAAATAACGGTATAACGCAAAAATATTAAAAAAGCAATATCGTCTGATTGACAGTCCGTTTTCAGCTACTGCGCATGCGCGGCCAACGGAAGTGCGAGATTCGCATGCACACGAGCTTTTCAACCGCGCGAGATTTTAAAATCGTAAAAAAGGGAAAAAATGCATGGGAGGCATTGATAAAATATCCATCGTCGCATTATAATTATTAATTACCAGAATTTGTGGAAAAAGTAATTGTATCCTCCGAATCATTGATATTTAACTCTACTATGAGTAAATAAAAAAATGTACATTATCTGTACGTAATTGTACAATCGTCAAACTTTGTATTTATTAATGGGAATCAATTAGAAACAATAGTAAATAATTAGCTGAACGAACGGGCGCACTATGCGCATGTGCGGTTGTGACGCCTATGAAGTCAAGCGTGTTAAAAACGCGAAAAAAGCAAGTAACGCTCGGTTATTTGACCTTGTAACCCCGTTTTTTGGTTATAATCCTAAAGAAGATGCATTATTATAAGGCTTTTATAGTTTTTTCATAAAAAAAGTCAAAAGTGTTTATTATTTATGAGGGTTATGTGGGTATTTGAGACTTATATAGACAGTCGTCTATAACTCTTTTGGGTTGAAAAATTGAGAAGTAAGTACGGCCCCGTCTTAGTCAATAACCTGAGGGATAGTTTATTTTTAAAAACATAAAGCAAATCAATAATAAAGAGTTCAGATAAATACCTTTCCATATAATTATATATATATATATATATATATATATATATAAATAATATTATATACGTAATTTAATATATATATATATATATATATATATATATGTATGTATGCATAGATAGGGTGGACCATATTTTTATTGTTGATTTGCTTTATGTTTTTAAAAATAAACTATCCCACAGGTTATTGACTAAGACGGGGCCGTACTTACTTCTCAATTTTCAACCCAAAACGAGTTATAGACGACTGTCTACATAAGTCTCAAATACCCACATAAGCCTCATAAATAATAAACACTTTTGTTGTTACTTGCTTTTTTCGCGATTTTAAGACGCCTGCCTTCATAGGCCCGCTGATAATTATTTAATTATTTTTGCTGAAATTTAATGTGTAAACCAACAAACTAATGATGGTACAATTAAGAACAAATGAAAAAGAATATTTAATACGTCTGTTAATTGTTAAACAGCTGTTGTGCACGCTGCTTTCAACGTTTCCACCTGTAACCTGACAATAACTTTTTTTTCTCAAAATCTCAGGTGGTACAATTAATTTTTCTGTAAAGTTTATTAATATAAATAAAAATACATCGTTAACTATTTTTTTCAGAGTCATTATACCAACTTTCACGTTCTTGAATTTTAAATCGCCCGCCTTTTCGTACGCCACAACTGCGCATGCGCGATGCCCATGCTTGCCCCTGATTATTATTTAATTATCCCTGCTGAAATTTAATGTGTAAACCAACAAACTATGATGGTACAATTAAGAACAAATAAAAAAGAATATTTTATTTATCTTTTTATTGTTAAACAGCAGTTGTACACGCTGCTTCTAACGTTTCCACCTGTAACCTGTCAATAACTTTTTTTTTCTCAAAGTCTCAGGTGGTACAATTAATTTTCTGTAAAGTTTATTAAATATAAATATAAATACATTTTTAACTATTTTTTCAGAGTCATTATACCAACTTTCACGTTTCTTTGAATTTTAAATCACCCGCCTTTTCGTACGCCACAACTGCGCATGCGCGATGCCCATGCTTGCCCCCTGGTTATTATTTAATTATCTCTGCTGAAATTTAATGTGTAAACCAACAAACTAATGATGGTACAATTAAGAACAAATAAAAAGAATATTTTACTTATCTTTTTATTGTTAAACAGCAGTTGTACACGCTGCTTCTAACGTTTCCACCTGTACCTGTCAATACTTTTTTTTCTCAAAGTCTCAGGTGGTACAATTAATTTTTCTGTAAAGTTTATTAAATATAAATATAAATACATTTTTAACTATTTTTTTCAGAGTCATTATACCAACTTTCACGTTTCTTTGAATTTTAAATCGCCCGCCTTTTCGTACGCCACAACTGCGCATGCGCGATGCCCATGCTTGCCCCTGATTATTATTTAATTATCTCTGCTCAAATTTAATGTGTAAACCAACAAACTAATGATGGTACAATTAAGAACAAATGAAAAAGAATATTTAATACGTCTGTTAATTGTTAAACAGCTGTTGTGCACGCTGCTTTCAACGTTTCCACCTGTAACCTGACAATAACTTTTTTTTCTCAAAATCTCAGGTGGTACAATTAATTTTTCTGTAAAGTTTATTAAATATAAATAAAATACATCGTTAACTATTTTTTTCAGAGTCATTATACCAACTTTCACGTTTCTTTGAATTTTAAATCGCCCGCCTTTTCGTACGCCACAACTGCGCATGCGCGATGCCCATGCTTGCCCCTGATTATTATTTAATTATCTCTGCTCAAATTTAATGTGTAAACCAACAAACTAATGATGGTACAATTAAGAACAAATGAAAAAGAATATTTAATACGTCTGTTAATTGTTAAACAGCTGTTGTGCACGCTGCTTTCAACGTTTCCACCTGTAACCTGACAATAACTTTTTTTTCTCAAAATCTCAGGTGGTACAATTAATTTTTCTGTAAAGTTTATTAAATATAAATAAAATACATCGTTAACTATTTTTTTCAGAGTCATTATACCAACTTTCACGTTTCTTTGAATTTTAAATCGCCCGCCTTTTCGTACGCCACAACTGCGCATGCGCGGCCAACGGAAGTGCGAGATTCGCATGCACACGAGCTTTTCAACCGCGCGAGATTTTAAAATCGTAAAAAAGGGAAAAAATGCATGGGAGGCATTGATAAAATATCCATCGTCGCATTATATTATTAATTACCAGAATTTGTGGAAAAAGTAATTGTACCCTCCGAATCATTGATATTTAACTCTACTATGAGTAAATAAAAAAATGTACATTATCTGTACGTAATTGTACAATCGTCAAACTTTGTATTTATTAATGGGAATCAATTAGAAACAATAGTAAATAATTAGCTGAACGAACGGGCGCACTATGCGCATGTGCGGTTGTGACGCCTATGAAGTCAAGCGTGTTAAAAACGCGAAAAAAGCAAGTAACGCTCGGTTATTTGACCTTGTAACCCCGTTTTTTGGTTATAATCCTAAAGAAGATGCATTATTATAAGGCTTTTATAGTTTTTTCATAAAAAAAGTCAAAAGTGTTTATTATTTATGAGGGTTATGTGGGTATTTGAGACTTATATAGACAGTCGTCTATAACTCTTTTGGGTTGAAAAATTGAGAAGTAAGTACGGCCCCGTCTTAGTCAATAACCTGAGGGATAGTTTATTTTTTAAAAACATAAAGCAAATCAATAATAAAGAGTTCAGATAAATACCTTTCCATATAATTATATATATATATATATATATATATATATATATAAATAATATTATATACGTAATTTAATATATATATATATATATATATATATATGTATGTATGCATAGATAGGGTGGACCATATTTTTATTGTTGATTTGCTTTATGTTTTTAAAAATAAACTATCCCACAGGTTATTGACTAAGACGGGGCCGTACTTACTTCTCAATTTTTCAACCCAAAACGAGTTATAGACGACTGTCTACATAAGTCTCAAATACCCACATAAGCCTCATAAATAATAAACACTTTTGTTGTTACTTGCTTTTTTCGCGATTTTAAGACGCCTGCCTTCATAGGCCCGCTGATAATTATTTAATTATTTTTGCTGAAATTTAATGTGTAAACCAACAAACTAATGATGGTACAATTAAGAACAAATGAAAAAGAATATTTAATACGTCTGTTAATTGTTAAACAGCTGTTGTGCACGCTGCTTTCAACGTTTCCACCTGTAACCTGACAATAACTTTTTTTTTCTCAAAATCTCAGGTGGTACAATTAATTTTTCTGTAAAGTTTATTAAATATAAATAAAAATACATCGTTAACTATTTTTTTCAGAGTCATTATACCAACTTTCACGTTTCTTTGAATTTTAAATCGCCCGCCTTTTCGTACGCCACAACTGCGCATGCGCGATGCCCATGCTTGCCCCTGATTATTATTTAATTATCCTGCTCAAATTTAATGTGTAAACCAACAAACTAATGATGGTACAATTAAGAACAAATAAAAAAGAATATTTTATTTATCTTTTTATTGTTAAACAGCAGTTGTACACGCTGCTTCTAACGTTTCCACCTGTAACCTGTCAATAACTTTTTTTTCTCAAAATCTCAGGTGGTACAATTAATTTTTCTGTAAAGTTTATTAAATATAAATATAAATACATTTTTAACTATTTTTTTCAGAGTCATTATACCAACTTTCACGTTTCTTTGAATTTTAAATCACCCGCCTTTTCGTACGCCACAACTGCGCATGCGCGATGCCCATGCTTGCCCCTGATTATTATTTAATTATCCTGCTCAAATTTAATGTGTAAACCAACAAACTAATGATGGTACAATTAAGAACAAATAAAAAAGAATATTTTACTTATCTTTTTATTGTTAAACAGCAGTTGTACACGCTGCTTCTAACGTTTCCACCTGTAACCTGTCAATAACTTTTTTTTTCTCAAAGTCTCAGGTGGTACAATTAATTTTTCTGTAAAGTTTATTAAATATAAATATAAATACATTTTTAACTATTTTTTTCAGAGTCATTATACCAACTTTCACGTTTCTTTGAATTTTAAATCACCCGCCTTTTCGTACGCCACAACTGCGCATGCGCGATGCCCATGCTTGCCCCCTGGTTATTATTTAATTATCTCTGCTGAAATTTAATGTGTAAACCAACAAACTAATGATGGTACAATTAAGAACAAATAAAAAAGAATATTTTACTTATCTTTTTATTGTTAAACAGCAGTTGTACACGCTGCTTCTAACGTTTCCACCTGTAACCTGTCAATAACTTTTTTTTTCTCAAAGTCTCAGGTGGTACAATTAATTTTTCTGTAAAGTTTATTAAATATAAATATAAATACATTTTTAACTATTTTTTTCAGAGTCATTATACCAACTTTCACGTTTCTTTGAATTTTAAATCATCCGCCTTTTCGTACGCCACAACTGCGCATGCGCGATGCCCATGCTTGCCCCCTGGTTATTATTTAATTATCTCTGCTGAAATTTAATGTGTAAACCAACAAACTAATGATAGTACAATTAAGAACAAATAAAAAAGAATATTTAATTTGTATTTTTATTGTTAAACAGCTGTTGCACACGCTGCTTCCAATGTTTCCACCTGTAACCTGACAATAACTTTTTTTTTCTCAAAACCTCAGGTGGTACAATTAAATTTTCTGTAAAGTCTATGAAAGATAAATGAATATACAGCGTTGACTATTTTTTATAACATCTTTCGAGCATTTTTTGATCTATTCATGACTTTTAAATAACGCGCCATAAGAAAGCTCCTACGCATGCGTTTCTCGTATTTCCGGTGACCGCGCATGCGCGGTGACTGGAAATATATTTGCATTATGTCAGTACAATTTTTTTGATTTTTTATTTATTGTATTATATTATTTCGCAAAAGTAACGGTGGTACAATTAAGTATAAAAAAGGTACAATTTTTCTGCACCTTTCCTTTAACGTTAAAACCACTTTAAAAGGAGCTATTGGCGGATTAATATTCTAGTACTTTATGATTTTTTTTCTAAAAAACTACCGGGGTACAATTGAAAATTTTTTTTTGTTGAAAAGTACTATTAAAAATACGTCGATTAGCATTTTTTTTTTATTATATTTCGAAGGGTCGTCGGGCTGGGGTAGGGTCGGTAAAATTCGAATCCGTCACTGAAAAGTGTTGTCCATTTCCTTAGTTTTGATGACATAACCTGAAAGAAGAAATTTAAAAAACTACAAAGTATCTATTTTCACCATTTTTCTAACCGATGTATTCTTACTGATGTCAGTTAAAGAAGAATTTTAAAATTTTTCTTTGGGTATGTTGATATCAACATTATATGACTTTATAAACCTGAACTTGCTATCACGTTAATATTGAGTTCAGCTAAACTTAGTATCAACTATATTTTATTTGTCAGTGATTGTAAAAAACTTTATAAAAACTTTATATGAATTTCAGCTGAACATTTGATATACTTTCGCCAAACTTGAACAGTCAATTGCGCAAGTTCGGCTAAGTCTCGTTGGCCAACCCCATATCAAGTTTAGCCAAACCTAAAGTTTATGTAAAGTTCATATAAACTTTAATTTTTTTTCGCGGGTATTTATTATTTGTATTATCAATATACTGTCAATACGTTGCCAACATATTGCCAAAGTATTATCAATATATCGCCAATATGTTTCGTGTCTTCCAAATTGTCAATACTACCGACGAATCGATGATCTTTTATTACCTCAAGTGGATGAAAACGTGAATGAACGTCTGTCTTTGGTCATCCGAATAATTACTAAGATGCGTGACATAAATCCACGATTTCTCATAATACCGATTTTTAGTAAAGATATGATCCAATTAATTTTAATGATATCGATTTGTTCAGCATATACTAATATATTATAAAAAATCAGTTTAAAAATATTTGGTAAACGTAAACATATTATAAATATACTATAGCTAGATGATTCCCAGACTATTATAAAACTTCATCGAGGGTTCAGCTAGATTTTATTTTACACGGACTCGGAATTAACTTACTAGCAATATTATTGATAATATATTACCAATATATTGCGAATTTATGGTAGTTATTCATTGGCATTTTGTATATTGAACACTCAATTCAATTCAACAGCCAGACTATTGCAATTATTATCCTAAACATTTGGAACGAGTTTTCCAAAATATTTATTAAGTCTGAAACACAATGAATTTTAATTTTAACGAAGTAACTTTTTTCGAGCACGTTTGCTCTTGCAGTGCGAACGTCGGAGAGCGTCCGCGGCGGGCTTACTCCGCGAGTACAAAATTTGATGAGCGCGAACGTCGGAGAGCGCTCGCGGTAGCATTATGTTTTTTAAACGGAGAATTGAGGCTTGAGCTAAATTTCATTTTACACGGAATAGGAATTATTTACCTAGTAAAATTATTGCCAATATACTTCCAAAATTAATTAATATATTTTCAAAGTATTATCAATATATCGCCAATATGTTTCGTGTCTTCCAAATTGTCAATACTACCGACGAATCGATGATCTTTTATTACCTCAAGTGGATGAAAACGTGAATGAACGTCTGTCTTTGGTCATCCGAATAATTACTAAGATGCGTGACATAAATCCACGATTTCTCATAATACCGATTTTTAGTAAAGATATGATCCAATTAATTTTAATGATATCGATTTGTTCAGCATATACTAATATATTATAAAAAATCAGTTTAAAAATATTTGGTAAACGTAAACATATTATAAATATACTATAGCTAGATGATTCCCAGACTATTATAAAACTTCATCGAGGGTTCAGATAGATTTTATTTTACACGGACTCGGAATTAACTTACTAGCAATATTATTGATAATATATTACCAATATATTGCGAATTTATGGTAGTTATTCATTGGCATTTTGTATATTGAACACTCAATTCAATTCAACAGCCAGACTATTGCAATTATTATCCTAAACATTTGGAACGAGTTTTCCAAAATATTTATTAAGTCTGAAACACAATGAATTTTAATTTTAACGAAGTAACTTTTTTCGAGCACGTTTGCTCTTGCAGTGCGGACGTCGGAGAGCGTCCGCGGTGGGCTTACTCCGCGAGTACAAAATTTGATGAGCGCGAACGTCGGAGAGCGCTCGCGGCGGGCTTACTCCGCGAACACAAAATTGGATGTGCGCGAACATCGGAGAGCGCTCGCGGTAGCATTATGTTTTTTAAACGGAGAATTGAGGCTTGAGCTAAATTTCATTTTACACGGAATAGGAATTATTTACCTAGTAAAATTATTGCCAATATACTTCCAAAATTAATTAATATATTTTCAATATGTAGCGATATATCTTTATGGTAAACGTATTTATTGGCTATATTGTACACAAAACTTAATTCAATTCAAAATTTTATTGTCTTAAAATTCGTCATAAAGGTTTCAATAAATTAATGTAAATACGATGAGATTAAAAACTGTAATAATCTCATATTTATAACGCACGCGTATCATAGATTTAGTAAGTAAATTAATAATAGTAGTAATAAATTTATTAGTCTGCGGTCTAATTCAAACTTAAATAAAAATCATTTCCTTGATTGTACATTTTATTCATACAATCAATCTCGTAAAATATATTTTGCGATTCATTCGCTTTCGCGATCTTCGCTTCTGCTATACGCATTAGCTATGTTCAGGCGCCTCGGCCGCTTCGCTCGTTGACCTGTTGCATTAGACTCGCGCGGGGTTATTATAATAAAATTCCGACGGGGTTATACTCGAATTAATTTTCTGAATCGGAATATATATATATGTTACCTATGTTTCTGGATCACCCTGTATATATATAAAATAAATCATTTGTTTTGTATATATAGAACATAATTATATAAGCCAACTTAGCAGTACTGTTGAACGATGTGAATAATAACTATCGTAAACATAATTTTTTTAATTTATGTTGCAACATGTTACTTCATGTAAAAAAGACAATTAATATTCAATTTCTCTGCATAAAAGTATTTAAAAGATTATATTTCTAATAAAAGTTAATAAAGAAATGTATTTATTTGCTACTATTACGAACCATTAAGTATACATGCAAAATTTTTTAATTGTTTACACAACGTATATTTGAAGATGTCAAAAAACCAAAATTAATCACAAATCATTTGTTTAAAAATAAATTTACACTTTTCAATCTGTTGATGGTTTCTTCGAAATTATAGCATGAGTTTAATTGTGGAATGTTAATTATAAATTATAGATTTAATATCAATATATACATTTGCGTATATTTAATAAAAGATGCAGTACATTTACTTTTTAGCTAAAATATAATAAATTTTACGGTTTTTAAGTATACAAATGATTTTTAAAATAAAATGTAGTTTTTTATAAAAGAACGTACCTTTTCTGTATGACGAATCTTAATAGAAAGATATTCCACTTGAACAATTTGTTCACAAACAATTCACAGAACAGTGTCACCTGAGCGTCTACCGACTATGTCTTTGCAAACATTGTAGTTTTGTAATAGATGATGCTCTCTCAACGAACGATGATTTGCAACTGCCAAAAGGATCTACCTAGGAGCAGCTGTTACTTTTCAAAATCTTTTCAAAAATAGTACATGCGCATATTAGTCTCCCTCTACTTTCTTCAATTTTAAAAGATCGGTCCCATTTTCGACACTATTGCATACCTACTCTGGTTTTATACCTGACCCCAACGTTGTATATGGAATAGAAAACTATATTAACATGTGCTTGTGACTACAAAGCTACGAATATTCGTAAGTAATTTTATAATTACCGCTATAAGACACAATAACAACAGCGGAGTCGTCAAAATTCTCTTATGGACCTTTTTTTATTATAATAGTATAGTAACAATCAAGCGATCGTTATAGTGTAATAAAAATAATAAGTTTATGACTTATTCAATAGTTTCAATTATGGTTAGAAGTATGTAAGTTGAAAACAACACTGATTTTAAGAATATATGTATCTTCAAAGGTCTATTGTACGTTTATGTACATTATTTCTATTATGATTTACTATGTACGACAATATTTTCTTATACTATAAGCTTTTCTTATATTGTAAGCTAATGCAGTTATTTGATAATATTTATTATGTTTTCAATAGTAAAATTTATATATCCACACACACAGAAACCGAAATACACTGAAGACCGCTGATAAAAGTTATGCTTTAAAATACATGAAAATTACTGTTATTATGAGGTTTATGAGGCATAACCTTCACTAGCGGTCTTGGAAGATGATTGTTGATAGACTTGGCCAATAATCTAACCACCGCCATTTAAAAGCTCTTGAAAATGTGATCTTTTGAGCGGTGGTAGATCAAAATCAATTATGGCGTTGTTGCCTTTTTTGATAATCAAATTTTTTTATATTTGCGGGTGTCCTATTTCTTCGAGATTTTAAAATTAAAAATTGTAACCTGGGTAGATAAGTTCTAAAGATTATTTTGAACAAAAGTTGTGTGTAATGTTTTTAAAAAAAATCAATAGATTTTGAGATAAATGGCTTTGAAAATAATTTAAAAAATTGAAGAATTTCCTTTTTTTATGGTGGAATAACTGTTAGTCAAATTATTTTTAACATCTAAAATTTTTTTTCTATTTTCTGGAAGATATTTCCAGTCTGTTCTCAAAATTTGGTGCGATTTTAAATTTTCATCATACCATCTGATGTGAAAATGCCCATATTCACACACACACATACATAAATATATAACCAATAGATAAATAACTTGATGTTAAATCCTATTTTTTTGCCGAAAATCGTGTACGGAATCTCATTATTTAATTTGTTGTATAACAGGGTCACAATGATTGTAATTTATTATATTTTTTATTTTTAAATGAAGTTTTATCCGACTTAAATGTTTTGAATATGGCATTTCATAAAACTAAAGCTGATATTACAAAACTTTAGTGATATGCGTATATTGCTTATGTCGCTTGTGAGAAGATTTATCAAACCTGCTTTTCTTCGGAATAAGATTAATGACAATAATACAATGTCTACGTCTTCGCTAGGAATGCTTCATGAAAGTGACGTTGAAATTATACGTACGGCACTGGATAATGCTTCATTAAATAATGAATTTTACAATTCTTTACTGCCTTTAGACGCTGTTGATTTTGGAAAGGCGTTTAGCGAATTCAGCAAAGCCAGCAGGATTTCTCCGGATAACGTGCAAGTTGTTCAAGAAAAATGTGTCTTATTTTTAATAAGACTTTGCAAGGAATTAGTAAACAGGATTCCACGTAATTTACAAGTAATTACTAATTTAAGGTACTTTACTCCAAAAGTCATTATAGAAGATTCCTTGGCCCACACATATTTTGATTATCTACCTTGGGATTTGGCACGTAAGTCATAAATTTGTTCATGTATTTTAAAACCAGGGTTGAAAAAAATTTAATTGGGAACTAAAATTCATTTAGCAATTAATAAAATATTTAATTAATACCTAAAACGTTATCTTCTATTTATTCAAAAAAGTAAATAGCAATTTTTAATTATCATCTTCATAAATTTGATCGTTGTCATCATGTTTTCATTCCTTTTAATATTATTAAAACGTAACTATATATTTAAAATTAACAAAAATAAAAAATTGTTTATTATTACAGCATTTAATTGCGACAAGCAAGCACTGCAGTGCCAGTGGCGGAGGCTTTGCTCAATGCAATTACAAGACATTTCTCCAGAACTGTACATACTTCAGGCCGATCAGAATAAGCCGTTGGATACGGTCAAGTTTTGGGTAGCAGTGAGCAAGTTGACGAATGCCAACAGAGAAAAGATGTTCCGAGAACTAGCTGGATTTGCTCTGCGTTCCTTATCATTGCCTATAAAAAATGCTGTAGTAGAACGAGTTTTTAGTATAATGTCGATTGTTAAAACCAAATTGCGAAATCGCATGTCTTTTAAAGTTCTTGTGGCGATTATGCGCATTCGAATTTATTTAAAAACGATAAATGAATGTTGCATTAATTTTAAACCGTCTAGTCATATGTTAAAATTGTTTAACAGTAATATGTATGAAAACGGAAAATCAAACGAATTAGAAGAAAATTCTGAACTAAAATGTGCGTTGTCCGCAGTATTAAATGTTTTAAAGACTGAATACATTACAGAAATGTAAATTAAAAAATTGTATATTTTCTGACAAATTTTATATTATTATTATTTATATTTTTATATGTATACTAAATATACAATTTTATTCTTTTACGAATAAAAAATATGTTAAAATGCATGACAACCGCGGGGCATGGCGGTATTCGCCTTCGGGGATAGGGAGTGATCGCAGGTCAACTGAATATTACTCGAATTCAAAGATAAGGAGTCCATTTATTATATAAGACGTAAAGGTGAAAAATATTACAATAAGGTGAGCCAAGGCAAGGTTAAACCTTGGCTCGGGGAAAATAAGAATGACCGGATGAATAAACTATAAAAATACAAAACCGCATGTGTGCGAGTGTGTGTGCGCCCGCCGCAAGAACGCGTATCGAGACACGGCGTCTCGACCTAGCGCAATCGATTTGCCAGGTATGAAATACCTGGCCCTACGGTGTATCACGTGGAGGTAGTCGCGCCGGAGTGTGAAGCACTCCGGTTTGCCGTACGCGCGGTTTGTTGAGCGAGAGAGAGCACCGCGGTGAGAGTGGCTAGGCTCTCGTTTAACTATGTCGGGGTACCGCGCGTACCCCGCAACCGGAATTCGCTCGCGTTTCGGCGATAATAAGTACGGCGCTGCCTGGCCAGGACTTACTTTGTACTCGTAGATGACTGGGGGGGTCGGCGCGTTCCTCTCTTCCTTCGTCTTCTCGATTACTCGTTCTCTCTCTCTCTCTGTAAGTACGAACGGCCGCCGATTTCTGTGCTCTAGTTAAAACAAGCTTACTGCATTATTCTCGCCTTCGGGTGGATTTTAAAGGTCTTCCTTACAAGCGCTTTTATGCAAGACGCAGCGGTGAGTGTTATCCTCGCTTTTTTTGCTGTCTTGCATTCATTATTTTGGTTTTCGACGTCAAGAAGTCTTGGGAGGTTAGAGGTGAGCCTTTTCCACATGTCCATCTACAAAGGCAATTAGTCATGCAGACGCGGTCGGGTGGCGACACCTCTCGGGATCCACAGGTACCTGCTACCAGCAAACGGCGCAGATTGAGCGATATGGAAGAGCGTGATGTTGACAGCTTGAGTACATCTGAAACAGTTGCTATTCTTACGGTTTGCGAAGTACAAAGTATTATAAGTAATGTAAGTAAGGATCGCAAGTTATTATTGTCGTGGCTTTCTAGCGAAAAGAATAAAGAGAAAAAAGACTCGCTTCAATCTGCTATAAACGGTTTTTGCGATGCAATTAATTTATTGTCAACTGCGTACTTAGCTCAGCTCGCTGCGTTCGAGCCGCTTAGTTGTAAAAATGCTATACAGCAGTATACATATACGAAACGGACATTAAATTAGCTATTCACATTGTTTGTCACAGTGCAATGAATACTGTTGACCATTTAACTGATCTAATGAAAGATTTAGGCAAAGGTAGTAGGCTGGAAAAAATAAAAATGCATAGAACAAAATGTTTAAAACTAGTAGAAAATGTAATAGCTCCATCAATTTTAAAGGACATAGTAGATGATATTGGAGAAATGCCTTACTCTATATATCTTGATAAATCGACTGATTGTTCTTTTAAGTATATGGCTTATTGCGTAAGATACTACAGGAATCAATTGGAAGATATTGTTGTTCACTTTCTGGGATTCTCAGAAGTCACTATTGCTACCGCAGATAAGCTATTCAGCGATTTTATAGATTTTATTGACATGGTGAAATGAAATATTAATAATTTGATCGGAGTAGGCACTGATGGTGCTAGTAACCTATGCGTCAACAAACACAGCCTTTTTACATTACTGAGACAAAAATTATCAAACTTGCAGTTAATGAAGTGCGTTTGCCATTCATTAAATTTGTGCGCATGTAAAGCCAACGAGGAATTACCATCACACCTAGGGTATTTATTAAGAGAAACTCGCAACTGGTTCAGCCACAGTCCTCTTCGACAATTTAAATATAAAGAAGTTTTTAAAACAATTAATCATGGAGCAAGTCCTCCAAAACTTGTGCGCTACACGGTGGTTGGCATAGTCTGCACCAGTGTTAAGCACGACTAAACAGTGGCTAGAATTAGGGACGCATTTTAAAACAATTGCAAATGCTGAAAAAGGAGAAAAATGCTTTGCTGCTCGTTTATTAGCTGATATGTACGCCAATGATTGTAATTTATTATATTTTTTATTTTTAAATGAAGTTTTATCCGACTTAAATGTTTTGAATATGGCATTTCATAAAACTAAAGCTGATATTACAAAACTTTAGTGATATGCGTATATTGCTTATGTCGCTTGTGAGAAGATTTATCAAACCTGCTTTTCTTCGGAATAAGATTAATGACAATAATACAATGTCTACGTCTTCGCTAGGAATGCTTCATGAAAGTGACGTTGAAATTATACGTACGGCACTGGATAATGCTTCATTAAATAATGAATTTTACAATTCTTTACTGCCTTTAGACGCTGTTGATTTTGGAAAGGCGTTTAGCGAATTCAGCAAAGCCAGCAGGATTTCTCCGGATAACGTGCAAGTTGTTCAAGAAAAATGTGTCTTATTTTTAATAAGACTTTGCAAGGAATTAGTAAACAGGATTCCACGTAATTTACAAGTAATTACTAATTTAAGGTACTTTACTCCAAAAGTCATTATAGAAGATTCCTTGGCCCACACATATTTTGATTATCTACCTTGGGATTTGGCACGTAAGTCATAAATTTGTTCATGTATTTTAAAACCAGGGTTGAAAAAAATTTAATTGGGAACTAAAATTCATTTAGCAATTAATAAAATATTTAATTAATACCTAAAACGTTATCTTCTATTTATTCAAAAAAGTAAATAGCAATTTTTAATTATCATCTTCATAAATTTGATCGTTGTCATCATGTTTTCATTCCTTTTAATATTATTAAAACGTAACTATATATTTAAAATTAACAAAAATAAAAAATTGTTTATTATTACAGCATTTAATTGCGACAAGCAAGCACTGCAGTGCCAGTGGCGGAGGCTTTGCTCAATGCAATTACAAGACATTTCTCCAGAACTGTACATACTTCAGGCCGATCAGAATAAGCCGTTGGATACGGTCAAGTTTTGGGTAGCAGTGAGCAAGTTGACGAATGCCAACAGAGAAAAGATGTTCCGAGAACTAGCTGGATTTGCTCTGCGTTCCTTATCATTGCCTATAAAAAATGCTGTAGTAGAACGAGTTTTTAGTATAATGTCGATTGTTAAAACCAAATTGCGAAATCGCATGTCTTTTAAAGTTCTTGTGGCGATTATGCGCATTCGAATTTATTTAAAAACGATAAATGAATGTTGCATTAATTTTAAACCGTCTAGTCATATGTTAAAATTGTTTAACAGTAATATGTATGAAAACGGAAAATCAAACGAATTAGAAGAAAATTCTGAACTAAAATGTGCGTTGTCCGCAGTATTAAATGTTTTAAAGACTGAATACATTACAGAAATGTAAATTAAAAAATTGTATATTTTCTGACAAATTTTATATTATTTATTATTTATATTTTTATATGTATACTAAATATACAATTTTATTCTTTTACGAATAAAAAATATGTTAAATCTAATCGCTATTTATTTTTCAACTAACAATGGGTTGTTTTCAATGTCATGTATAAATTACTTTTTAAAATTTGATATTACAAATGATTGATAATTTTGGGCATGCGCGAAGATCATTTTTAATCTTAATTATTATTGACGATAAGTGATTATTAATTAATTTAAATTTAATTATTTTACAAAAAAATCATTCTGTAAGCTTCTTCTATATTATTGTAGTTATTAACCATAACGTCCGATTTTTTCAGATTTTTAGTTGCGTAATTGTAGTAAATTATATAAAAAATGTTATACAATTATCAAATAAGTATCCTGCGATGGCTCGGTTGGTAGGGCGTCGGGCTCGTAATCTGGAGGTCCCAGGTTCGATTCTCGGCCCCGGCCGATTGATACAAGCACCACTGACGAATGTATTTTCAACAAGTGCTTTCTTCACCAAGACATCGTATGACCTCAGTCGTTGATTAGCACCGGTTTGGAAGCATAAAAAGAGCGACGTTAAAATAATAAAAAAAAAATAAAAAAAATAAGTATTGCAGAAAGAATAGACGGGGCAAAAAATACTCAAATTTTAATTACCGGTTCGTATAAAAATCGCCCAATTGGCGACATGTCGCCTCAAGTAAAAAAAAAAAGTCGCGAGATGCCGTTAAAAATAGCCCAATCGGCGATTTATCGCCCTTTCTGGCAACGACTCGTGCACGCCGGCTCTCCGACGCACTCGCGCATGCGCCTTACACGTCTTCGACGGTAAACTCACGCGATCGGTACAATTTTCGTCTCGCGTGGACTGTTTACCGTTACAGTTGTTAATACTTTATTCATTTATTATTAATTAATAAAGTGCAATTATTATTATTTTTGATATAATTATAAGAGTAATAAATTACATTGATTTTAGAACGCAAATAATTTTTCAATTCAATAATAAACCACAATTTTGTTTACATTTTTAATGCTATCACAAATTAAAAAAAGAATTATAAAAATCAGACTCATTATCAACTCGTGTTGCGCGTCTATGATGCGTACTGCGCATGAACTCACCACTCTTTCGCTTGCGCGTCGGTAGTTACGAAAAAACACACTTTTCATTTTTGTTAATATGTTAATTAAAAACTAAAGTTTACTATCGTATAAAACTTGGATATGATAGATTAATATTTACTTCACACGTATTCGTAAGTTTCGGTTCTTAATATAAATAAGTAACTCCATAATGACTTTTTGAAAAAAAAAATTATCGGAATTTCAGAAGATCGTACAATGATTTGTAACAGCTTAAAATTTGCAGAAAAATCTTAATAATTAAAAGATTCAAGCAAATTTTTGTTTTTAAAATATTTTGCATTCTATTTTTAATTGTTAAGATAACTTTTTTTTCAAAGACGCTTTTAAACAAATTAACATTAAAAAATCAACTTTCTATTTATAGTACGTTATAGTACAACACTTCAGGAATAAAATGAATCCAAATACAAGTCTCAACAACGCCTGTACGGTGTAGAAATTAGATTCTCCTGAGTCGACTTATTAGATAACTAATAGATTTGTTCATAAACTATTTTTCATTTGGGGATAAAATTGATACCACTTTTTAAGTCTATGAAGACCTCTAGTAACTCCTATACAGAAAGAATTTAGAAGCAATAATTATTACGTTATATTAAATTGAAAAAAACGCTGAAATCGACCGTTTTTCACTTTTGCAAAAAAACTTTTTTCGATTGTACCAACGGTTCAAAAGTTATAAGCAAAAAACATGTTTTCCGTAACTTCTTCAATTATTTAAACAATGTTCCACCACCTACAACTGACCGCAAACATATACCCCATATTCTTGACACCCTCCCCTATAATATTCCGGAATAGAAGTGCCTCTTAAAATTTTTCTTCAAAATGACACTTTTTGAGTCTAATTTGCTTGGACTAAATCTGTTACTTCGGATCTCCAGATACGATCATTACCGACTGCCTATCACCCACAGTGTAAGGACGGAATTGAGCGAATGCATCATACGCTAAACGAGTATCGTAAGATGTATTTATTAAAACACAGGGAATGGGATGAGCTTCTACCATTTGCCCAGCATTCCTACAATACACATGTACACGACGCTACCGGTTATTCTCGGCATGAAATTTGGATGTAAGGCTCGAATACCGTCAAGGAACACCTACTTACGACGAGTACCTAGTTGTAAATCTAGTAAATAAAAGATAGTACATTTGCGAGCAAATGAAATGGTTTATCTACGAGAGAAACCAAGGCATCGTAAATTCGACAAAAAATATATTGGACCCTGCGAAATTATTGAAATCAATTACGAGAAACATAACACGAAGATTAGAAAGGTGACAAAACACGAGTAGTTTATATGGTTTACTGAAACACAGTTACGATATGCCAAGGGTCCAACCCACTTACGTGCGACACCTCGCCGTAGCTTACAAGGAGGGGTTCCAACTTCCGGGAAACGAATTTCGTTGCAACTTTGAGAGCTATTTTCTGGTACCCAAATATGAAAGATTTCATATGAAATTCAATCTCATAGGCTATTTGACAAAAGTTATACGCAGTTAACGAAAAACTGTGAAAAAATATGTTTAAGCTTAATCGCAAATAACTGGGAAAGAAATAGACGTAGTTGCTCAAACTCAAATCCATTAAACAGTTGAGATCAAGCAAATATAGTTTAAAAAAACGAAGCTCAAATATCTCAATTTGGACAAAAGTTCTAGAAAAAATAAGAATTAGATAAAATTAATAAAATATAAGGCTTTATCGATCTCCACGAACAAAAATTTATTACTTGCCGACGTTTCGGACGTATTGTTGCCGCCTTTTAAAAAAACACTATTAAAATTCAAACTGCAATTCTAACATAATATAATCAATAATTTAATGCACAACACACTCTTACCAATAAAAAAGGCGCCGAGATATTAATTTACATACTGGAGAAACATTACTTCTCTATCAACATCGCACGCAACTGTCAATTAAAATTAATATTTAAAAACTCAATATAAACTAAAGAAAAATGAGACACAATCAATTAAATAATTACAAGTTTTACCACCGCAAAAAACGCTTCACTTAACATATCGAAAACGAAGACCTCCCCGAAGGGAGTCCTCAGAAATGATGAATATTTATATACAAGACGACACATTAAACCGTATTAAAGATGTTAATTTTTTAAAAAATATATATAAAGTTACGCTTGATAGTGTTAAAATGTTGCGTGCGAGAGCGGTTTAGTACATTGAAATCCGTTGCAAACTCTTTCGCTTGGCCGTCCGCTTGATGTGTTCAGTCTCTCGGTATCGGGGGGCTATGTGGCGCGCGGAGGTGGCACGTTTTCTGAGCTGCCGGGGGGAATCCCAGTAGGCCTTGACTTAACAAGTCGAGTGTGCAACTTCTTCGCGGCGGTGTTGTGCGTATACGCGTTGCATGTACTATGTGTATACATACAACAAAAAACTTGTAAAAAGAAGTTTTAATAAATTTCATGTAGGCGAAATGACATTGTCATATCGCCTAAAACTTTTATCTCAACTTTTTTGTTAAGCGAAATGACATTGCCAAAACGCCTAAAAGGAAGTTTTAAAAAATTCCATTTAGGCGAAATGACATTGTCATATCGCCTAAAACGTTTTTCTGAATTTTTTTATTTAGGAGAAATGGCACTGACACTTCGCCTAAATATTAAGTTTTTAATTTTTTATTTAGGCAAAATGACATTGTTATATCGCCTAAGATTTTTTCTAATTTTTTCGATGTAGGCTTTCGCCTTGTAGCCTTTTCGCCTAAAAATAAATTTAGGCGTAATGACAATCAGGCGAAATGATATCCTCCCGGTCCGAATGATTTAGACCCACTCGAATGAGCAAACGGGGGAGCGTGCCTAATAGTGTTCTGGTTGTGTATTACGACTGAATCGTGTGTATGTGCATGCGCGTATGCGCGCGCGCGTGTGTGTGTACATATACCGTCGTATTTTTCAAACTCCAAACAAGACATTGGTTATTTATCATCCAAATAGTAAAAAATTGAGAAAACTGATGATAAAGGAACCTTGTCAGAGTCCTTAAGTGTAAAAATTTTAAGTAATTATATCGATTAGTTTTGATTTTAAAAATTAAAATGTGAAAAAATGTAAGTTTTTTATGTGGAACGTTTCCAAGAATAGAAACCATTTAATCCACTTGAAATTTTGGAAAACAATAGTCTTTTTGGTAGTTTTGATCTGTATTATTTTTCAAAATATATTAAAATATCTATTATTAACTAAGTAATTAAGCATTATGTATTTCTGTACAAAATGTTTGATTGCTTGTATCTCTGAAAATAATTCATCAATTAATTATTTTGAAAAAAATCGTGAAAATAAAATATAATAATAGCATAATGCTCATTTTTTATGTCAGTTGCAAAAAATTCAATGTAATAGTACAGATTTTTGTTATTTCGAACAAAAACCGCTGTCAAGTAATTGATAATTAGGTGTTCATTATAACTTTATAGTATTTTTGGAAGAAAATGTTTTTAAAAAATTTAAAAGAAAGTAATAGGATTATTTTTTATATTTTTAATTGATTTAATCTAAACTTTCTATGCCAGATCTTATTTAGTCAATAACTTACATATATGCAAATATTAATAATTTGTTTTATGTAAATCACATTTGAATATTGAACAAAATTATAGGAATATTCTTTATTATTATATTTATTATTCTTTATGTCAAAAATAAAGCTTTAGTTCGGAAATACCGGTAAATATACATTATATAAATATTATTTATATTTGTGAAAAGATGTAATGTTTTTTAAAAAAAACTTGCTAATACAGAGATATTTATGTAACATTTTAAATATACTTTTTAAACAAAAATAAATAATTTTAGATATATCGTAGAATATCATTTACTCATAAGAAAAGGAAATATTTTTAGAAATGTTATAAAATTTTGTTTTATATCATTAAATATTACTGTATTAGAGTAATATATTACATATAGAATCGACATGTTAATTTGAGGAAGTTATGTGCCAATTAATTGGCGGCGGATTTTTCATTATGTTGATAACTATTTACTTCCTACCTATCACATATATGTCCCTACTAACCAATCAATAATTATTATTATGCAATATTAACATATTTCTTATTTCAGATGCAGCGTACCAAGGAGTAGCTAACAAAGACGAACCCCATGGACACGCTCACACCGTACAACGTTCTGGATGTTCACATCATCACATTGCAAACATAGATAAGTATATTTACATGATATTACCTCTTAATATTGAATACTTATTGATTAATATATATTCTTTTTTATTTTCAGGTATCGCCGTTTTAAAGATACTTACACAATTTCAAAATTAATGTCAAGAGAATCTACCACATATTATATGCATACGAACTTACTTCAATGTTGGGACGTGCAACCTGCCTTTTAGATTCCAGCCTTTTTCGTCACTCCTGAAAATTACTTATTTCATTCACTGCTTAATGATCCATTTCTGTTTACGCCTTACGTATCTGGAAGCGTTCCCGCGATTCAGATATATACCAGGTCAGTAAAGTTGATAGTATGATTTATGCTAGAATTTGAAACACTGTTGTCGTATATTTATTCTTCTTGTGTTACAGATACTTTTCTGTGTCCAGAGATCGGCATATATGTATGTATAGTTTTCAATCACAGATAAAATTTTCATAATGTCAAAATTAATGTGAAAAGGATTTACCACATATAATATGCATATGGACTTAATTGGACCTACATATTACATAAAAAAATTCAAAAATATCGCGTCCCAGATGGTTTAAACAGGTGCATAGCGAAATGTAGAAGTTATGCGTATTAATTGGTAGTATTCACTGCATAAAGAAATGCAGAAAATAAGTATATTCAGGGTATTATTTCACCGCATAGCGAAATTCAAGGTATGTATTCAGTGAAGGTAAAAGGTTGAAGCAAAACGAATACGACGAGTACTTACATAACGAAATGCAAGAAATGTATTTAGTAGAGGCAAAAAAGGTTGAAACAAAATGAATACCACGAGCACTTGCATAGCGAAATGCAAGGAATGTATTCACTTGACTGTAAGATTCTATAGTCGCGTTCTAGATGGGATAGCCCGCTGTATAGCAAACCGCAGATATTACACTTCTAGAGAATTCAAAATTATAGTATTATTTTAAATGTAACGCTTATCTGCTTCTGCTGTGCGCGAAAAGTAGACGTTCTAAGGGTACATCGGGATTCAAGAAATGGTGATTTTTTAACTTATTTCATTTTTCTTTGGGTTGAAAAATGAGAATGCCTTTTTTGGACAAATACTACCGACCACGAATTGTTTCATCAATATTATTCAAATAGATTTTTTCCTTAAAAATATAAAAGTTATGACTTCCTATGTTTTAAGCAATCTAAATCATTAAAAATTTTTCAGATTTTTTATTTACTATTAGCTTGATAGTGTTAAAATGTTGCGTGCGAGAGCGGTTTAGTACATTGAAATCCGTTGCAAACTCTTTCGCTTGGCCGTCCGCTTGATGTGTTCAGTCTCTCGGTATCGGGGGGCTATGTGGCGCGCGGAGGTGGCACGTTTTCTGAGCTGCCGGGGGGAATCCCAGTAGGCCTTGACTTAACAAGTCGAGTGTGCAACTTCTTCGCGGCGGTGTTGTGCGTATACGCGTTGCATGTACTATGTGTATACATACAACAAAAAACTTGTAAAAAGAAGTTTTAATAAATTTCATGTAGGCGAAATGACATTGTCATATCGCCTAAAACTTTTATCTCAACTTTTTTGTTAAGCGAAATGACATTGCCAAAACGCCTAAAAGGAAGTTTTAAAAAATTCCATTTAGGCGAAATGACATTGTCATATCGCCTAAAACGTTTTTCTGAATTTTTTTATTTAGGAGAAATGGCACTGACACTTCGCCTAAATATTAAGTTTTTAATTTTTTATTTAGGCAAAATGACATTGTTATATCGCCTAAGATTTTTTCTAATTTTTTCGATGTAGGCTTTCGCCTTGTAGCCTTTTCGCCTAAAAATAAATTTAGGCGTAATGACAATCAGGCGAAATGATATCCTCCCGGTCCGAATGATTTAGACCCACTCGAATGAGCAAACGGGGGAGCGTGCCTAATAGTGTTCTGGTTGTGTATTACGACTGAATCGTGTGTATGTGCATGCGCGTATGCGCGCGCGCGTGTGTGTGTACATATACCGTCGTATTTTTCAAACTCCAAACAAGACATTGGTTATTTATCATCCAAATAGTAAAAAATTGAGAAAACTGATGATAAAGGAACCTTGTCAGAGTCCTTAAGTGTAAAAATTTTAAGTAATTATATCGATTAGTTTTGATTTTAAAAATTAAAATGTGAAAAAATGTAAGTTTTTTATGTGGAACGTTTCCAAGAATAGAAACCATTTAATCCACTTGAAATTTTGGAAAACAATAGTCTTTTTGGTAGTTTTGATCTGTATTATTTTTCAAAATATATTAAAATATCTATTATTAACTAAGTAATTAAGCATTATGTATTTCTGTACAAAATGTTTGATTGCTTGTATCTCTGAAAATAATTCATCAATTAATTATTTTGAAAAAATCGTGAAAATAAAATATAATAATAGCATAATGCTCATTTTTTATGTCAGTTGCAAAAAATTCAATGTAATAGTACAGATTTTTGTTATTTCGAACAAAAACCGCTGTCAAGTAATTGATAATTAGGTGTTCATTATAACTTTATAGTATTTTTGGAAGAAAATGTTTTTAAAAAATTTAAAAGAAAGTAATAGGATTATTTTTTATATTTTTAATTGATTTAATCTAAACTTTCTATGCCAGATCTTATTTAGTCAATAACTTACATATATGCAAATATTAATAATTTGTTTTTATGTAAATCACATTTGAATATTGAACAAAATTATAGGAATATTCTTTATTATTATATTTATTATTCTTTATGTCAAAAATAAAGCTTTAGTTCGGAAATACCGGTAAATATACATTATATAAATATTATTTATATTTGTGAAAAGATGTAATGTTTTTTAAAAAAACTTGCTAATACAGAGATATTTATGTAACATTTTAAATATACTTTTTAAACAAAAATAAATAATTTTAGATATATCGTAGAATATCATTTACTCATAAGAAAAGGAAATATTTTTAGAAATGTTATAAAATTTTGTTTTATATCATTAAATATTACTGTATTAGAGTAATATATTACATATAGAATCGACATGTTAATTTGAGGAAGTTATGTGCCAATTAATTGGCGGCGGATTTTTCATTATGTTGATAACTATTTACTTCCTACCTATCACATATATGTCCCTACTAACCAATCAATAATTATTATTATGCAATATTAACATATTTCTTATTTCAGATGCAGCGTACCAAGGAGTAGCTAACAAAGACGAACCCCATGGACACGCTCACACCGTACAACGTTCTGGATGTTCACATCATCACATTGCAAACATAGATAAGTATATTTACATGATATTACCTCTTAATATTGAATACTTATTGATTAATATATATTCTTTTTTATTTTCAGGTATCGCCGTTTTAAAGATACTTACACAATTTCAAAATTAATGTCAAGAGAATCTACCACATATTATATGCATACGAACTTACTTCAATGTTGGGACGTGCAACCTGCCTTTTAGATTCCAGCCTTTTTCGTCACTCCTGAAAATTACTTATTTCATTCACTGCTTAATGATCCATTTCTGTTTACGCCTTACGTATCTGGAAGCGTTCCCGCGATTCAGATATATACCAGGTCAGTAAAGTTGATAGTATGATTTATGCTAGAATTTGAAACACTGTTGTCGTATATTTATTCTTCTTGTGTTACAGATACTTTTCTGTGTCCAGAGATCGGCATATATGTATGTATAGTTTTCAATCACAGATAAAATTTTTCATAATGTCAAAATTAATGTGAAAAGGATTTACCACATATAATATGCATATGGACTTAATTGGACCTACATATTACATAAAAAAATTCAAAATATCGCGTCCCAGATGGTTTAAACAGGTGCATAGCGAAATGTAGAAGTTATGCGTATTAATTGGTAGTATTCACTGCATAAAGAAATGCAGAAAATAAGTATATTCAGGGTATTATTTCACCGCATAGCGAAATTCAAGGTATGTATTCAGTGAAGGTAAAAGGTTGAAGCAAAACGAATACGACGAGTACTTACATAACGAAATGCAAGAAATGTATTTAGTAGAGGCAAAAAAGGTTGAAACAAAATGAATACCACGAGCACTTGCATAGCGAAATGCAAGGAATGTATTCACTGAAGGTAAGAGGCTATAGTCGCGTTCTAGATGGGATAGTCCGCTGTATAGCAAAACGCAGATATTAGCACTTCATAGAGAAATTCAGAAATTATAGTATTATTTTAAATGTAACGCTATCTGCTGCGCGAAAAGTAGACGTTCTAAGGGGACATCGGATTCAGAGAATGGTGATTTTTTACTTATTTCATTTTTCTTTGGGTTGAAAATGTATGCCTTTTTTGACTAATACCTACCGACCACGAATTGTTTCATCAAATATTATTCAAAATATGATTTTTTCTTAGAAAAATATAAAAGTTATGACGTTCCTAATGTTTTAAGCAATCTAAATCAATTAAAATTTTTCAGATTTTTAATTTAATATTATAAATGATCATTTTTATTTTGAAAGATGCAGATTTCTGTAATTTGGGTTCGACATCCCGTCAAATAAATAAAATATATTAGTAGCGTCATCTATTTTGAGGCTTTATTATATTACCGATATCATTATCGATAATTATTGAGAATGCAATAACCCCAATGATTTTTTGTAAAATAATGCAATCTAGAAAAAGTTATTGGTAAATGAATGTGATAGCTTGAATGTACCGTTAGCGCCATCTACTGTAAGCTTATAGCGTAATACAATGTTTACATTATATACGCTTCGTCGATAGTTTTTCGCTATGGCATCCCCTTAAATGCAATATAAATAAGTAATCAGATATTTAGAATGCAATTTAGTTAAAAAAATGTAACATAATTACAATCAGATAATTTTATTTACTATTATATTTTACTATTACATTGCCCTTATAATTGCAATTATTGCTTATTTCAGTACCTTCATAAACATCATTTTATTAGAACTAACTGATTTATTATAAATATAAATAAATATTAATGAATACATATACCGCGTTAAAATTACATTTTTTCAGTAAAATAATATAAATTTCCTTTTTCTCTTGTAAAACAAGTTGAAATAACAGTACCAAGTTTTTACAATATGCTAACTACAAGTGAAAAAAAATACACAGTATTTTTGCAGGGTTTCAGTCACTTTTCACTTTTACTCTGTATCTATAATAAAAGATACTTAACAACTAATGGTCTGAATACTAACTACAATTATTGTAAATTTATATTCAATGTGAAGTAAAAAAAATAACAAACCATATAATTAAATATAGGCGAATTTACAATACGACATTTCGATGCAGAAGAAATATGTACAATAACCAAATCAGACAATAATAAAGTAGTATATAGTTATATATTTTTTTAATACATTTAAATTGTAAATGCATATTGCAGTTAATGGAATAGAATTTTTTAACAATTTTACTATTATCAATTTGTATTTTTTTCCTTTTTAAATAAAGTTGCAAAGTTGCAAAACAAATGGCATAATATAACAAATTAAATTCCAATAAATCAGCATTATTTTTAGCAAAAATTACCTCTACTAAATGATAAAAAAGAAAGAAGTACAAATAAGCAAAAAAAATATACAAAATAAGCAATTCTCGAACATAAAATAATAAATCCGAATTTAAGGAAATTAACCAAATAAATCACATACTGGTAAGTTCCACAATATTTATTATCACGGTACCTGGTGTTAATTTACCGTAAAACATGGAAGCCGCTATTGACTTTTGTAAGACGTGAAACTTTGTATGAAGTAAATAACACAAGTTTGAACACAAGAAGAAAAGAAATCAAGCAAAATATGTCTACTTTCGGTCCAATTTTATAATGGAAACCATTATAAGAGTGCTTACTATACATTCAGTTTAATATTACATAGTATTGCTGTAAAAAAAATTTATTACCAATTAGTGGTGTGAATCGTATTATTGATTATATGTATTGTAACGAATTAATGTAATAGTCAATCATATTATATTGCTCGTTACATTCTCTCTCTCTCCGTCTAGCCTGTGTATTAATATTTACAGCTGTTACAGGTCGATGTTCGATGATTTTCGTCGATTCTCGCGGACCTTCGTAAAGGTAAAAGTAGGGAAAGAAAGAGAGAGTTTTCGGTTTGTAAGTGCGAGAGCACTTAGACTTATTTCGACCGGCGAGAGACTCCTTTCAACATTCGAAAGAATAATTTTCGTTTTTTCGTTTCGCGTGTCTATATTGACAACAGCTCACATTACTTTCATCTGGGTGCTTTGTGGGTGTTTAAATTGCTTAGTGCATTTAATTGTCCTCCCCATCTTCTCATTGGTTTTGGTTGGCGACCCCGCATATCTGTATGCAAGAAGCAGTGCGCCCAAAATTGGCTCCGAGCTGGGCCTATATTTTTATGTTTTGCCGCTGCTCGGAGTCACTTCTGGGTGCGCTGACAAGAAGGAAGGGCGACTACGCGGACTTCGTCTGGAATCACAGATTCCTTATTGCGACCATCGTACTGTAAGTGCCAGTTTAGTAGTCTCTCTCTCTTTCCCTCTTTATTATTTTCGCGTATCGACCTGCGATCTCGCGTGCAGCGGCACGCGTGTATTATCTCTTTTTTTGATAATATACTATTGCCTTTATTTTAAATTAAACATCGTGTTTTCACTCTTGTTGTTTGCCCTTTATTTTCGTTCGCGTTCGCTAAATAAAGGATACCGCCGCCTTCGCCTATACGTGTCTTATAAATCTTATAAACTCGTATTATTACTGAGCAGCTGATCGCATAATGAGACTATTGTTTTAACGGTAGTAAAATTGTTATTATTTTATTATTATTAAAAATAGCAAATCCGTTAGAGTACAAAAAAATAAACAAGGAATTGTATACCTTCGTGTTTGCAATAATGTAACATAAATTAAGGACATATAAAAAACGAAAGTATATGTACAAAATTAGAATATTTCTTTCGTTACAAAATGCGTAATTTTATAAAAAAAAAATTAAATGAAGCAGACAAAAAGACATTAAGAAAAAGTAAATAACCATTAATGAAAGAAAATATATATAGCCCGAATCAAACATTAATTTATAATGTAAAGGAAGCATTTACATAATTATTATAAATAAATTAAAAATATACGTGATATATGCCATATATCAACGCCATATCAGACAAAAATTCTGCAAAAAATTAAATCATCTTGTTTAATCTTTAACCGATTCACTGGTACGGCTTTTTTTAGCTTTCGTCCCAATACTGGTAGACCATTTTTTTCTACGCCCTTACATTTTTACAATATATCCATTATTTCACATACGCACCTTTAGGGGTAGCCATTCTGAATCAGCCATTTTGATTTTTCCAAATCTGACCTCAGAATCTGATTCAGCATACCTAAAAACCCTATTATACAAAATTTGGATTCAAACCGCTGTCAAAATCAGACGAAAATCTAATTTGTACATATATGATACATTACCAGTATTGGGACGAAAATAATTTGTACATATATGATACTACCAGTGAATCGGTTAAAGGGCCGGGTTTTGAGGTTTCGGAACTACTTTGAGTGTGCCCAAATTCATGTCTTGTATCACCCATCAACTATGCATAATGTTCCTATTATGGACCGAGCCGATATATCGGCTCTCCGGCCCTGGAGAGTCATAAAAATTGTTAGTTCGGTAAAATAGGAGTAAAATCATATTCTCAGGTTTTGAGATGTGCTGCATCCAAATCTGGAGTTTAATCGGTCATAAATGTTATGATCACGGTAATTCGAGGTCAAATGCAGAAAGTATCATATATATTCGAACAAAAATTATATCTAAGGGTATCCCGAGGTGCTACATCTGAATCTGACACCTGTTTGATTGTAAATAGACAAAATTATACTCATTCTTCTGGGTATATGGCCATCTGAGGTTTTATGTGTTATGATTCGTGCTTTTTTTTAGAAATGTGGATTTTTTAAGACTTCTACTCTCCTTCTGCTTTACCCAGAGCTAACAACGTGGACGTAAAGAGTAATGTAACTCATTTTTTTATTTTTTTTATTTTTTATATTTTCCTATTTTTTCAATATATTTTTCCATTTTTTATACATTCTTTTTCAATTTTACTGGAAAACTACTTTCACAAGAATAGATTCAGAAATTTATTTAAATAATGATATTGACAGAACTGCGATTGGTTGAATGAGAAAATTCAGTGTCAACCGTTCTCAAAAACATAAAAACCAATTTTAAATATTTCTCTGGGTATATGCTCAACCTGACCTTGGAGAAATCCAATCCTTCATCTCTCTTTTTATTTGAGGTCTAAATGACGTAAAACCCAAATTCAATGATTCCAAAAACATAAAGTTATCTCTTTTGCAATGATTCAAACCATATTGCTAGGTTTGACCTTCAAATGACCTTTATTGACCTTGACTCTGAAGTGATAAGGTCAAACCAACTTCAGAAAAGAACTTAAAGCATGAATTTACATAAGGATAAAGAGCTATCCTAGCATTATGTTTTTGAGCCGATATATCGGCTTTTCAGCCCTTTAAAGGTTAATAAAAAAACAACTAAGAAAACGATAATTTTTTTTTTTGGAAAACATCAGCTTGGGGTCTCCTTTTTGCTAAAACGTAATAAATTGATTTCAGCTAAACAAAAAGCAACAGGGCAATCATTTAAGAATCATATCCCATGGGCAGAGCCCTCAATGGTCCTACAGTCTGCCCAATATTCAAGATACAACCCCTTGCTCGACACGATATATTGAGTATTCTCAAAAACGGAGAGAAAAACTACCGCCACGAATAGACGACGAAATGGACGAATAATAATAATAATAGATGAAAAAAACAGTAATAGAAAAGAGAGAGAAGTAAAGGAGAATACATGCTTTAGATATACTTACCTTTTGCCTATATGTAAAATCAATTTAACAATTACATTATCAATATTTTGTCTTTTTTTCTTCTCTCTCTTCAATTTTGCTCTCTTGACCAAAAAATTTATCTCTTTCTCTTGTAATTTCTTCTTCACAAATATATTGTATACATAAGCACAATATAATACAATTTTCGGATAATTACTTTAATTAGGAATTATTATAAGTATACCATAGTACCTTGTCGAATAATTTGCTTTTTTAATTAATTGTCGAACACATTGTAATACCATTTCGGGTAATTTTCTTCGATTTATTGTAAAACATTTTGTTGTACCATTTCGATTAATTTTAATTAAGATGTATATTAACCACTTATTATAACTTGTAATAACTAATATATTATACGGGAGAACGATAAATAATACTACCATAGATATAAGTAATAGGTACACGAAATATTTAAGTATAAATGGACAATTTTACTATTTTTTTTTTTAAATGTTACACCATCTCTGTATACAGTTTTGTTTATAAAGACGTCGTGGGCAACGTTACCACGGCCTCAGACATGTTACGGATTGTAAAATAATGCAATTAGCCGATTGAGATGACTACAATCGAGAAAAAATGGAACATATAAGAGAAATCATAAACGAATTTCTCGCAGCATTCGGCCTTGAAGGGGAACCGCTCCCATTTACTCACTTAGTAATGCATAAAATACAGCTCTCTACCAATATACCGATAAAGGCAAAAAGATACAGGTACCCACCCGCGCTAAGAGAACAAATGGAATTAGAAATACAAAAATTAGTTGATCAAGACGTCGTTGAACCGTCCACCGCGAATTACTCATCGCCTATGTGGATCGTCCCCAAGAAACCGGACGCGCAAGGAAATAAAAAATGGAGATTAGTTACGGATTTTAGGTAGCTAGACGAAGCAACAGTAGGTAGTTGCCACCCGTTGCCATTGACCAGCGATATTTTACAGAGCCTTGCAGCAGCCAACTTTATAACAGTCATGAATTTAAAGAGCGGATACTACCAATCTCCAGCATCCAAGCCACCAGTACGCCTTAAATTAACGAGTAACCAATAGAATGCACCGAAGTATCACAAACGCAACTATTCTGAGAAGATGAGGCTATTCCTAGCAACCTAGACCCGATTGCTATTATATGTGCAGACGATGTTGCAACGACAGACGTAACGAACGAGCAGTCCGACGCGCCCGAGATCGAGAAGAATGAACGTTATTCAGATACTCGATACTCTATTGTCGAATCTAACACAAGTTACTCAGATAATATGACAAACACATTGCATCAAGTCTGAAACGGATTACGCACACGATTTATCGTAGACGTCGAAGAAAGTGAGATGGACGGACAAAAGTGTATACTTATAAATATCCGGGAAACAAGCAGAGAACAGTCGAAACGAACCACTTAAAGCCGAGTGCGAAACTCGTAGATTCGACAATTCTTTCCGATATAAGAAATGTCAATAAGCCCGCGCATTCTCTACCAAATAGCGAGAAATTGATAAAATATTTAACGGTAAATGCAAGGCCACGGCGCGAAAAACCATTATGGACACCACCGATTATCACCGAGCCCCCGAAATCCAAGCACTACCTAATACAACTGACAACAAGACGGGTACTTAAGACCCTTAGCACGAACATATTACCGCGGCTAACGGACGCGCTCAAAGCGCGCATTATTTGTTCATTTTTTTATTAATCACATATAACCAAATCATTACAACAATTATAATTACACAACTATTATAAATTACAATTATTCTATTTTATAACTACAAATACACGAAACATCAATCATATTAATTAATAATAAATAAATAATTATCGAAAGCAATTGAATACTAATTCATAAATAAAAACTCGGCGGTTAATAAACTATAGCGCGGTCGTATTAGCGCGGCTAATGGGCGCGCCATAGGCGCTTACAACTGATTAACAATTTATGTAGTAAACAATCTAAAATCAGAATAACAAGTCATTCTCGTAATAAACACATAATAAATGAAAGTTTATAAATAAAATAAATTCTACCAACAAATAAATCGCAAAATCGGTTATTTTTAGAAATATAATAACCGGAACCTTATTTACCAAAATCCAATCAATTTCCGTTACTATAAAACCATTAGGAACTTAGATATCAAATTGTTAACTAACAATTGTAAACATTCGACCAAATCACCCATATAATTTTCTAGAGCTTGCACACCAAACAATTCATAGTTATAAAAATATACCCTTGTTATAATAAATAAATTTATAAATAAATTAAATATCATAAATAAATAAATTAACTTAAATTTTTTTGTAAAAATAAAAACCTTACCCTTAGTTAACAAACTACACCAAGACACACTATCATAGTCTGGATAGAAAACGAGATACGAATTTGTTAATTAACAAAATCGACCGCACGACGAAAACACCTATATAGTTTCGAATTACACATTCAACGAACAATTCAAAATCAAACAAAAACTCTAGCGAAATAAGGGAGCAAAAATATAAACAATTTGATAATTATTGTCAATAAAAAATTTCAAAAATCTTATTTATCAAAATAATAATCACCAACCTTAATTGCAAAATTATTTTCCAAAAACACGTATAATTTTCCAATTACTGTAAAATAAATTATTATAATAACAAAATTAACATTACAGTCATGCGCCAAACAAATTGCACACATACAAAATCCAAAAAGATCAAAACAAATGGTAATAACAATTTCTACTCAAAAAAACAAAAATTCATCACTGTATAAGTAATATCATACCTCCCCGCAAGTAATAAAGGTTACAGATCAGAAGATGTCACAATTAACATTTTCGACTTTTAATATAACATTAGTCATAACTAAATAAAGAGGACCACATACACCAATATACGACATTACATGAATTAACAAAATAACCCAAAAATAACAATCAATCCACTAAATTTCATAATAAAATAAAAAGAAAGGAAATTAATAATAATAACATAGAAAATAATATAAATTTTGATTCAATAATATTTATATAAGATAATATTAATTTATTTCTTAATATTATATAATAAAATATTCGAAATGAATAACCCACGGTTAATCCAACACAAAATAATAATAATAATCAAATTAATAAAATTATATATAAGAAAGAAAATGAATCTATCGTTCGTTGATATTTATGTAAGTATATAATATCAGTCTCTTTGAACTAAATACTTTACTTTTAGAATAAAGCAGGTCTATTGTACTCTTTGTCCACTATGGTTGGTGAAATTTCCCAGAGTACGGTCTTTTTAAAACAATTAAAAGGCATTTCGTCCTCGATTTCCAGCTTGGACTCCTCAGTAAGGAACTGGAGATCTTACCTTAGAGGCCTGTCGCAAGTTGAACCGCGACGCCAGCAAGATGTTCTGCGGCTATATATATAGAAAAGAGACGACGATCTCTCTAACTAGTGTAGAGAGATAGTCGTCTCCCTCTGGTGGTGGGAAAAACCACCAGCCAGAGTGCGACGTAGTGGACCGAGTCGCAAGTTATTAGAAAGAAAATGAATCTATCGTTCGTTGATATGTATGTGAGTATATAATATCGGTCTCATTGAACTAAATACTTTACTGCTAGAATAAAGCCGGCCTATTGTACTCTTTGTGTACTATGGTTGGTGGAATTTTCCAGAGCACGGCCTTTTTAGAACAATTAAAAGGTGTTTCGTCCTCTATCTCCAGCTTGGACTCCTCAGTAAGAAACTGGAGATCTTACCTTATATATACTTATATATATAGACACACACACACACAGACAATAAACCCGTACAATAATTATAAATCAATAGAAATAAATCTTTATCATTCATATTGTTAAGTCGCTTTTATCACTCGGTGGTTTCTAATATTTATTTCTTGGAATTTTATCGATCTTCCCGAGTCAAAGGTAAAAGGAGAAAATAAGTAATACATTTTTTCTCTTATTGTGACGTTTCGGTGGTTAATGCCACCCTCTTCAGACTTCAATTATAAATATACAAATATTATTTGTATATATTTTATAAATACTATAATTTTAATTATATATTATTTGTAAATATATAAATATTATATGTAATAATATATGTAAATATTATTTGTATATTTATAATTGAAGTCTGAAGAGGGTCGCATTGACCACCAAAACGCCACAATAAGAGAAAAAATGTGTTAATTTTTTTTCTTCTTACCTTTGACTCGGGAAGATCGATAAAAATCCAAGAAATAAAATAGTACATTACGATACAAGTATCACTTCACTTGCTTCGCTCGGGCGGCAAATCCGACTCGTGTGGGGATCACCTATTTCGCGCACTTTTATTGTATAATATTTTTCCTAACGAACTGCGCAAAATTCGATAACTATATATGGGTGGTTCACGTTAACTAATTAAGTAAAAATTTAAATATTGCTAACAATAGTTGAAAATAAAGTAGAGAAGTAGGCGGTGAAGGGGGAAGAGGGGTCCCGGGGCAGAGCCCCTGGTGGGGGCGTAGGGGGCGAAGCCCCTACCAGCGGGGAGGGGCGTTTGGGAGGCGGAGCCCCCCCGCACTTAAAAGAAATATACCTTATTAAAAAATAATAACATTATTTTTCCTAACAAACTGCGCAAAATTCAATAACTATCCCAGTCAGCACAAAACGTCTTAAAGACGTTTCTAGACGTTTTTAAAACGCTTAAAACGCTTAATAACGTTTTAAAAACGTCTCCGAGACGGACAGTTCTACCTGGGATATATGGGTGGTTTCACGTTAACTAATTAAGTAAAAATTTAAATATTGCTAACTATAGTTGAAAATCGAGTAGAGAAGTAGGTGGCAAAGGGGGAAGAGGGGTCCATGGGCAGAGCCCTTCAAAAGAACGTCGAACTATGATTCTATCTTTTTCTCTTTTGTTACCTTTTATGTCTTCTTCCCTTTTAATATGTAAATAAAGATACAAATACGTAAATCCGGAGAAAAATAAATATGTATTTTGAAATGCGTTGATCGCGTGAAACAAACATTTTGAAATTATATTATATAATGTTAAAAAATATATAGCCTATACGATACCTATTCTAATATTATTTCCCGGGCTAGTGCGCAAAATAAAACATTTTCTGCATTAGTGCGCAAAATAAAACGTTTTGCGCACTAGTGGGGGAAAATATTTTTCTGTACGCTACTCCGGACTTAAAACTAAATTAACTAAGACTAAGTTATAGTTGGTCAATGAGACAATCAAAAACCAACTCTTTACTATAAACTAACTTAACCTAAATTATGAAAATAAATAACCATTTATAGAATTTAAATTTTACCACTGTATATATTTAATACAATAACGTATATAAATTAAATTAGTCTTATAAATTAAATCAGTCTGTTACTAAAATAACAGGATCAAGTCCTTAATTTACTACATTTATTAGAAATATGAATTGTATAACTTTAAAATTTCTACCAATATCTAACAAGCATTGATCTTGCCGTAGTGAAGGTCTGTGTAGTCGCAGTTCTGTCTCTCGCGCATAATAACTGCGCACGTAACTCTACAGTGTGGGAACATTTCTTTATGCTGGTTCGATGAATTACATTTACGCGAGGATGTGAAGACAATATCATCTATGACTACTAGGTCCTTATGTTTGGGTTGTTGTTTTAACGGATACATGGAATTAGTAAAAGTTTGAGTGCCACGAATACCTCTATAAAATTAAAATATTGCCTTATTCGATCCAAGATAATTAAGATCTCCATATGTCATACGATAACTGTTTGATTGCATTATTGCGCTTCTTGGATTTTCCACTATTTTACTATTCATTGCTTTAATATTATTCTTTTAAGCCATGTTATCAATCCTAGAGAAAACAGTTTCAATCGGTGCCTTTTTTTGCAGGTTTACTCTTATGTTCCAGTGTATTACTATTCTCTTTCACAAAATGTGTGTGTTTGAGCCCTTTTAGTCGCGCATTAACACAATAATCACAATTGGCTACAATTTCGTGCAGATTTATATTTTTTCCTACAAATATACCAGGTGTACTATGATTTTCCATTTTGCTTTGATTTATTAATACATTTGCAAAATGAGTAATTATCAGATTGATTTTTGTCGGTAAGTTTTTCATTTTTTTCCAGTTATATTCCGATATACGTCGATGCGATCGTTTATAATGAAGTATACAATTACTCTTTGCGCATGTAAGAGTTCTAATATCCATTATTATTTTATCAAGTAAGGCTTTAACATCCTCATGGACCTCCAACGTAGGATATGCTTCTTTGATAATTTTATTATTTAACTTACGTATTGTATCATGTATACCTATTAAATTCTTCTCTTGTAATAGTTGTTTTATTTGTTGGCAATCAATTTTTTTAACATTATTCATAGTTGTGCCTATATATTTGTTTTATCCAGTGCTTCAATTTATTTTTTAGACTAATTCTATTCTTTATTACTTTTAATTCGTTAGGTAGTTGCTTAAAAATTCTGACAGCTGTTACGTAGTTATTTTTGTTGCCAATTGTTTTTGTGAATTTAGGAATTGGAGTGCTTTTATTCCTAGTTTTAGTACTTCTTTCTGTATAAATAATTCTCATATTTGAGTAGTGATAGAAAACAGCTTTAAGGCAAAATGATTGTTCAGTAGTTAATGGGTAGTTGTAAGTTAGAAATGTATTTTTAATAATTATTTTGAGTATTGTTGTTTGAGTTTGCTTTATTAAATTTAAACTATTTTTATAAGCACCTCCTCATGCCAGTATGCCCTATGTTGCTATGCTATGAAAAAGTGCGTAGTACAAAGTTAAGAGATTATTTGTGTCCATGAAACTTGTAAACCTAGTAAAAACATGTAATAAGTATTTAGTTTTATTGATTATAAGTTCGAAGTGTTTGTCCAATTTCATGTTAAAATCTAAAACTAAGCCGAGATATTTATAATGTTCAACTCTTTTTATTTCTTTATTATCTATGTAAATACTCATTTTATAGGAACACTATCCTTATAATTACCAAACGTGATGTATTCCATTTTACTAATGTTTAAAGATAATTTGTTACTTGTCAACCAGATATCGACTGTTTTAAGTTGTTTGTTCATATCCTCTTCAGCTTCTTTCCAAGTTTTACCTTCCACTATGATTGCAGTGTCATCAGCATAAGAGAATATCACGTCTTTAGGTAGAGTTTCTAATAGATCATTAATGTATAACAGAAAAACAAAGGACCCAATATTGTCCCTTGAGGTACACCAGTAGTAATTGCACTTTCTTCACTCTTAATATTATTTATTTTTACCAATTGTTTATGATTTGTTAGATAGCTTTTTAGTAGTTTATATGCGCAACCTCTTATCCCGTACGAGTACAATTTGTTTAACAAAATACTATGATTAACTGTATCAAAAGCCTTAGCCAAATCAAGGAACGTAGCAATTGTAGGTTTACTTTTATCCAAATTGATATAAATTTTACTGGTCTGTTGATGTATTGCATCTTTAGTTCCTATATTCTTCATGAAACCAAACTGGCTTTCCGCTAATATGTTATTTTTTTGTATGAAATAATATAATCTCTGATGAATAATTTTCTCTAATATTTTTGCTATATTGGAGATCAGTGAAATTGGTCTGTAATTAGTAGGTTTGTATTTGCTTCCAGCCTTGTATATTGGAATTACTTCAGCTTTTTTCAAAGCTGCAGGCCAGGTTGCTTTTTCGATACATAGGTTAAAAATATAACTTAGAGGTTCAAGTATGTGAATTGATATTGCTTTCAATATTTTGACATTAATATTGTCAACTCCTCCAGTTTTATCCTTCATGTTCATTATGATTTCTTGTATTTCTGCAGGTGATGTAGGGTGCAAAAATACTGTTTTGTTGATAAATTTTAATTTTGAGGTATTACTTTCTTGCAGAATTTTAATATTATCGCTGACCTTCGGTCAAATTTGACAGAAGAAATCATTAAAACAATTAGTTACGTGTTCTGGAATTTCTATCTTTTCATTCTCTTCATCCAGTATATATTCTGCTACATTGTTTTTTCTTTCATTTTTACCAAGTTTAGGATTTATCAACTTCCAAAGTTTTCTGGGGTTACAACTATTCATCATAAACCTATTTTTCTCATAATTAATCTTAGCCTCCTTGAACACTTTACATAATATTTTGTTGTAGTTCTTATATTTAACTTTTTTCGCCTGACTTTTCGGATCATTTCTCCATGCCTTGTACAATTATTCTTTTTTATTACATGACATTAAAATTGCTTTGGTTACCCAGTTATTCCTAGGCTTCAACTTATTACCCCGATTATTGATTATCACTTTCTTAGACATTTTGATGCACGTACTTAACTTCTTAATTAGGATGTCGACTGCATTATTTGGGTCCCTTACATTTACAACATTTCTCCAAGTTCTTTGTTATATTCACAAGCTTGTTATAATCAATTTTATGCAAATTAGATGTGTTTTTTTATACGTTAATATTTTATTAAATGTCACAAACAACGGATAGTGGTCCGTGAACGTATTTGCTAATGTATATGCGTTAAATTTTATAGTATTATTTTTTATAAAAATGTTTTCAATGCATGTCCCTTCTGCAGGGTTATCATCGAAAGGTCTAGTTACGCCAGTAAAACTTGGTACATATGCTTTCTCTAGTAAATTGTTTAGTAATTCTTGGATAACTATGTTATTATTTGCAAAGTCAATATTAAAATCACCTATTATTAGGTGATGTTTATATGACTTACGTATATTAAGAAAACTATTCATATTATGTATGAATTCTGTTTTAGTCATATCATGTGATCTGTACAGCGCAGATATTACCAGAGTGGCATTATTATTCAATATTATTTTAGAGTTTCAAATAATCAGCCTTCCAATTACCAATGTCTCTGTTGTCTCAGGTACATCGTTTTTGATATACATAATGACTGCATCATTTTTATTTATTAAGTTATTAAAGTTATTAAAGTTATTAAAGATATTACTACTAAAATGATTTTCCATATTACGGTGAATCAGCTAAACTATTTAATCGAGATGCCGTTGATATTTTATCAGTACTTCTCTGTAGTCTCGCCTTGGTGAGAGTAGTTACCACTTGTTGATGATTGTTTTTAATGAAATCTACTTTACCGAGGTAACGCGGTAAGCTGGGTTTTATTACGTAGTCCCTTAACAGTGTTAATGTTAATTCTCCAACAAATATATTAACTAATTTAACTATAATTAATTTAACTAAATTAATTATAATAACTAAAATTATCTTCTAACTTATAAACAATAAAATATTCAAAATGAATGTATAGCTGTCAATCCAAAACTTAATAAACAAAAAGAAACAAACGCACAGCAAATGAGTGCCGGAGCCGCGAGAGGACAAATTGCAGTGGCGGAGCCCGGAGAGGAGAAGCGCCCCACGCGCTCTGCACTATTATGCCTCACCTCAGTTCCCACGTTAACTCTTTAACAATATAAACACTAAAATCTATCCTAAATATACCTATATATCGACCCAACGCAGAATTTTTGGATTAGTTTAAAATTAATTTGTATTATTTCTTTATATAATTTACATTTACATAACAATTCATTAATAAGCATCAACAAAAATTCTATAAATCCGTGTTATTACATACATAATTGGTTTTGTTATTAAAATTAAAAGACAGTCAAAATAACTTCTTCAGGCAATTTAGTGTAAAAAAGGGGCTCTGAACACCGAGGAACGTGCTTTGCTAATACACAGAGCGACGCGTAGAGCGACTTGCATAAACCCTACATTAGACAGTGCAAAAATAGCGCACCAAATGTATCGATCAGTAGAAATGAGTTTTTGTAATTTTTAATCATACATCCGGACCCTTTAGAGTAATGCTCATAGAATTATCCGTATAATTAGTTGTGGCATGGAAATATCATTCCTGAAATGTCGCGAACACAAGAGACACGCGAGCATGAATATAGTAACTCATGTAAATCCAATTCAATTGAAGCAACCACTTAACAGTACCATAATTGTAAGCAAAAATCTAAAACAGCTTTAAGAAATATCGGTGACCGAACCGCACAATTGCAGTGCATGATATACAAAAGAAAGCCGAATAAGCAAACAGCAGCTTCATAGCGCAAGCTTCCGCCAAATCTGCAATATTACGTTTTCATGTCTATATCATAATAATATTTTTATTTCAATTCAAAAGAAAACTCACATTTCATAATATTCACATGTAACACAAATACATATAATACATAATTCATTATACGAAAAATAAATTGTATTTAACGCACATATATACATATATTGATCATTAATACGAAAAGAAAATTGTATGCCAAGGAGAAAGGCCTACGAAAAGAAATGTAAAATAGCACGTGACCATGCACGCACACACACCATCCACACTGCACACACAATTCGTATGTAAAAAGAAAAAATTTTTTGTTCTCCGTTACACCCAACCAATCGACTACACGGACGACGAGGACGTCGCCGCCGCGGCTTCGGACGTGTAACGTACGATCCAAGATCATGTTGGATCTTCGTATACCGCGCAATACTTCAATTATCGTAACAAAACCATTTGCGATGGCGCAATAAATAATTGGCTTAAGCTATAGATACTTGTTGTCGGGCCAATATTGCAACCATAGCGATTTTGATACCGTCCACAGAATATCTACGGAAAGACCCCGAATCCACGCAGCAAGGAAACGCTGACTCCAGGAGCCTCTCACCACAGGCAGAACGTTCCTTGAGTAGCCGACCCGCCGAATTCGTGGTAGAAGAGAGTCGGAGCCCAAACCCAGAGTGAACAGTTGGCGATTTTTTTTCTTTTCTCTCTTACGTATATTGATGTTTATCAAGCAAGAGCAACAAAGAGAAAAAATCGCCATCTGGCAACCCTGCCCAGACCAGACAGTCAGAGAGAAGAGAATCGGCACTCATACCAGGCGGTCGCAGATAACAGATCCAGCGTCAGACCAGGCGGTCACACAAAAGAGACTCATCGCCCAGACGAGGCGGTCGCAGAGAACAGATCCAGCGCCCACACCAGGCGGTCACACAGAAGAGACTCATCGCCCAGACGAGGCGGTAGCAAAGAAGAGATCCGTTAGCGAACCACGATCGACGCGTGAATAAAGAGGAAGAATAAAGAGCAGTATAGGGATTTCATCTTTTTCATTCAACCAGATCCTCTAATCGTGCCTACCAGCTTCGGTTGATGGCAAACCGCAACCTAAACCCCACACAACCTTAAGTTACGTACGTAACAGTATTTAACGGTTTCGAAAAAATTTTATTTCAAATTAACATAAAGAAATGCGAGTTTACAGCGATTTTTTTTCTTCAAAGATTTGATTTGGAAAAAATACCATTTTTATGCTAAAACTATGTAAATGATGTAATTAGATCTTAAACTTTCAAATTATACCCTAAATTATATTTTAATTCTTTTTGTGGTAATGGCAGGGTAGAATGAATAATTATAATAATAAACTCATTCACACTGTAATTATGGTGCTCTTTTTAGTTTAGTTAGTCTTAGGAATTTAGAGTTGACAAAAAATTGCATTTATTTGGATGATTGGGGTCGTGTTTATGATTCTATAATCAGATTATCAAAATTTGAAATGGTGGATCCAATATGGTGAACTATATCTTAAAGTATCTACTATTTCTCTAGAAAATAGGTATTTAAGTGTTACGAAAAATTTTTATTTCAAATTAACATAAAGAAATGCAATTTTTAAGCGATTTTTATCCATGCCAGAGTTGATTTGAAAAAAATACTCTTTTTATGGTAAAACTATGTAAACGGTGTAATTAGATCTTGAACTTACAAAATATCCTCAGCTGATCGTCGATTAATGCGCAATGCACGAATCAACGATGCGCATCAAATAATTAAAAATTTTTATTCAATTTCAAATACAAAGAATGTATGTTTCTCAATCTGAAAATATAATAACAATTACTTATTAATTTTTACAATTTTTTAAAAAATTTTGAACTAATTTATAACAGAAAGATTAATATTTTGTATAATTTTTATATAATTGTATGTTTATCACTAGAATTATTTTTTAAAAATGTTTTGAAATATATAACTTGACGAATTTATCAATTTTTGTTATTGCATTAATATATATTAATTTAATAATTTTTTTAAGATATATCGTTTTTTAATTTTAATTTTTTAATGTATATATAAATTAACATAATTCAAAATTTCGCGCTGTAGTAGGAGGGGGTGTCCGCGTGATTGATTTAATTGTGATGGATCGTATGGGTGTGTTCTGAATCGCATGGCGATAAATTTTGAATATTTTTTTTCAGCATTAACCGCCTGTGATATGAAGTGATTTGTATATTTTAATTTATTTAATTATCTTTTGCTAAATATGTGTGTTAAATTATTTTTTTGTGATGTTCTTAATTTGTTGGTTTATTACAATTTTAAATTCAATGTGTTGATTATGGACACAACATTGGGAAAAGGTATATGTCATTTATAACCTCAATTTCTGTGCAAATTAGTTGTTTATTTAATTTATCAATTTTTGCTTATTTTTTGTTTTTAATTAAAGAGCGACGCCTTAGATATGCTATTAAGTGATAAATTTTTTAATAATGACACAATAGTAAGTAATTTATTTATTAATATTAATTAGAAGATGTAATATGTATAAAAAAATGTTTGTAAAAACTGTTAATGTCCTTAGTAAAAATTTGAATCTAAGAACTAGAAATTAAACATTGGTATTAAATAACTTGTAATGAAACGCTTTTTCACCCATTTTTTTAACACTTAATAGAACGACCATAACCTCAAAAGATTCGCATAATGTTTTCGGTAACAATAAACTTTAAAATTCCTATGGTATCGGATATACTTTTAATGTTTTCGTCCGATTTATAACTAATTTTTGTTATATTTCCAGTATTTACGAAAATAAATGTGATTTTATTATATTTTTCACTTGTCCATGTTTAATAGATATTTATTAGCATATAACTAGACTCAAATTTGATCTATGTTTATAAGCTAAAAATTAGCTCAAAATGGAATATAAGTTATATTTTAGTCTATTCAATGGTTAAAAATTAAGAGAAAAAGCGTTTCACCGGGAGGATAAAAATGGACACATTTTTCGCCTACTTTTCACACATTTTTCGACCATTCTATTTAGAATATCTATTTATTACCTATTTAATGGAATACGATTTCTACTAAATAGTAAAATAAATTACATCACGGTAATGGACTCAAAGCCGGTGTCTATAGCACTATTTTTATACTTATTTATATTTTAATTACACCTTTTTATAAGTAATTTATACTCCATAATCCCTGCTGGAAATGTGAACTAAAAATTAGGAATTAAAAGTAGTCAGTTAATAGGCTAAATGAAACGCTTTTTCCTACTGCGTTCGTCCATTTAATAGATTGCCGTAACCTCCAAATATTTTCACTTCACCTTCTGGCCATACATGTACTTAAAACTCCAAATTTTTAATCAAATTGGATCGTTTACTCGAATACTAATACTAATTTACTCTTAATTCTGCATTTAAACCAGTCATTTTAAAGTATCATTCAGATTTACAATATTTCCAATTTATTTTCCAAATCTATTTAAAGTGTCATTTAAATAGTTAGGAAATAGATATAGTTTCGGTGTCCATTTTACCAAATAATCCGATCTTTTATGGGTTGAAACAAGGACTTAAATGAACATATCGTAATGATTAGCTGTTTTGAATCTAAGAAATGGGCGAATTAAAGAGGAAAAAGCGTTTCATTTAACAGTGGTAACAACCTAGCAGAAGTAGCTATAAAATACGTTAATTTAGTTAATAACCTATTATTTGCCGATTTTTAATTTTCTGATTTCTAGCAGGGAATAGTTTTCTGCAATTGAAAGTACTCAAATCAAAAACACCTTTCAAAAAGGTGTCAAAACCCGCAAGTATATGTGTTATTCTAATCAAACTTTGAAAATTGTTATCTGATAAATAAAATTGTTATCTGTCTGATAAATTTTAAAGTATAAGATAAAAATATTTTTGATTCTAATTCCCATATTTTCTCTACTTATTTATATTTTTATTACACCTTTTCTATATCTAACTTATATTCCATAATATTTTTCTGCAATTGAAAGTATTCAATTCGAAAACACCTTCCAAGAAGGTGTCAAAACCCGCAAGTATTGTGCTATTCTAATCAAACTTTGAAAATTGTTATCTGATAAATAAATTCTGCAATTCAATCTGACATTGTTATCTGATAAATAAATAATTTTAATTTCTAACTACCTTATTTTATCTATTTCTTTGAATTTTAATGAAACATTTTTATAAATATTACGAAAATTTCGTATAAAAAATTTCTGCAATTGAAAGAATTGAAATCAAACTGAAATCGACAAGTATTTTGAATCGTACCATAAATTTATATTTTATATAAACATTTTTATATATATTACTTAAACTTCGTAAAAAGTTTCTGCAATTGAAAGCACTGAAATCAAACTGTAATCGACAAGTATTTTGAACCATGCAAAAATTTCTACCAATCTGAATACAGATTTTTTTATATGAAAAGTATCTTACACTAATATTTTTCATTTCTGGCCCTCACACGTTTTACAGTAATAAATAAATAATATTCTAATGATATTAATTTGTGCAAAATTAATTTCTGCAATATTAATAAAATGGACGTTTCTTTTTTATTCTTTTAAATAATAAAATAATACTTGCACCACCGTTGGTTAAACGCTTCATATGTGTGTTAATTCTGACTATATTAACTGATGTTACATTTTATAAATAATTACATACATCTTAGCTTTTATCTTATTAATTAATTAATTAATTGGTAAAATCATGTAGATTGTATATCCTTAGTTAAGTGAAATAATAATTATTTTACATAACTACTAAGAAAAACTTGCTAATCAGCGACGGAGGTCGTACGATGTCTTGGTGAAGAAAGCACTTGTTGAAAATACAGTCGCTAGTGGTGCTTGTATCAATCGGCCGGGGCCGGGAATCAAACCTGGGACCTCCAGATTACGAGTCCGCCGCCCTACCGACCAAGCCATCGCAGGCCTCTTTTAGGAACTTTATTAGATAAAAATAATGATGTCTATTTTATCATTGGTGATGTAGGATATTAAAATTGCCAGATAGTATTGCAATATTTATATATTATTACTCATTGCAGTTTCTTCACGGTATTATATACTTTCATAAATGTAAAGGAATACATTAGTCAGTCAGAATTAACACATATATGAAGCGTTTAACCAACGGTGGTGCAAGTATTATTTTATTATTTAAAAGAATAAAAAAGAAATGTCCATTTTATTAGTATTGCAGAAATTAATTTTGCACAAATTAATATCATTAGAATATTATTTATTTATTACTGTAAAACATGTGAGGGCCAGAAATGAAAAATAATAGTGTAAGATACTTTTCATATAAAAAAATCTGTATTCAGATTGGTAGAAATTTTTGCATGGTTCAAAATACTTGTCGATTACAGTTTGATTTCAGTGCTTTCAATTGCAGAAACTTTTTACGAAGTTTAAGTAATATATATAAAAATGTTTATATAAAATATAAATTTATGGTACGATTCAAAATACTTGTCGATTTCAGTTTGATTTCAATTCTTTCAATTGCAGAAATTTTTTATACGAAATTTTCGTAATATTTATAAAAATGTTTCATTAAAATTCAAAGAAATAGATAAAATAAGGTAGTTAGAAATTAAAATTATTTATTTATCAGATAACAATGTCAGATTGAATTGCAGAATTTATTTATCAGATAACAATTTTCAAAGTTTGATTAGAATAGCACAATACTTGCGGGTTTTGACACCTTCTTGGAAGGTGTTTTCGAATTGAATACTTTCAATTGCAGAAAAATATTATGGAATATAAGTTAGATATAGAAAAGGTGTAATAAAAATATAAATAAGTAGAGAAAATATGGGAATTAGAATCAAAAATATTTTTATCTTATACTTTAAAATTTATCAGACAGATAACAATTTTATTTATCAGATAACAATTTTCAAAGTTTGATTAGAATAACACATATACTTGCGGGTTTTGACACCTTTTTGAAAGGTGTTTTTGATTTGAGTACTTTCAATTGCAGAAAACTATTATGGAGTATAAATTACTTATAAAAAGGTGTAATTAAAATATAAATAAGTATAAAAATAGAATTATCTTAAAAGTGCAATAATTAATATATTTAATTGTTTGTAATAGAATTATCTTAAACATGCAATAATTAATATATTTAATTTTTAACCCATTGTATATATCATATGGATATTTGGAAAAGTGTATGTTATACTTGATTAATATTTATTTCATCTTCAAACAATTTTGCATCTGTATTTAAAGCATTACATTGAATTTTAGATCCGTTATTATTATTGAGTATACGTTTAAAAATTTTATGAGTTTTATCAAGAATGAGTAAACAAATACACATTCTTTCATGTTATGTTCACAACTTTTTTTTTGCGCACGGAAAAAATTCATATATTATGTATTCTTGAAAAAACAATTTTAAAATATATATATATTATATAAATATTCCGCCGCACGCACACACACCCACATACATACATACATATATATACACATATATGGGCTATTTCACGTCAAGTGGTACGATGAAAATTTTAAATCACTCCAAAATTTGAGAACAGGCTGGAAACATCTTCCAGAACATACAAAAAAAATTTAAGTGTTAAAAATAATTTGCTTAAGAGTTATTTGACCATGAAAAGTGGAAATTTTTCAATATTTTAGAAAAATTTCTATTTTTGAAGCCATTTATCTCAAAATCAGTTGATTTTTTTGAAAAAACATTACAAACAACTTTTGTTTAAATTAATCTTTAGAACTTATCTATCCCTGGTTACATTTCTTAATTTTAAAATCTCGAAGAGATAGAACACCCGGACATATTGAATATCAAAAAAAAGGCTACTACACCATAATCAATTTTAATCTAACACCTCTCAAAAGTTCACATTTTTCGCGAGCTTTCGAATGGCTTGGGTTAGATTATTGGCCAAGACCGCTGGTGTACCTTATGCCTCATAAACCTCATAAAATCACTAATTTTCACGAATTTTAGGACATAACTTACACCAAAGGTGTAATATATATATAAATATGTGCTAATGAACAATTAACTTACCAAAAATAGTAAAGTGCATAAACTTAATTGTAGCATTTAGTAAAAACCTATTAAAATTTTAGATTATTTTAAACGGATCTAAATAGAACTATACCTCCTAAGATTAATTTATTTAAGTCATCGCCAAGAGTTCTATATGTCATTAATATTTTGTACTTTTAGAGTAATAAAACTTTCTACTTAATTAAATTAATTTTTGTATTAGGTTTAAAAAATTATTTATAACATTTTAGTGGTATATAAATAAAAACCTGTTTCTTCCATTTCTCCCGTAATTCGTAATTTGCACCCTCTTTCAAAATTTGCGTTTTAATCCATAATTATATCCAATTAGTTTTTCCTTTAGTTACAGACCCCATATATTTATTTTAATTATTATAAACAAAGGCATTCCTTAAATAACCTTTTGTTTCTAATAAATACATACTTGTTACTACTAAAATAATAATTTTCGAAAAACTTTTGAAATGTAATTCGTATTTTATATTGCCACTGTTAAAATTTGAATTTTCTTTTGCCATTACTGTTTATAATAGAATTATCTTAAAAATGCAATAATTAATGTATTTAATTTTAATTTATTGTATATTTCACATATAGATATTTGAAAAGTGTATGTTATACTTGATTAATATTTATTTTATCTTCGTAAAATTGTGCATATATTTAAAAACATTACATTAAATTTTAGGTTCGTTTTTATTTTATGAGTTTTATCAGGAATAAGTAAACTAATACACATTCTTACAAGTTATATTCACAACTTTTTTTTGCGCACGGAAAAAATACATATATTATCTATTCTTGAAAAAACAAGGAACACATACACACACACACACATTCACACACACCACACACACACACACACACACACACGCGCACACAACACACACACACACACACACCACACACCCAGCGGCGATGAGTGCTCCGGGCTTGTTCCTGGACGCATTCAACGCATGCCTAAGAGAAGGTTGCTTCCCGGCCCAGTGGAAGACGCAGAGGCTGGTACTCCTACCAAAGGGAAACAAACCCCCGGAGGAGCCATCATCTTACCGCCCGCTCTGTCTACTGGATTAGTTGGGAAGCTCCTGGAGCGGGTGATCTGCGCCAGGCTTGCAGAGGCCATCGGTCGGGCCGGAGACCTCTCCGACAACCAGTTCGGCTTCCGAAAGGGTCGATCGACCATGGATGCTGTAGGCAGAGTTGTTGGCATAGCCACAAACGCCATCAATGCTGGTCGGAGTGCAAGGCGGATGTGTGCCGTCATCACCTTGGACATCCGGAATGAAAAGTGGAAATTTTTCAATTTTTAGAAAAATTTCTATTTTTAAAGCCATTTATCTCAAAATCAGTTGATTTTTTTGAAAAAACATTACAAACAACTTTTGTTTAAATTAATCTTTAGAACTTATCTATCCCTGGTTACATTTCTTAATTTTAAAATCTCGAAGAGATAGAACACCCGGACATATTGAATATCAAAAAAAGGCTACTACACCATAATCAATTTTAATCTAACACCTCTCAAAGTTCACATTTTTCGCGAGCTTTCGAATGGCTTGGGTTAGATTATTGGCCAAGACCGCTGGTGTACCTTATGCCTCATAAACCTCATAAAATCACTAATTTTCACGAATTTTAGGACATAACTTACACCAAAGGTGTAATATATATATAAATATGTGCTAATGAACAATTAACTTACCAAAAATAGTAAAGTGCATAAACTTAATTGTAGCATTTAGTAAAAACCTATTAAATTTTAGATTATTTTAAACGGATCTAAATAGAACTATACCTCCTAAGATTAATTTATTTAAGTCATCGCCAAGAGTTCTATATGTCATTAATATTTTGTACTTTTAGAGTAATAAAACTTTCTACTTAATTAAATTAATTTTTGTATTAGGTTTAAAAAATTATTTATAACATTTTAGTGGTATATAAATAAAAACCTGTTTCTTCCATTTCTCCCGTAATTCGTAATTTGCACCCTCTTTCAAAATTTGCGTTTTAATCCATAATTATATCCAATTAGTTTTTCCTTTAGTTACAGACCCCATATATTTATTTTAATTATTATAAACAAAGGCATTCCTTAAATAACCTTTTGTTTCTAATAAATACATACTTGTTACTACTAAAATAATAATTTTCGAAAAACTTTTGAAATGTAATTCGTATTTTATATTGCCACTGTTAAAATTTGAATTTTCTTTTGCCATTACTGTTTATAATAGAATTATCTTAAAAATGCAATAATTAATGTATTTAATTTTTAATTTATTGTATACTTCACATATAGATATTTGAAAAGTGTATGTTATACTTGATTAATATTTATTTTATCTTCGTAAAATTGTGCATATATTTAAAAACATTACATTAAATTTTAGGTTCGTTACACACACACCACACACACACCACACGCACGCACGCACGCACGCACGCACGCACGCACGCACACACACACACACACACGCGCACACACACACACACACACACACACACACACACACACCCAGCGGCGATGAGTGCTCCGGGCTTGTTCCTGGACGCATTCACGCATGCCTAAGAGAAGGTTGCTTCCCGGCCCAGTGGAAGACGCAGAGGCTGGTACTCCTACCAAAGGGAAACAAACCCCCGGAGGAGCCATCATCTTACCGCCCGCTCTGTCTACTGGATATAGTTGGGAAGCTCCTGGAGCGGGTGATCTGCGCCAGGCTTGCAGAGGCCATCGGTCGGGCCGGAGACCTCTCCGACAACCAGTTCGGCTTCCGAAAGGGTCGATCGACCATGGATGCTGTAGGCAGAGTTGTTGGCATAGCCACAAACGCCATCAATGCTGGTCGGAGTGCAAGGCGGATGTGTGCCGTCATCACCTTGGACATCCGGAATGCCTTCAACTCGGCCAGATGGGACGACATCATGCTGTCCCTGCAGCACTTCCAAGTGCCACTCTATCTCAGGGAGGTCACCTCGAGTTACCTGACTGACCGTACTCTGCTCTACGACACCGACGACGGTGTGCACTCCCACAACATCACGGGAGGCGTGCCGCAGGGTTCGGTCATTGGGCCCCTACTCTGGAACGTTGTCTATGACGGCCTGCTTAGGCAGCAACTTCCGGAGGGTGTCTCGATGGTGGCTTTCGCGGACGACGTGGCGCTAGTGGTGGTCGCAAAGAGTGTCGAAGAGATCGAATATCTCGGAGACGTCTCTATAGAAGTGGTCGCCACTTGGTTGAGAGACCACGGACTTAGTCTGGCGGCGGAAAAAACGGAGGCGGTGCTCATCTCTCGCACAAAAAAGGAGAGGACCGCCACCTTCACGGTAGGTAAAGAACGGATACGGTCGGTGAAAACCTTGAAGTATTTAGGGGTCACACTAGACGCGCGGCTGTCGTTCAAACACCATCTCGCGAACGCGGGCTCAAAGGCGGCAAGGGTGGCCCGTGCGCTGGCGGGCATCATGCCCAACATCGGGGGACCCCAGCAACCGCGAAGATCTCTCCTTGCCTCGGTGGTGAGCTCCGTAATTTTATACGGAGCTCCTATCTGGGCTGATGCCCTGAACAGGCACAAGAGCTTTGGTGCTCCGTGTCAGAGAGCCTGCAGGATAGCTGCGCTAAGGGTGGCCCGGGCGTACCGAACCGTATCTGACATTGCGCTCTCGGTGATCGCGGGGACCGCCCCCTTCGACCTCCTGGCAGCCGAGAGAGCTGAAAGACACCGTGAGGGTGGGCGACGCGTAGAAGAGAATCGCTGCCATAACCGATGGTCATTGCGGACCGTAGAGGAGTGGCAGCGGAGATGGGACTCAGCCAGGGACGGCCGCTGGACCTACCGCATAATCCCGCGGATCCAGGAGTGGGCGAGCAGGAAACACGGCTTCGTCAGTTTCCAGCTTACCCAGGTGCTGACCGGGCACGGATGCTTCCGTAGCTACCTATTTCGTATAGGGGTCTACGGCAGCGCAGAGTGCCCGGCTTGTCCAGGGGTGGACGAAGACGTGGAACACGTCCTCTTATGGTGTCCTCGTTTCAGGGAGGAACGGGACCAGTTTCAAGTCACTTGGAGCGGTCCCCTCACCCCTGAGGGCATCGGGGCGTGCCTGCTTGACTCCCAGGAGGGATGGAACGCGGTAGTGACCCTCTGTACGTCCGTAGTGGACAGGCTGGGTCTCATCAGAAGAGAAGAGGAGACAGGAGTTGCGATAGCAACAGTAGTGGGCTAATCTAGCCGTGCCTCCCCCCGCGAAGTAATGCCTTGCGGCGGTTTCCGCGGGGGAATAAAGGTAAGAAAAGAGGTGGAGTTTTAGTGGGTATGCCTATCGACATCCTTCGGTAGGAGAGTCCCACACACGGGGAGTCTCGCATGGCTCCAGTCATGGTGCATTAAGCATTTCTCCACCTCTTCGGAAAAAAAAAAAAAAAAAAACACACACACACACACACACACACATGCACACACACACACGCACACGCACACACATACACACACTTATATATATGACATACATATATATATATCATATATATGACATATATAACATATAAATGACATATATATAACATATATACTATATAACATATATGACATATATACATATGTTGAATTCTGAATTCTTAGACACGGTGGAGCCGGCGGCGGCGGCGAAATATTTATATATTATAAGAGATGTAGCAGAGTGTTGGCATAGCCACAAACGCCATCAATGCTGGTCGGAGTGCAAGGCGGATGTGTGCCGTCATCACCTTGGACATCCGGAATGCCTTCAACTCGGCCAGATGGGACGACATCATGCTGTCCCTGCAGCACTTCCAAGTGCCACTCTATCTCAGGGAGGTCACCTCGAGTTACCTGACTGACCGTACTCTGCTCTACGACACCGACGACGGTGTGCACTCCCACAACATCACGGGAGGCGTGCCGCAGGGTTCGGTCATGGGCCCCTACTCTGGAACGTTGTCTATGACGGCCTGCTTAGGCAGCAACTTCCGGAGGGTTGTCTCGATGGTGGCTTTCGCGGACGACGTGGCGCTAGTGGTGGTCGCAAAGAGTGTCGAAGAGATCGAATATCTCGGAGACGTCTCTATAGAAGTGGTCGCCACTTGGTTGAGAGACCACGGACTTAGTCTGGCGGCGGAAAAAACGGAGGCGGTGCTCATCTCTCGCACAAAAAGGAGAGGACCGCCACCTTCACGGTAGGTAAAGAACGGATACGGTCGGTGAAAACCTTGAAGTATTTAGGGGTCACACTAGACGCGCGGCTGTCGTTCAAACACCATCTCGCGAACGCGGGCTCAAAGGCGGCAAGGGTGGCCCGTGCGCTGGCGGGCATCATGCCCAACATCGGGGGACCCCAGCAACCGCGAAGATCTCTCCTTGCCTCGGTGGTGAGCTCCGTAATTTTATACGGAGCTCCTATCTGGGCTGATGCCTGAACAGGCACAAGAGCTTTGGTGCTCCGTGTCAGAGAGCCTGCAGGATAGCTGCGCTAAGGGTGGCCCGGGCGTACCGAACCGTATCTGACATTGCGCTCTCGGTGATCGCGGGGACCGCCCCCTTCGACCTCCTGGCAGCCGAGAGAGCTGAAAGACACCGTGAGGGTGGGCGACGCGTAGAAGAGAATCGCTGCCATAACCGATGGTCATTGCGGACCGTAGAGGAGTGGCAGCGGAGATGGGACTCAGCCAGGGACGGCCGCTGGACCTACCGCATAATCCCGCGGATCCAGGAGTGGGCGAGCAGGAAACACGGCTTCGTCAGTTTCCAGCTTACCCAGGTGCTGACCGGGCACGGATGCTTCCGTAGCTACCTATTTCGTATAGGGGTCTACGGCAGCGCAGAGTGCCCGGCTTGTCCAGGGGTGGACGAAGACGTGGAACACGTCCTCTTATGGTGTCCTCGTTTCAGGGAGGAACGGGACCAGTTTCAAGTCACTTGGAGCGGTCCCCTCACCCCTGAGGGCATCGGGGCGTGCCTGCTTGACTCCCAGGAGGGATGGAACGCGGTAGTGACCCTCTGTACGTCCGTAGTGGACAGGCTGGGTCTCATCAGAAGAGAAGAGGAGACAGGAGTTGCGATAGCAACAGTAGTGGGCTAATCTAGCCGTGCCTCCCCCCGCGAAGTAATGCCTTGCGGCGGTTTCCGCGGGGGAATAAAGGTAAGAAAAGAGGTGGAGTTTTAGTGGGTATGCCTATCGACATCCTTCGGTAGGAGAGTCCCACACACGGGGAGTCTCGCATGGCTCCAGTCATGGTGCATTAAGCATTTCTCCACCTCTTCGGAAAAAAAAAAAAAAAAAACACACACACACACACACACACACACATGCACACACACACACGCACACGCACACACATACACACACTTATATATATGACATACATATATATATATATCATATATATGACATATATATAACATATAAATGACATATATATATAACATATATACTATATAACATATATATGACATATATACATATGTTGAATTCTGAATTCTTAGACACGGTGGAGCCGGCGGCGGCGGCGAAATATTTATATATTATAAAGAGATATAACATATATATATATATATATATAACATATATATATATGACATATATATATATGTTGAATTCTGAATTCTTAGATACGGCGGCGGCGGCGGCGGCGGCGAAATATTTATATATTATAGAGATATATATATATCTCTTTGCGGCCACTTCTCAAACAACTTGCTAACAGTTTTTACCTCTGTAGGCGTTCTCTCACGGGATGGAAAAAATTTCGTCTCTTTCTATCTTTCGCATCTCCTATGACGCTATCTCTTTTTGTTGCCATCAAATGAAAAAGAAAGTGGAAATAGCAAAAATTCGAGAATCGGAATTCAGCAAGCAACTTTAATAACATCGAATTTCTCCACTATGCACTTATGAATTCAAACAGGATTTATTGTAAAGTGAAAACTTATATAAAAAATAGATGTGAGATTTGTAATTGCATAAATAGATAGTATAATTTTAAATGTACGAAAATAAAAAAAATCTGAGGGGTTAGTTAGCTGTATAATAAGGGCTTACGCGCCTGCATACTTGCGTGCAGGCGCTATCGCGCCTTTTGATCTAGCGCAGCAGGTATAACTCCATCTCACCCGATAAACTGTTATAGTTCTAATGAGCATGCAAAGAAAAATAGCATTTCCGAATGCTTTTCATATTTATAATAAATTATGGGAGGAGTTGATACTCATGATGGTCAGGCATCTATCACTACCTCGGTTGTTCTCTACAATACTGTCAGTACCGAGAATAAAAAAAGTTTGAAAGACTTTGCAGTAGTTATTGCAAAACATTATTTATAGAAACTTGTAAAAGAAACTAATGTAGAGCATCATTCCACACGTGCTCAAAAACAAAAGGAATGTTCATCACGTTCTGTAAGAACGTATAAATTTTGCGAAGTATGTCAATTATATTTATGCAAAACATGATGTTCTAATAAACATTAGGTATTTATAAAAGTTTGAAAAACAAAGTTATAAATTAAATAAAATTAAAGAAACAAAAAATAATATACAAAAAATTAAAACAACAAAATAAAAACGAAGGATGAGACAGTCTTGTTTATCTACCTCCACGTGGTGACTGTTGGTTAACGTAACAATGACGGTTGAACAACGAATAAATACAATACAAATAGAAAAGACCATAAGACCATTATTTATCTATTTTTTTTTGACGAACTATGAATTTTGATGAAAAATTTCTAAGAACAAAAAATCTTAAAATCAGTCAAAGAACACTATCAAATTTTTTGAGAATTTCCGGAGACATTTTTGAAAAATTGGATTTTTAATACTCCGTGCGCGAAACACGGTTTCTCGTGCTTGTTTTGCGTGTGCGAAACATGAGATTTTTTAACCGTGTGCGAAACATGACCGCCAATTGTTTTGCGAATTTCAGGTCGACGTTTGAATTGTAGATCTTAAGGTTATCTGGACAGAGATTTTCCGAATCAACAAAGTATCGATAATATTAACTAAAATTTTAAATTGTTGAAAAGAAATGAGCTCAGAAAGTGATTCGGAAGAAGCTTATGACCATTCAGTATCGACAGATATGGCTGATCAAGCAATAGTATATTATGACACTGTTGTGGGAGATGGTTTTCTACCTTTCTCGAGGTTGTTCGCACGAGCGAGCGAGTGAGAACATCGAGAAAGGTAAAAAAACATCTTCCACAATAGTTTCATACGATATTTTATAACATTAGAACCTCAAAATCTGAAATGCAAGTGGGATTTTGAGGTTAAAATGTTATAAATAATATTTTTAATAATTATAGTTCTTTACACAGATATATCGTATATAGTTGCATATAATATCTTATATACATATTCTTTTTATTATACATAGTTCTACATTTACTTTTTTTTCGTTTACTCGTCTAATTGTCACCCTCGCTACGCTCGGGGTGACAAATCGACTCGTCTCGCTCCGCTCGGTTAATAACCTGGAAACTTATTAACGTGTTTCGCTCACGGAGTGTTAAAAAATAGTATACGATACACGTACACGGAACAGGTGATCCACACACTCGTCTTATTTGTCGCCCTCGCTCCGCTCGGGCGTCAAACTCGACTCGTGCGTGAATCACCTGTTTCGCGCACTTGTATCGTAATCTACTATTTTCGGATTTTTCAAATAGTAGAAAATTGTCTCAAAAAAATCTGAAAAAATTTGAGAGTACTTCTTGGCCAATTTTAAGATTTTTTGTTCCTAGAAATTTTTTGCGAAAGTCTTTAGTTTTCAAGAAAACGCTTGTGAAGTTAAAAAAAATTTCTACTTCGCCGCCATTTTGAGGCTTCCATTTTGGAATTTTTAATTTTTATAGGTAATATTTCGAAAGTTTAAAATGTTTGTGTAAACTTGTGCTTATTTTTGTTTAATAAACAAATCTCGACAAATTTTTCAGTGCTTTGCAGTGAAGCAACTCCAAGTTGGTCAAGACGTGACCGATCGTTCTGGAGGTTGTGTCGGCTCTAACGCCCTATCATTTCGATGGCTTATCGATTTTTTGTGTTTCGCGCTCGTGTAAATCGCGGGGTCCTTCCAAATTCGTTCTTTTGTCCATGTGTCAATTGCAAACTTGCGTGAATCACTTGGCAGCAGTCGCAAATTGTGAGGGGGCTCGCGCTGTTGCTGAGCAATTTTTGCTGACGGGATCGATGCGGGTGTCGATGACCGGTTGGGTCCGGGCGCGGTCGTTGGCACCGATTATGGAACGCGTGTATCTACGTCGATTCGAGTTAGGCCCGAATCGTACGTAACATTATTTAATTATTTAATTGCTTTACGCATTTTAAATAATTCAATAAACTAATACCCAGGATATCTCAGAAACCACTTCATCGAATGAACTGAAATTTTAACAATAATGTTTTTAATCCACTTTAATGAAACAGAATTTTGTAACTAAAATCGAAATATTAATATTAAATATTATATTAAAAAATTAATTATTTAGCTGTTAATTACACAATTTTTTAATCTCTCTGAATAACCTGACAAGTATACTTTTTTTTACAATTTTAACACAGTCTATTTCATACAAGTGGATTGAAAATGTTGAAAAGTTACTGTTAAAATTTCAGCCTGTTAGATGAAATGATTCCTGGGATATTCTGTCCATTATAGAAAAAATCAGGGTATAGAGTCTCTTATAATTAATTAAAATAGTCTTATAAAGAGGAATATATGTACTCCACTCAATAGTATTGTTCTTGGTCTATTTTGATATAAATTCAACTTTCAATGTCTAAGGTAGATTGCCAGTCCTTACTGACGAGACCAACTGGCAATTGTGGTCAAAACATTTATTACATTTATAATTTTGTCATACATTTTCTTTATCTTTGTATTTAAAGTTATCTTAATAATATTTTTTTTCTTCCACATTAATATTTTCAATTTAACTTACTTACAAGGAGAGGTCACACCCTCTGGAAAACGGATCCTTACCAAACTCTAGGATATAATTTCTACTATAACATCATGCAGAAAGCCGGAGTTTTAGTGTCCAATGGCCATTTTTACGATAGATATAAGCAAATAATGAAAAATCTCGCCGAAAAAACCGTTAAGTTTGAATGCTTATAACTCAGAAACAATTAAAGATGTATACGTATAAACTGAATTTTGAAAGAAAGCTGAGATTGAGTAGATACGTTTTAAAAAAAAGGAAGCTCTAATATTTTAATATGGTCAAAAGTTATGGGAGAAATAAGAATTAGCCGAAATTTAGGGCTAAAAAAATCATTAAATTGTAACTTTAAATTTTCGATAAAATTTTGACTAATTCTTATTTCTCTCATAACTTTTGACCATATTAAAATATTAGAGCTTCCTTTTTTTTAAAACGTATCTACTCGATCTCAGCTTTCTTTCAAAATTTAGTTTATTCGTACATCTTTAAATGTTTCTGAGTTATAAGCATTCAAACTCAACGGTTTTTTTTGGCGAGATTTTTCATTATTTGCTTATATCTATCGTAAAAATGGCCATTGGACACTAAAACTCCGGCTTTCTGCATGATTTTATAGTAGAAATTATATCCTAGAGTTTGGTAAGGATCCGTTTTCCAGAGGGTGTGACCTCTCCTTGTTAGTCTCCAGATTTAAATTATTTATTATCATTCAGGTTGGCGTAGAGGCTACATATCGTAGCACACGATTGAGTGATGATTAAGAATATTTATATATTCTAACTAGTACTGACCGTTAAATTTATTATAACATTAATTAAAATAGTTCCCTAATAGAAATCTGACAATAAATGTAACATTTTTGAGTCATAAAATGGCTAATTATCATAAAATACACAATAAATGCCCAATTAATGGCAAAATTAGAGTTTTTTTAACCTTAAATGTTAAATTTTGACTAGAGTTATGCTGCACATAAATTGTCCAAAAAAATTAAATAAAAAGATAATAATAATTTAATTTGTTTAAAAAATTATTAATATTGAGTTGTTTTTAGATAGACTAAAAATATAATCCATAATCTGCAAGAAATTTTAATTCAAAATATTAATTTGTATCAGAGTTATGCAAGTTGTAACAACAGTTTCTTCCTTTTTTCCATTTTTCACCATATCGGAAGTGAAATACCTTAAAATAACTTAAAATAAATCAACTTTTTGTATTACATAAGATAAAACTACCAGTACCGGTTTTTTACTATATATATGAATTTTAATTATTTTTAAGCATAATAAAGAGCTATACCATTACCGTTTGTTAGCTTATGATAAATTATTAGCGTTCAATTCATATTTTTTCGAAGTTAATAATTAATACTTTTTAAAATTAATTCTATTTTTTTATGCTTATGTTGACTCTAATTATTAAATATGAGATAAAAAACTGTTAATATGAATTTGTACGTAAGTTGGAATATTAAAAATAATTTTGTTGGTTAGATTCGTGTTTTTTAAATTATTTATTTGCTACACATAGTTGACTTATCGAAGATGATGTAAAATATTAAAATAGTTATTAGTTAATGAAAACTAACAATTAGACATTTAAAAAATATAATAAATATAAAATATCTTAATGTTAAAAGTGTTCGACGAAACAGACAAAATATAGAATTATGAACCAATTATGAAACATTTTTTCTTGCTGTTCCAATACTTATGGACATGAGAAAATGATGTACATATTTTGGAACAGTATAATTTATGAATCAATTAGAGAGATATTTGAATTTTAGTGTACATCATATGGAAGTATAGCCTCTACACGTATTATTATGTTTGTAAATCATAATGAATTATGTTTAAATAGCTTAAAACGAGGCATCGGAAATCAGCACTATTTGTCATCATAACCTTCCAAATTATTTGACTTTTGAACCTTTTATATTTTTTTTCTTGTTTGATTAAATATATTTTATGTTCTTATATATATATAAATCTACATTTCTTAACTTATTTGAAATATGATTTGTTTTTTCTATTTATACAAGACTCAAAGGTTTGTTAAAATATAATAATTTAATACTATGTTCCACAATACGGCATTGTTCCGCAATTGGTACTTTTACCTTATTAAATGGGAAAAAGTTTGATATAATGCTCAATATATTTGTTCACCATTTTTACAAATACCTAATTTGCAATAATAAAATTAGCTATCAAGGCTCATTTTGTTTGTTTTGATTTTGGACTGTGCGATATCAATATAACTCTGATTGAAATAGGTTATTCTTTGAAACAAATGGCTTTTCAACAAAATTTTATTTGATATAGGATCTTGATTTAAACCAAAGATATAATAAATCAAAGATATTGTATAAGTGAAAAAATTGTATAAAGCATTTATTAATAATACATTCCCCAGTGGTGCTTGTATATCAATCGGCCGGGGCCGGGAATCGAATCTGGGACCTCCAGATTACGAGCCCGACGCCCTAACGACCAAACCATCGCAGGTCTCACAAAGAATAACCTGTTACAATCAGAGCCATATTGATGTTGTTGTACAGTCCGAAATCAAAACTAACAAAATGAGTCTTGATGATTACTGCAAATTAGGTGTATGTAAAAATGATAAACAATTATATTGAGCATTTTAAACTTTTTCCAATTAATTAATGTGTAATACGTACAAAAAGTTGACCTATTTTAAGGTATTTAAGGAATACTTCCAATATGGTGAAGAATGAACAAAAGGAAAAAAAACTGTTGTTACAACTTGCATAACTCTGATGCAAATTAATATTTTGAATAAAAATTTCTTGCACATTTTGGATAATATTTTTAGTCTAACTAAAAAAACACGAGCCATTTTAAAATTTATGTACACTTGTCGTGAAATCACCTATATCTATTTTTTTAAGGGGACAAGCCTGGGTTAAAATTGAAAAAACAATTCAGTATTATTAACTAATAATTTTTTTCATAACAATTGAAAACATTTATTAATTTTTTAAACAAATTAAATTATTATTACCTTTTATTTTAATTTAATTGGGCAATTTATGTGTAGCATAACCCTAGTCAAAATTTAACATTTAAGGTTAAAAAAAGCTAATTTTGCCATTAATTGGGCATTTATTGGGTATTTTATTATAATTGGTCATTTTCCTGACTTAGAAATATTACATTTATTGTCAGATTTCTACCAGGGAACTATTTTAATTAATTATAAGAGACTCTATCTCCTAATTTCTTTCCATAATGGATAGGATATCCTAGGAACCATTTCATCGAATAGGCTGAAATGTTAACAGTAACTGTTCAACATCCACTTGAATGAAATAGACTGTTTTAAAATTGTAAAAAAAAGTATACTTGTCTGGTTATTCAGAGAGATTAAAAAATTGTGCAATTAACAGCTAACTAATTAATTTTTTAATATAATAATTAACATTAACATTTTGAATATAGCTACAAAATTCTGTTTCATTAAAGTGGATTAAAATTTCAGTTCATTCGATGAAGTGGTTTCTAAGGCATCTTTGATATTAATTTATTAATTAATAGATTATTTAAAATGCGTAAAGCAATTAAGTAATTAAATGATTAAATAATAAGGCTTGACATTTCCTTATCGGCCATTTTTCAATCTCCCGATTCTCTTAAATTTGTCGCATATTGACGTGTTCAATAACAAATGAATCGAACAATATGCGAGTTTATTTACGTTTTCGATCTCGTCTTCCCCCCTCCGTGCGCTCACTCCACGCATCGCTATCGGTCTCACGACACCGTCCATCGCCGGCTGCCGTGCTCTGATTGGCTCGAAATAATACTAACAATAACTTAATAAATAAGCTCCAAATCAAAATTTGTCTAATAGAAAAGTTGTTTAGAATTTTAAATTTTATATTTTTGCGAAATTAACGGAATGAGTTTCAGAACACCCTGTACATATTGTAACGTCCGTAAGGACGAAACTAAAAATGTTTGTAGTTTAGTTTGCGCCTAGGTGACAAAATCACCTACTAGCACGGGTATCGCAGAGATTATGTGCGAATATTGCTAGCTCTCTGCTCCTGTTAGGGAGAGCAGAGCGACTGTAATGGGGTTACGAAATAGCGAAGGCTCTTCGGCCTAAACGATCAATCACGTAATGCCCAAGCAGTGTCAATACTGTTATTTGAAAGAGAGACTCGGCGCCAGCATATAAAATGAAACTTTATTTATGAATGTAAGAGGTATAAAAGTTATTTAAGAGGTATAAAAGTTATAAGGATATTTTAGTTATAGGATATTATAATGGTTAAAGAATATTAATTTTAATCTAAATGAGTTTTATTTTATACTGTGCGTAAGTGAATTTATTTAAAATATCAATTAACATTTGTTTCTAATTATTAGCTTAAAAATAACACATATACATATAAATAACGCACGTAAAACTTAGAATAAATTTTAATATTAAAATTAATAGATTAAAAACGCATATAATTAGTTACTTATATCATAACAAATCTAATTTTCATCCAATGTAAAATTGAAATTGCTTATATGCAATTATCGTATGAGTATTGTATAAAAACCCCCTACCAACCCCCTATTTTTAATTTCGAAAAAGGTTTTTCGTAATTAATTTATTTTAAATAATGTTTTAAATTGTATTATTTTTTCACTACATTCACACAACACCTTGGAGTTATTACTATAGTTATTATAATTTATAAATAAAAGTTTACGAAAACTTAGTGTAATGAAATCAGAATAAAAATAATAAAAAAAATAGAGACATAATAAATGTTAACTGTAAATTTTAAACTATATGAATTCTTATAAAGCTTAAAATTATATTTTAATAATTATAAATGTTAATGAAAAATTAACTTACCAAAAATAGTAAAGTACATATACTTACTAAATTGTAGTATTTTAGTTAACAACTTATTAAAATTTTGGATTATTTTAAACGGTTATAAATAGAACTTCACCTCCTAAAATTAATTTATTTAATGACGAAGGATCATCGGCAAAAGTTCTATGTCATTAATATTTTGTACTTTTAGAGTAATAAAACTTTCTTCTTAAATAAATAAATTTTTGTATTAATTTTAAAGAACTATTTATAACATTTTAGCGGCATATAAATAAAAACCAGTTTCTTCCATTTCTCCCTTAATTCGTAATTTGCACCTTCTTTCAAAATTTGCGTTTTAATCCATAATTATATCCAATTTATTTTTCCTATGCAGAGCCCAAATTTTTATTTTGATTATTATAAACAAATTCATTTCTTAAATACCCTTCTGTTTCTAATAAATACATACTTGTTTATCTAAAATATTGTGTTATATAAATATACATTCTCTACACACTTGTATATCCATTCAATTTTGAAATATTAAATTAAAAAATATTTAAATTAAATGCTCCTAGATTAGTAATTTTTGAAAATCTTTTCAAATGTAATTCGTACTTTATATTACCACTGTTGAAATTTGAATTTTCTTTTGCATATACTGTTTATAATAGAATTATCTTAAAAATGCAATAATTAATATATTTACTTTTTAACCCATTGTATATATCATATGGATATTTGGAAAAGTGAATGTTATACTTGATTAATATTTATTTAATCTTCAAACAATTTTGCATCTGTATTTAAAGCATTACATTGAATTTTAGATCCGTTATTATTATTGAGTATACGTTTAAAAATTTTATGAGTTTTATCAAGAGTGAGTTGCGCACGGAAAAAATACATATATTATGTATTCTTAAAAAACAATTTTAAAATATATATATATATATATATATATATATATATATATATATATATATATATATATATATATATATATTATATAAATATTCCGCCGTACACACACACGCACGCGTGCACGCACACATACACTCACACACACACATACACACCCACATAAATATATATGGGCTATTTCATATCAAGTGGTACGATGAAAATTTTAAATCGCTCCAAAATTTGAGAACAGGCTGGAAATATCTTCCAGAAGATAGAAAAAAAATTTTAAGTGTTAAAAATAGTTTGCCTCAGAGTTATTCCACCATGATAAATGGAAATTTTTCAATTTTTTAGAAAAATTACTAAATTTAAAGCCATTTATCTCAAAATCTATTGATTTTTTTGAAAAAACATAATAAACAACTTTTGTTCGAAATAATCTTTAGAACTTATCGACCTGGGTTACAATTGTTAATTTTAAAATCTCGAAGAGATAAAACGCCCAGAAATATTGAATATCAAAAAGGCGACCACGCCACAATCGATTTCGATTTAACACCGTTTAAAAGATCACATTTTTCGAGAGCTTTCGAATGGCGGTAGTTAGCTTATTGGCCAAGACCGCTGTTGTAATTTATGCCTCATAAACATCATAAAATCACTAGTTTTCATGTATTTTAGGGCATAACACATACACACGCACACACACACACGTGCGCGCGCGCGCACACACACACACGCACACACACACATACATACACACACACGCGCACGCACGCACGCAGACACACACACACACACACACACACACACACACACCCGTGCCGGGTTTGCTGGTCCCGCATCGTGGCGCCTCCCCAGGTGGTGGATAGGGGCTTTCCAGATATGGATGGTACCGAAAAAATCAAATATTCGGGGCGAACCAAAACCAGATAGGGGAAGGCACCCCGAAATTAAACCAAGTATGGATAGTGAGCTGAAAACAACACTATCCTAAGCGGGCATGGCAATCCTGTCAAATCCCGCCACTGATTCCGATCGGGAGAAAGCCCCGGTGGTCAGTGCTGGTCTCACGGATTTTGGGGGGGCCCAAACTCACACCGTTAAAATGGTAAGTACTGCGGAGGTTGGTCACTCCGCCTCTGTAGCATCTAATGCTACGTGTGACCTGCCCTCGACTGGGATGTCGAGTGAGGCTGACAGAGCGTTTCTCCATCTGCGTGAGAAGGTAGACACCCTGGAGAAGAACAACATCCACAGAGAGCTGAAGAGTATGGCGAGAGCAACCAGCAGAGCTCTCAATGAATACGCGCGTGTGAACAGTGCTGTGTGTTCGACAGCGCTGAAAACTAAAATGGCGGATGCGCGTAGGGATGGAACGTGCCAAATGTCGCCCATCTTCCGCGCTGAAGAGCGTCAAAGGAGGCCGGTGGAAAGGGAAAAGCCCTCACCACCTCAGCAACCCCCGGAGAAAAGGAAGAAGGGGTCAAAGCAGCCCACTAACAAAGGTGGGCCAACAGATGCTTCGCCATCCGTTCCTGAGACCGGTGGGAACCAGTCAAAGGTCCCTGACTGGGCCACGGTAGTGAAGAAGGGCAAAAAGAAGAAGAAGATGAAGGACAGCCAGCCGAAGCAGCAGGAACAGCAGAAACGTGCCAGCAAACCGGTCAAAGGCACGGCAGAGCCTATGGCCGGAGTAAGACCCCCACGCCCAGATGCCATCAAGATCAAGACATCTAGCGGGGGCTCTTCCTACGCTGACATTCTCCGGAAGGTCAAGGCTGCACCGGAATTAAAGACACTAGGAGAACGGGTCACGCGTATCAGGCGCACCAGGGCTGGGGAGCTCCTCCTCGAACTGGGGCGACCCGGAACGGAAACGGCGGAGCTAAGGACAGTGGTCTCGTCCACCCTGAGTGGGTCAGCAGAGGTCCAGCTGCTGACTCACAAAGTGTCTATCACCATCAGGGACACGGACGAGTCCACGACAGCAACGGAGGTGGCCGCAGCGATTGCAGCAAAGATCGGGCCAAACGTGGTATCCCCGGATAATATTAATACCAGGGGGTCCTACAGTGGCACGCTAGCTGCGACCATCCAGCTTCCGGCAGTAGCTGCCAAAAAACTGCTGCAAGACGGGAAGCTCCGGATCCGATGGGTCAATTGCAGAGTTCGACTGCGAGAGGTATCCTCGCGCTGCTACCGATGCCACGAATCGGGACACATCGCGAGGGAGTGCAAGAGCGCAGTCGACCGGTCAGCGCAATGCTATCGGTGCGGCCAAGAGGGCCACAAAGCAGTGGACTGCGAGGCCAAAGCAAAGACCTCGCATGAGGAAGGAGCACACATCAAAAATGATTAAGGTGCTCCAAATAAACCTCAACCACTGCGCTGTGGCCCAGGACCTGCTGTCCCAGCTGGTCAGAGAGGAGAGAGCGGACGTAGCGATCATCAGCGAGGAGTTCCGGGACCTCAAGAAGTCGAACTGGGTAAGGGATGCCACGGGCAAGGCGGCCATCTGGGTTTGTGGAAATATACACATCTCCAGAAACATGGTCGCCCCCCTTCCCAGCTCCACCTGGGTGTCGGTGGCGGGGGTACGCATGTACAGCTGCTACTTCCCGCCCAGCGATTCCACCGAGGACTTTGCGAGATCTCTGGATGGAGTCGTCACCAGTGCTCGGTCCTCACGGCTGCCGGTCGCAATCGGTGGGGACTTCAATGCTTGGGCAACGGACTGGGGCAGCGGCAAGACTAACGCGCGTGGTCGCGCATTCCTCGAGGCGTTCGCTCTACTGGGGCTGGAGATCGCTAACACAGGGACAACCCCGACTTTCACCAAAGCCGGCACGTCGTCCATAGTCGACCTCACCTTCGTCGATCCTAGATTGATGGGCGGAGGGGGACTCGGCTGGAAAGATAGCGATCGTTACACGGGTAGTGACCACCAAGCACTCGTGTACCAGCTCCAGCTGACCAGCGGAAGGACAAAGAGAGCAGGAAGAGGAGCAAGAGAGAGATGGGCACCAGCCACGTTTGATCGTGAGGCGTTCCTCTGCTCCCTTGAGGGGGCAAAAGTGGAGGGAACCGCCGAAGAAAAAGCACGAGGCCTCACGAATGCCTTAACAGCGGCTTGCGATGCCTCTATGGCCGTGAAGTTCAACCCTCGCGGCCGCCCACCAATAATCTGGTGGAGTGAGGATATCGCAGAATAGAGACGTGAGGGCCTGCGTGCCAGAAGGCTGCACCAAAGAGCGAGGGGAACACCGCGGTTCCAAGATCGTTCCGCAGAGTACGAACAAAAGCGGAGGGATCTCAAGGTGGCCATTAAGGCTGCCAAGAGAAGGTGTTGGCGGGAGCTCTGTGAGGAGGTGGACCACGACCCCTGGGGCAGACCGTATAAAACGGTTATGAATAAGATCAACCCCGGGGGAGCTGTTGCACCCACCGACCCAGTTTTTCTGGACGGAGTCGTCCGCCACCTGTTTCCAGAACATCGGAAAAGGGCAGCAGAGACGGGCCTGATGGCCACCATTGGTGCAGCCGAGTCGCCAGACATTAGTGAAGCCGAACTGAGGATGGCCGCTAAGGGTATTTCCGTACGTAAAGCCCCAGGGCCTGACGGAATACCTGGCCTGGCCGTCAAGACAGCGGCGATGAGTGCTCCGGGCTTGTTCCTGGACGCATTCAACGCATGCATAAGAGGAGGTTGCTTCCCGGCCCAGTGGAAGACGCAGAGGCTGGTACTCCTACCAAAGGAAAACAAACCCCCGGAGGAGCCATCATCTTACCGCCCGCTCTGTCTACTGGATATAGTTGGGAAGCTCCTGGAGCGGGTGATCTGCGCCAGGCTTGCAGAGGCCATCGGTCGGGTCGGAGACCTCTCCGACAACCAGTTCGGCTTCCGAAAGGGTCGATCGACCATGGATGCTGTAGGCAGAGTTGTTGGCATAGCCACAACCGCCATCAATGCTGGTCGGAGTGCAAGGCGGATGTGTGCCATCATCACCTTGGACATCCGGAATGCCTTCAACTCTGCCAGATGGGACGACATCATGCTGTCCCTGCAGCACTTCCAAGTGCCACTCTATCTCAGGGAGGTCACCTCGAGTTACCTGACTGACCGTACTCTGCTCTACGACACCGACGACGGTGTGCACTCCCACAACATCACGGGAGGCGTGCCGCAGGGTTCGGTCATTGGGCCCCTACTCTGGAACGTTGTCTATCACGGCCTGCTTAGGCAGCAACTTCCGGTGGGTGTCTCGATGGTGGCTTTCGCGGACGACGTGGCGCTAGTGGTGGTCGCAAAGAGTGTCGAAGAGATCGAATATCTCGGAGACGTCTCTATAGAAGTGGTCGCCACTTGGTTGAGAGACCACGGACTTAGTCTGGCGGCGGAAAAAACGGAGGCGGTGCTCATCTCTCGCACAAAAAAGGAGAGGACCGCCACCTTTACGGTAGGTAAAGTACGATACGGTCGGTGAAAACGTTGAAGTATTTAGGGGTCACACTAGACGCGCGGCTGTCGTTCAAACACCATCTCGCGAACGCAGGCTCAAAGGCGGCAAAGGTGGCCCGTGCGCTGGCGGGCATCATGCCCAACATCGGGGGACCCCAGCAACCGCGAAGGTCTCTCCTTGCCTCGGTGGTGAGCTCCGTAATTTTATACGGAGCTCCTATCTGGGCTGATGCCCTGAACAGGCACAAGAGCTTTGGTGCTCCGTGCCAGAGAGCCTGCAGGATAGCTGCGCTAAGGGTGGCCCGGGCGTACCGAACCGTATCTGACATTGCGCTCTCGGTGGTCGCGGGGACCGCCCCCTTCGACCTCCTGGCAGCCGAGAGAACTGAAAGACACCGTGAGGGTGGGCGACGCCTAGAAGAGAACCGCTGCCACAACCGATGGTCATTGCGGACCGTAGAGGAGTGGCAGCGGAGATGGGACTCAGCCAGGGACGGCCGCTGGACCCACCGCATCATCCCGCGGATCCGGGAGTGGGCGAGCAGGAAACACGGCTTCATCAGTTTCCAGCTTACCCAGGTGTTGACCGGGCACGGATGCTTCCGTAGTTACCTATTTCGTATAGGGGTCTACGGCAGCGCAGAGTGCCCGGCTTGTCCAGGGGTGGACGAAGACGTGGAACACGTCCTTCTACGGTGTCCCCTGAGGGCATCGGGGCGTGCCTGCTTGACTCCCAGGAGGGATGGAACGCGGTGGTAACCCTCTGTACGTCCGTAGTGGACAGGCTGGGTCTCATCAGAAGAGAAGAGGAGAGAAGAGTTGCGATAGCAACATTAGTGGGCTAACCTAGCCGTTGCCTCCCCCCGCGAAGTAATGCCTTGCGGCGGTTTCCGCGGGGCAATAAAGGTAAGAAAAGAGGTGGAGTTTTAGTGGGTATGCCTATCGACATCCCTCGATAGGAGAGTCCCACACACGGGGAGTCTCGCATGGCTCCAGTCATGGTGCATTAAGCATTTCTCCACCTCTTCAGAAAAAAAAAAAAAAAAAAAACACACACTCACACACACGCACGCACGCACGCACGCTCGCGCAAACACACACACACTTTTATATATATATATATATAACATATATATGACATATATAACATATATATAACATATATATATGACATATATATAACATATATATATAACATATATATGACATATTAGTTATTTATGTACCTTGGGTGAGCCTCGCGTCATTACTGTTCGAGGCGGAAAATTTCGTGGATGGTTAGTACGTCCGCGGTCGCGAGCGCAGCGAGCGGCCAAGGATGTTACTACCATCCACGAAATTTGAGCCGAGAACTGTAATGACGCGGTGCTTACCCATGGTACGTAAACAATTTTTCAGCCTTATAATTCGTACATACGACTCTTTCGTTGCTCACAAAGTAATTTATTATACATTTAAAAGTAATGTAATAAACACTTTTTTAAACAATATAAATAATTATATATTATGTCAATCATTTTTAAACATTTGTATACTGACGCTTATAAAACATTTTAACTTTTTAAATTCTGCATTTAGTATCAGAGAATATTAAATATTTAGTAATTACTTATTATATTAATCGTAACATTGCAGTTATTAAAGATATAGGACTCATTTTGCGTTATTATATATATATATATATATATATATATATATATATATATATATATGCGGAGACAGACTGACACAATCCAAAAATTTACTATAGTGTATAATAAATTTAACTGAAGTTGTAGTAAATATTACCAGAATTGTAGTAAAAATTAATAACTTTCTAGTAAATTTTATTATACACTATAGTACATTTTTGGATTACGTCAGTCTGTCTCCGCATTACTAGACAACATTGTAATTTTTACTTCAAATTTTTCTCCGTGTATATATATATATACACTATATTATTTCTAAAATATAATATTCTAATATATATGTATAATATATAGTACTTTCGTATCTGAGCAATATTAAGATAACTATGATTAAAGTAACGCAAACGTTACGTTTAAACTAGTTGTGTTTACGTTTGAAAAGCCATAGATATATCTCCGATACATGTACTACGCGTTTCAAACACGTTGACTCTATACCGTTCGCGCGGCAAAGGTTATATTGCTCGCCGCATATATCCTACGGAGCGCTTTGCATACAGCCTCCTAGGATGTATAGACACCTTATACGTCCTAGGAGGATGTATAGAGGGCTCTCATACAAGCGAGGAGCCACTTGTATGTACGCAACGTATTTACAAGCGGAGCGCGCTCTGCACGTAAGAGTCGTTGTACGAATTAGTAGGCTGAAAATATATTTACAGCCGACTAACCCGTACAGCGAGTCTTACGCGCGGAGCACGCTAAATACGTAAATACATCTAGTGCAACCAAATTCGTGGCCAACTGTATGCGCGTGATTATATCGACTACTAGGATGTATAAAAACGCTACACATCCTAGTAAGATGTATAAAAATTCTCCATATCGTCGACCATCCACTTGAAAATCGAGACCAACGTCTTCGTAATGCGTAGTACACAAACTCCAGCAGAAGAAATATATATATAAAAGTAAACACAAGCTGCGATTAAATGCAGTGCATCTAATACCCGCGGTGTCGAATTGCCGAAACTCGATGTGTCGTTGATCGCGCGCGCCCGGGACAACACTTCTTCTCTCCCTCTCTTCATTCAAATTATCTATATTATTTTCTATTTATTTCTATTAATTTCTCCGACACGTAAGACTCGCCACACGGGTTATAAGGCTGTAAAATCTTTTTCAGCCTACTAATTCGTACAACGACTCTTACGTGCAGAGCGCCCTCCGCTTGTAAATACGTTGCGTACATACAAGTGGCTCCTCGCTTGTATGACAGCCCTCTATACATCCTCCTAGGACGTATAAGGTGTCTATACATCCTAGGAGGCTGCATGAAAAGCGCTCCGTAGAATATATGCGGCGATCAATATAACCTCTGCCGCACGATACGGTATAGAGTCAACGTGTTTGCAACTCGTAGTACATGTATCGGAGATATATCTAAGGCTTTTCAAACGTAAACACAACTAGTTTAAACGTAACGTTTGCGTTACTTTAATCATAGTTATCTTAATATTGTTCAGATGCGAAAGTACTATATATTATACATATATATTAGAATATTATATTTTAGAAATAATATAGTGTATATATACACGGATAAAAAAGTTGAAGTAAAAATTATAATATATATATATATATATATATATATATATATAATAACGCGAAATGAGTCCTATATCTTTAATAACTGCAATGTTACGATTAATAATAAGTAATTACTAAATATTTGATATTCTCTGATACTAAATGCAAAATTTAAAAAGTTAAAATGTTTTATAAGCGTCAGTATACAAATGTTTAAAAATTATTGACGTAATATATAATTATTTATATTGTTTAAAAAAGTGTTTATTACATTACTTTTAAATGTAAAATAAATTATTTTGTGAGCAACGAAAGAGTCGTATGTACGAATTATAAGGCTGAAAAATTGTTTACGTACCATGGGTAAACATCACGTCATTACAGTTCTCGGCTCAAATTTCGTGGATGGTAGTAACATCCTTGGCCGCTCGCTGCGCTCGCGACCGCGGACGTACTAACCATCCACGAAATTTTCCGCATCGAACAGTAATGACGCGAGGCTACCCAAGGTACATAAATAACTATTACGCACTATGGTACATCCGACGCGTTATTGCGATTAGAGGAAAAATATTATTGTGAATGGATTAGTTATGCCTTGGACGCTCGCTGCGCTCGCGACCGCGGCCCATCTACTATCCATTCACAATGATATTTTCTCTCTGATCGCATTAACGTGTCATATATACCAGAGTACATAAATAACTAATAAAACAAATATATGTTGAATTCTGAATTCTTAGACACGGCGGCGGCGGCGGCGGCGGCGACGAAATATTTATATATTATATATATATATATATATATATAATTGTATGTTACACGGGTTCATTACGTGTTTTTACAACTCATGTACATTGTACATCGTGAGAAAAACACTGCATATCTGTTTTTTTTATCTAGGCGTGCATGAGAGAAAATATGTGTAGCGACAAAATGCGTAGTTGTATGCTGTTAGTGACCTAAGATTTTTTTTTTCTTTAAATATACCCTATAGGTCTATGTAAAAGAAAGAATTTTATTTTTCTCAAGATGCCCAGGTGAAAGTTTAAGTGTTCTCCGAAAAACTGTAAATTTGGAGAGTTTATTACCTTCAGATGTACAATTTTTTTATGCGCACAGATGTACAAAGGTCTGGGATAGTGTCATGTTTACTTCCTTCGGAATTTTCCTACGGATTTACGGTGTCCATATTTTTCTATTGCCGAAGTTTTCAAATGCTTTTTTTCAAATTAACTTATTTCCTTTCGAAAGTTCATTAAAAACTAAGATTATATTAGTTTTACTTACAATATGTTATCTAAATATCTAAATATAGTGAATTTTTTTAATATTCTTACAATTAAATTATTAATATTAATTAATATATTGTAATGAAAATATTTTAAAGTTTTTCCGAAAATTAGTTTAAAAGTTAAAGTATTTGTATAATTATATATATATATATATATACACATACATAATTCAAACAAAATTGTTATATATAAAAAGGAATTGATATATTCTTACATTTAAAGATTAAAAAAAAAGAAATAATTTTAAAAATATAGTGAATATTTACTCATTTCGAAATCTTTAATGGCTTTATTACAGTTTACTTTTGGCAAGTGAGTCTTTAGGTGCATAACGGTGCATATAGTCAGGTGCATGGCTAAAGGCAAAAAGTCGCCAAGAGGTTGCTATTTTATTGCCCTATTGTTAGGTGGAAGGATCACCGAGAGGCTCGTTTACCTACCTTTTCGAGTGATCGTATTGTCAGGTGGATTTTAGTAATAAGTTTTTTTTTATATTACGTAGATCGGAAAAATTATTCGATGACGTTACATATATATGTATTGATCACTTAAATCTAGTGACCCTATATAAGCTAATATTTGTAAATATAATGTAGGTTATAAACTGTAAAACATACCCTAGTAGAAATCGTGTTCCATTAAATATAGGTAATAAATTGATATTCTAAATAGAATGGTCGAGAAATGGGTGAAAAATAGGCGAAAAATATGCCCATTTTTATTCTCCCGGTGAAACGCTTTTTCCCCCATTATTTAACCATTAAATAGACTAAAATATAATTTATATTCTGGTTTGAGCTAATTTTTACCTTGTAAACATAACTCAAATTTGAGTCTAGTTATATGCTATATATTTAATGTCTATTAAAAATGGACAAAGGAAAAATATAATAAAATCTCATTTATTTTCGTAAATACTGGAAATATAAAAGAAATTAGTTGTAAGTCAGACGAAAACATTAAAAATCCATCCGAAACTATAGGAATTTTAAAGTTTACTGTTACCAGGAAATGCTGGAAACATAATTCGAATGTCTTGAGGTTCTGGTCATTCTATTAAGTGTTAAAAAACTGGGTGAAAAAGCATTTCATCACAAGGTATTTAATACCAACTACGTTTAATAATGGGGGATGAGCAAAAGAGAAAATATATACACAGTGTTCTAAAATTCATTCCGCTAATTTCGCACACATATAAAGCTCGAAATTCTAAACAACTTTTCTACCTGACAAATTTCGATTTGAAGCTTATTTTTTCAGACATTCTTAATTAAACATTATTAATTCGAACCAATCAGAGCGCGCCAGACGGCGATGGGCGGTGCAGTGCGACCGAAAGCGGTGCGTGAAGGGAGCGCCCGAAGAGGAGAAGGCGAAATCGAAAACGTAAATAAACTCGCATATTGGTTGATTCAATTATTATTCCACACGTTAATACGCGACAAAATTAAGAGAATCGGGAGATTCAGAAATGGCCGATAAGAAAATATCAAACCTCGAAATGAATTAATTATTTAATTACTTTACGTATTAAGTAGTTTATTATTTAATACAAGTACTGAATTATTAGACTAATTACAGTGACCGATGATATCTTCCGATGGACACAAGCACCACTGTTTCAACTACATGTGCTTTGTTTACAGACACACCGTTCACCTCCGTCGCTGATTAGCCCTGGCAGCATAAATAGAGCGACGTTAAATAACAAAAAAAAATAATTTAAATTAATATTTTATTAAATTTAAATTTAAGTTTATAAATTTTTCTAACGTGTAAATAATTAATTAAATTAATAATTTTGTCATTTAAGTTAAAAAAAATTAAAAATAATAATTGTAAATGGAAATAATTAATTAATACTAAAAATTAAATTAAATTAGCACTAAAAGTTAATAATGCAATCTCCCGATTTTCTTAGTATTACGTTAGTTCAGATAATTATTTATGCACAAGATTTCAAACAATTAATTAAGTAATATCATAATTAAATTAAAATTGTTATGTAATAATAAATTTTTAAATAATTGAAATAAGTAACGAATTTTGTAAGGTTATTTATCCATATTAGTTGTTGTTAAGTTCGTCGAAAAGAAAATTATTTATTACAGTAAAATTTCAAATTATTTAAATAAAACGCTATAGATGGTTTGAAATTCTAAAAGCGTAATATTAATGTAATATTAGTGTTCATGTGTTACAATAGCTTTACAAAATGTTTTAACTAAAAGATTAGTAAATTTAATATTGCAATAAAAATATTTATTTTCAAAATTAAAGCATAATGCATTTATGAATTGAGTAGAACAAAGTTAAATTACTTACTAATCTGTACTTACAATTGCTTATAATAAATTATCAATGATAAATAATTTTTATATCATTAAAAATTATTAAAATATTTGTACTTGAAATTATTAATAAATTTTTTCCATTTACAAATAATTATTATTTTTTAGTTTTGTTTAAATTGAATGACAAAATTGTTTATATAAATAAATATTTATTTATACGTTATAAAAAATTATTAATTTAAATTATAAAATGTATTGCTTAAAGCAAATAAAATGATCCTACGGAATGATTGTATTAAATAATAAATTACTTAAAGTAATTAAATAATTAATTAATTTCGAGGTTTGACATTTTCGTATCGGCTATTTTTTAATCTCCCGATTATCTTAATTTTATCGCGTATTACCGTGTTGAATAACAAATGAAACAACCAATATGCGAATTTGGTTACGTTTTCGATTTCGCCTTCCCCTCTCCGGGCGCTCCCACCACGCACCGCCCATCGCCGACTAGCGCGCTATGATTGGCTCGAATTAATAATGTTTAATCAATAACATCTTAAAAAATTAGCTTTAAATCGAAATTTGTCAGAAAGAAAAGTTGTTTAAAAATTCGAGCTTTATATGTGTGCGAAATTAACGGAATGAATTTTAGAACACCTGTATATATATATATATATATATATTTAACATTGTAATAGAGTATGATGAAAAAAATGTGTAAAAACGTCTATTTAAATGTTATAAAAGAAAATAGAACGAATCATCAAACAAAATATATATTACATTAAAAGATATTATTTAAGTTATTAAAAATTATTAGACTGACAGTACCGTTTTAGTCTATATTAGTATTACTGTGACCACTTTATTTTAACATTATTCATGTATGTAGTAAGTCCTATTTATTAATTATAGACGTATATTTTGTTATCCACGCAAATTTTATTTCAAACTAAGGTTTCTCGATCTTGGTGAATAAACCATACATTTAACTAGACGGTGACGTTTCGATGACTTTTGGTCATCCTCTTCAAACTATATCTTAATTTACAAAAACGAATACATTTGATTAATTAACAATAATTATTAATTTAGTTTTTTAGCGTATTGATTTACAACATTTTACTTACTACTTGACATTGAAATCTGTATTTAACATAACATACTAAATCGTAGTATTACTGAGTCGTTTCACTAACAATTAAAAGAAGAATAAAGAAAACCAATGATCTTTATAATGCCATCTAATTAAACATATGGTTTAATCACCAAGATCGAGGAACCTAAGTTCGCAACTATTTATTATTATTAACTTATAATATTACCTATATATTCCTGATATAATATTTGATTTGGTACAAAAATGGACAAATATGGAGTACTGGCGAAAAAGTGTGCTCATACAATTTTTTAATATTTTAAACCGCAATTAGTAAAGTTATCCAGGTATACCTCAACTATTCCAGAAATGTCCAGGAAATCCCATACTTAGTGAAGTAATCCCGGCATACCTCAGATGTTACATAAATATCGAGAAAATCCCGTAATTAGTGCAGTTATGCCAGAATACCTCAGAAATTACCGCAATATCAAGGAAATCTCGAAATTAATGAAGTTATCCCGGAATATCTCAGAGATTCCCGAAATATCCGAGAAATCCCGTCATTGGTGGAGTTATCCCAGAATACCTCAAAAATTCCCAAAATATCCAGGAAATCGCGTAATTAGTGAAGTCATCCCGGAATACCTAAAAAATTACCGAAATATGCAGGAAATCCCATAATTAGTAGAGTTATCTCGGGATACCTAATAAATTAACGAAATATCAAGGAAATCCCGTAATTATTGAAGTCATCCCGGAATACCTCAAAAATTCCCAAAATGTGCAGGAAATACCGTAATTAGTGGAGTTATCCTGGAATACCACAGAAATTACCGAAATATCCAGGAAATCCCATTATTAGTGGAGTTCTCCCGGGATACCTAATAAATTACCGAAATATCCAGGAAATCCCATAATTAGTGGAGTTATCCCGGAATACCTCAAAAATTCCCAAAATATCCAGAAAATCGCGTAATTAGTGAAGTCATCCCGGAATACCTCAAATATTACCGAAATATCCACGAAATCCCGTAATTAGTGGAGTTATCTAGGAATACCTCAGAAATTACCGAAATATCCGGGAAATCACGTAATTAGTGGAGTTATCCCGGAATACCTCAAAAATTATCGAAATATCCACGAAATCCCGTAATTAGTGGAGTTATCCCGGAATACATCACAAATTACCGAATTATCCAGGAAATCCCGTAATTAGTGGAGTTATCCAGGAATACATCACAAATTACCGAATTATCCAGGAAATCCCGTAATTAGTGGAGTTATCCAGGAATACCTCGGAAATTACCGAAATATCCGGGAAATCCCGTAATTAGTGGAGTTATCCCGGAATACCTCAAAAATTAACGAAATATCCACGAAATCCCGTAATTAGTTATGCCATCCCGGAATACCTCAAATATTACCGAAATATGCAGGAAATCCCGTAATTAGTGGAGTTATCCTGGAATACCTCAGAAATTACCGAAATATCCGGGAAATCCCGTAATTAGTGAAGTCATCCCGGAATACCTCAGAAATAACCGAAATATCCGGGAAATCCCGTAATTAGTGAAGTCATCCCGGAATACCACAAAAATTCCCAAAATATGCAGGAAATCCCGTAATTAGCGGAGTTATTCTGGAATACCACAGAAATTACCGAAATATCCACGAAATCCCGTAATTATTGAAGTCATCCCGGAACACCCCAAAAATGAACGAAATATTTACGAAATCCCGTAATTAGTGAAGTCATCCCGGAATACCTCAAAAATTCCCAAAATATCCAGGAAATCGCGTAATTAGACAAGTCATCCCGCAATACCTAAAAATTACCGAAATATGCAGGAAAACCCGTAATTAGTGGAGTTATCCTGGAATACCTCAAAAATTCCCAAAATGTGCAGGAAATACCGTAATTAGTGGAGTTATCCTGGAATACCACGGAAATTACCGAAATATCCAGGAAATCCCATTATTAGTGGAGTTCTCCCGGGATACCTAATAAATTACCGAAATATCCAGGAAATCCCATAATTAGTGGAGTTATCCCGGAATACCTCAAAAATTCCCAAAATATCCAGAAAATCGCGTAATTAGTGAAGTCATCCCGGAGTACCTCAAATATTACCGAAATATCCACGAAATCCCGTAATTAGTGGAGTTATCTAGGAATACCTCAGAAATTACCGAAATATCCGGGAAATCACGTAATTAGTGGAGTTATCCCGGAATACCTCAAAAATTATCGAAATATCCACGAAATCCCGTAATTAGTGGAGTTATCCCGGAATACATCACAAATTACCGAATTATCCAGGAAATCCCGTAATTAGTGGAGTTATCCAGGAATACATCACAAATTACCGAATTATCCAGGAAATCCCGTAATTAGTGGAGTTATCCAGGAATACCTCAGAAATTACCGAAATATCCGGGAAATCCCGTAAATAGTGGAGTTATCCCGGAATACCTCAAACATTAACGAAATATCCACAAAATCCCGTAATTAGTTATGCCATCCCGGAATACCTCAAATATTACCGAAATATGCAGGAAATCCCGTAATTAGTGGAGTTATCCTGGAATACCTCAGAAATTACCGAAATATCCGGGAAATCCCGTAATTAGTGAAGTCATCCCGGAATACCTCAGAAATAACCGAAATATCCGGGAAATCCCGTAATTAGTGAAGTCATCCCGGAATACCACAAAAATTCCCAAAATATGCAGGAAATCCCGTAATTAGTGGAGTTATTCTGGAATACCACAGAAATTACCGAAATATCCACGAAATCCCGTAATTATTGAAGTCATCCCGGAACACCCCAAAAATTAACGAAACATCCACGAAATCCCGTAATTAGTGAAGTCATCCCGGAATACCTCAAAAATTACTGAAATATCCCCGAAATCCCGTAATTAGTGAAGTCACCCGGTAAACACCTGAAAAATGAAGGAAATATCCACGAAATCCCGTAATTAGTGAAGTCATCCCGGAATACCTCAAAAATTCCCAAAATGTCCAGGAAATCGCGTAATTAGTAAAGTCATCCCGGAATACCTCAAAAATTACCGAAATATGCAGGAAATCCCGTAATTAGTGGAGTTATACTGGAATACGTCAGAAATAACCGAAATATCCGGGAAATCGCGTAATTAGTGAATTCATCCCGGAATACCTAATAAATTACCGAAATATCCAGGAAATCCCGTAATTAGTGAAGTCACGCGGAACACCTCAAAAATGAACGAAATATCCACGAAATCCCGTAAATAGTGAAGTCATCCCGTAATACCACAAAAATTCCTAAAATATCCAGGAAATCCCGTAATTAGTGAGGTCACCCCGGAATACCTCAAAAATTATCGAAATATCCACGAAATCCCGTAATTAGTGGAGTTATCCCGGAATACATCACAAATTACCGAATTATCCAGGAAATCCCGTAATTAGTGGAGTTATCCAGGAATACATCACAAATTACCGAATTATCCAGGAAATCCCGTAATTAGTGGAGTTATCCAGGAATACCTCGGAAATTACCGAAATATCCGGGAAATCCCGTAATTAGTGGAGTTATCCCGGAATACCTCAAAAATTAACGAAATATCCACGAAATCCCGTAATTAGTTATGCCATCCCGGAATACCTCAAATATTACCGAAATATGCAGGAAATCCCGTAATTAGTGGAGTTATCCTGGAATACCTCAGAAATTACCGAAATATCCGGGAAATCCCGTAATTAGTGAAGTCATCCCGGAATACCTCAGAAATAACCGAAATATCCGGGAAATCCCGTAATTAGTGAAGTCATCTCGGAATACCACAAAAATTCCCAAAATATGCAGGAAATCCCGTAATTAGCGGAGTTATTCTGGAATACCAAAGAAATTACCGAAATATCCACGAAATCCCGTAATTATTGAAGTCATCCCGGAACACCCCAAAAATGAACGAAATATTTACGAAATCCCGTAATTAGTGAAGTCATCCCGGAATACCTCAAAAATTCCCAAAATATCCAGGAAATCGCGTAATTAGTCAAGTCATCCCGCAATACCTAAAAATTACCGAAATATGCAGGAAATCCCGTAATTAGTGGAGTTATCCTGGAATACCTCAAAAATTCCCAAAATGTGCAGGAAATACCGTAATTAGTGGAGTTATCCTGGAATACCACAGAAATTACCGAAATATCCAGGAAATCCCATTATTAGTGGAGTTCTCCCGGGATACCTAATAAATTACCGAAATATCCAGGAAATCCCATAATTGGTGGAGTTATCCCGGAATACCTCAAAAATTCCCAAAATATCCAGAAAATCGCGTAATTAGTGAAGTCATCCCGGAGTACCTCAAATATTACCGAAATAACCACGAAATCCCGTAATTAGTGGAGTTATCTAGGAATACCTCAGAAATTACCGAAATATCCGGGAAATCACGTAATTAGTGGAGTTATCCCGGAATACCTCAAAAATTATCGAAATATCCACGAAATCCCGTAATTAGTGGAGTTATCCCGGAATACCTCAAAAATTAACGAAATATCCACAAAATCCCGTAATTAGTTATGCCATCCCGGAATACCTCAAATATTACCGAAATATGCAGGAAATCCCGTAATTAGTGGAGTTATCCTGGAATACCTCAGAAATTACCGAAATATCCGGGAAATCCCGTAATTAGTGAAGTCATCCCGGAATACCTCAGAAATAACCGAAATATCCGGGAAATCCCGTAATTAGTGAAGTCATCCCGGAATACCACAAAAATTATCGAAATATCCACGAAATCCCGTAATTAGTGGAGTTATCCCGGAATACCTCAAAAATTAACGAAATATCCACAAAATCCCGTAATTAGTTATGCCATCCCGGAATACCTCAAATATTACCGAAATATGCAGGAAATCCCGTAATTAGTGGAGTTATCCTGGAATACCTCAGAAATTACCGAAATATCCGGGAATCCCGTAATTAGTGAAGTCATCCCGGAATACCTCAGAAATAACCGAAATATCCGGGAAATCCCGTAATTAGTGAAGTCATCCCGGAATACCACAAAAATTCCCAAAATATGCAGGAAATCCCGTAATTAGTGGAGTTATTCTGGAATACCACAGAAATTACCGAAATATCCACGAAATCCCGTAATTATTGAAGTCATCCCGGAATACCTCAAAAATTACTGAAATATCCCCGAAATCCCGTAATTAGTGAAGTCACCCGGTAAACACCTGAAAAATGAAGGAAATATCCACGAAATCCCGTAATTAGTGAAGTCATCCCGGAATACCTCGGAAATTACCGAAATATCCGGGAAATCCCGTAATTAGTGGAGTTATCCCGGAATAACTCAAAAATTCCCAAAATATCCAGGAAATCGCGTAATTAATGGAGTGATCCTGGAATACCTAAGAAATTCACGTTATATCCAGGAAATCCCGTAATTAGTGGAGTTATCCTGGAATAACTCAGATATTCCCAAAATATCCAGGAACTCCCGTTATTAGTGTAGTTATTCCGGAATATCTGAAAAATTCACGAAATATCCAGGAAATTCTGTAATTAATTGATTAATCCCGGAATACCGCAGAAATTCCCCCACTATCCAGGAAAGCCCGTAATTAGTGGAGTTAACCCGGAATACTCAAAAAATTACCGAAATATCCAGGTAATCCCGTAATTAGTGGAGTAATCCCGGAATACCTCAGAAATTACGAAATATCCAGGAAATCCCGTAATTAGGGAAGTCATCCCGGAATACATAAAAAATTCCCAAAATATCCAGGTAATCCCGTAATAAGTGGAGTTATCCCAGAATTCCTCAGAAATTACCGAAATATCCAGGTAATCCCGTTATTAGTGGAGTTATCCCGGAATAACTCAGAAATTCCCAAAATATCCAGGAAATCCCGTAATTAGTCGAGTAATCCCGGAATAACTCAGAAATTACCGATATATCCAGGAAATCCCGTAATTAGTGAAGTCATTCCGGAATACCTCAAAAATTCCCAAAATATCCAGGAAATCATGTAATTAATGGAGTTATTCCGGAATACCTCAGGAATTACCGAAATATCCAGGAAATCCCGTAATTAGTCGAGTTATCCCGCAATATCGGAGAAATTCACGTTATATCCAGGAAATCCCGTAATTAGTGGAGTTATCCTGGAATATCTGAGAAGTTCCCCCAATATCCAGGAAATCCCGTAATTAGTGAAGTTATCCTGGAATATCTGAGAAATTCACGTTATATCCAGGAAATCCCGTAATAAGTGGAGTTAGCCCGGAATTCCTCAGAAATTCCCAAAATATCAAGGAAATCCCGTAATTCGTGAAGTTATCCTGGAATATCTGAGCAACTCACGTTACATCCAAGAAATCATGTAATTAATGGAGTTATTCCGGAATACCTCAAAAATTCCCAAAATATCCTGGAAATTTTGTAATTAGTGGAGTTATCCCGGAATACCTCAGAAATTACCGAAATATCCAGGAAATCCCGTAATCAGTGGAGTTATCCTGGAATATTTAAGAATTGACCGAAATATCCAGGAAATCCCGTAATTAGTGAAGTAATCCCGGATTACCTCAAAAATTCCCAAAATATCCAAGAAATCCCGTAATTAGTGGAGTTATCGCGGAATACCTCAGCAATTACCGAAATATCCAGGTAATCCCGTAATTTGAGGAGGTAATCCGAAATAACTCAGAAATTCCCAAAATATCCAGGAAATCCCGTAATTAGTGAAGTTATCCTGGGATATCTGAGAAATTCACGTTATATCCAGGAAACCTAGTAATTAATGAAGTTACTCCGGAATACCTAAGAAATTACCGAAATATCCAGGTAATTCCGTAATTCGTGAAGTAATTCCGGAATACCTCAAAAATACCCAACATATCCAGGAAATCGCGTAATTAATGGAGTTATTCCGGAATATCTCAGAATTTACCGAAATATCCAGGAAATCCCGTAATTAGTGGAGTTATCCCGGAATACCTCAGAAATTCCCAAAATATCCAGGTAATCCCGTAATTAGTGGAGTTCTCCCGGAATATCTGAGAAATTCTCGTTATATCCAGGAAATCTTGTAATTAATGGGGTTATTCCGGAATACCTCAGAAATTACCGAAATATCCTGGAAATTCTGTAATTATTTGATTTATCCCGGATTACCTCAGAAATTCCTCGAATATCAAGGAAATCCCGTAATTAATGGAGGTAGCCCGGAATATCTCAGAAATTACCGAAATATCCATGAAATCCCGTAATTAGCCGAGTTATCCCGGAATAACTCAGAAATTACCGAAATATCCAGGTAATACCGTAATTTGTAGAGTTATCACGGAATAACTCAGAAATTACCGAAATATCCAGGAAATCCCGTAATTAGTGAAGTCATTCCGGAATACCTCAAAAATTCCTAAAATATCCAGGAAATCGCGTAATTAATAGAGTTATTCCGGAATGCCTCAGAAATTTCCGAAATATCCAGGAAATCCCGTAATTAGTTGAGTTATCCCGGAATAACTCAGAAATTCGCAAAGTTACCAGGAAGTCCCGTAATTAATGTAGTTATCCTGGAATATCTGAGAAATTCACGTTATACCCAGGAGATCCCGTAATTAGTGGAGTTATCCTGGAATAACTCAGATATTCCCAAAATATCCAGGAACTCCCGTTATTAGTGTAGTTATTCCGGAATATCTGAGAAATTCACGAAATCTCCAGGAAATTCTGTAATTAGTTGATTTATCCCGGAATACCACTGAAATTTCCCCAATATCCAGGAAATCCCGTAATTAGTACAGTTATCCCGGTATACTTAAAAAATTACCGAAATATCCAGGTAATCCCGTAATTAGTCGAGATAACCCGGAATACTTAAGAAATTACCGAAATATCCAGGAAATCTCGTTATTAGTGGAGTTATCCCGGAATAACTCAGAAATTCCCAAAATATCCAGGAAATCCCGTAATCAGTGAAGTTATCCTGGAATATCTGAGCAACTCACGTTACATCCAGGAAATCTTGTAATTAATGGAGTTATTCTGGAATACCTCAGAAATTCGCGAAATATCCTGGAAATTTTGTAATTAGTGGAGTTATCCCGGAATACCTCAGAGATTACCGAAATATCCAGGAAATCCCGTAATCACTGGAGTTATCCTGGAATACTTATGAATTGACCGAAATATCCAGGTAATCCCGTAATTAGTGAAGTAATCCCGGAATACCTCAAAAATTCCCAAAATATCCAGGAAATCCCGTAATTAGTGGAGTTATCCCTGAATACCTCAGCAATTACCGAAATATCCAGGTAATCCCGTAATTTGAGGAGTTAAGCCGAAATAACTCAGAAATTCCCAAAATATGCATGTAATCCCGTAATTTGTGAAGTTATCCTGGGATATCTGAGAAATTCACGTTATATCCAGGAAATCTTGTAATTAATGGAGTTACTCCGGAATACCTAAGAAATTACCAAAACATCCAGGTAATTCCGTAAATTGTGGAGTTATCCCGGAATAACTCAGATATTACCGAAATATCCAGGTGATCCCGTAATTCGTGAAGTAATTCCGGAATACCTCAAAAATACCCAAAATATCCAGGAAATCGCGTAATTAATGGAGTTATTCCGGAATATCTCAGAAATTACCGAAATATCCAGGAAATCCCGTTATTAGTGGAGTTATCCCGGAATAACTCAGAAATTCCCAAAATTTCCAGGAAGTCCCGTAATTAATGGAGTTATTCCGGAATATCTGAGAAATTCACGAAATATCCAGGAAATTCTGTAATTAGTTGATTTATCCCGGAATACCACAGAAATTTCCCCAATATCCAAGAAATCCCGTAATTAGTAGAGTTATCCCGATATATTTAAAAAATTACCGAAATATCCAGGATATCCCGTTATTAGTGGAGTTATCCCGGAATAGCTCAGAAATTCCCAAAATATCCAGGAAATCCCGTAATTAGTGAAGTTATCCTGGAATATCTGAGCAACTCACGTTACATCCAGGATATCTTGTAATTAATGGAGTTATTACGGAATACCTCAGAAATTCGCGAAATATCCTGGAAATTTTGTAATTAGTGGAGTTATCCCGGAATACCTCAGAAATTACCGAAATATCCAGGAAATCCCGTAATTTGTGAAGTCATTCCGGAATACTTCAAAAATTCCCAAAATATCCAGGAAATCCCGTAATTAGTGAAGCTATCCTGGAATATCTGAGCAACTCACGTTACATCCAGGAAATCTTGTAATTAATGGAGTTATTCCGCAATACCTCAGAAATTCGCGAAATATCCTGGAAATTTTGTAATTAGTGGAGTTATCCCGGAATACCTCAGAAATTACCGAAATATCCAGGAAATCCCGTAATCACTGGAGTTATCCTGGAATACTTATGAATTGACCGAAATATCCAGGTAATCCCGTAATTAGTGAAGTAATCCCGGAATACCACAAAATTCCCAAAATATCCAGGAAATCCTGTAATTAGTGGAGTTATCCCGGAATACCTCAGCAATTACCGAAATATCCAGGTAATCCCGTAATTTGAGGAGTTAGGCCGAAATAACTCAGAAATTCCCAAAATATCCAGGAAATCCCGTAATTAGTGAAGTTATCCTGGGATATCTGAGAAATTCACGTTATATCCAGGAAATCTTGTAATTAATGGAGTTACTCCGGAATACCTAAGAAATTACCAAAATATCCAGGTAATCCCGTAATTTGTGGAGTTATCCCGGAATAACTCAGAAATTACCGAAATATCCAGGAGATCCCGTAATTAGTGAAGTTATCCAGGAATAACTCAGATATTCCCAAAATATCCAGGAACTCCCGCTATTAGTGTAGTCATTCCCGAATACCTCAAAAATTCCCAAAATATCCAGGAAATCGCGTAATTAATGGAGTTATCCTGGAATACCTGAGAAATTCACGTTATATCCAGGAAATCCCGTAATTAGTGGAGTTATCCTGGAATAACTCAGATATTCCCAAAATATCCAGGAACTCCCGTTATTAGTGTAGTTATCATGGAATATCTGAGAAATTCACGTTATATCCAAGAAATCCCGTAATTAGTGGAGTTATCCTGGAATAACTCAAATATTCCCAAAATATCCAGGAACTCCCGTTATTAGTGTAGTTATTCCGGAATATCTGAGAAATTCACGAAATATCCAGGAAATTCTGTAATTAGTTGATTTATCCCGGAATACCACTGAAATTTCCCCAATATCCAGGAAATCCCGTAATTAGTAGAGTTATCCCGGTATATTTATAAAATTACCGAAATATCCAGGATATCCCGTTATTAGTGGAGTTATCCCGGAATAGCTCAGAAATTCCCAAAATATCCAGGAAATCCCGTAATTAGTGAAGTTATCCTGGAATATCTGAGCAACTCACGTTACATCCAGGATATCTTGTAATTAATGGAGTGATTACGGAATACCTCAGAAATTCGCGAAATATCCTGGAAATTTTGTAATTAGTGGAGTTATCCCGGAATACCTCAGAAATTACCGAAATATCCAGGAAATCCCGTAATTTCTGAAGTCATTCCGGAATACTTCAAAAATTCCCAAAATATCCAGGAAATCCCGTAATTAGTGAAGCTATCCTGGAATATCTGAGCAACTCACGTTACATCCAGGAAATCTTGTAATTAATGGAGTTATTCCGCAATACCTCAGAAATTCGCGAAATATCCTGGAAATTTTGTAATTATTGGAGTTATCCCGGAATACCTCAGAAATTACCGAAATATTCAGGAAATCCCGTAATCACTGGAGTTATCCTGGAATACTTATGAATTGACCGAAATATCCAGGTAATCCCGTAATTAGTGAAGTAATCCCGGAATACCTCAAAATTCCCAAAATATCCAGGAAATCCCGTAATTAGTGGAGTTATCCCGGAATACCTCAGCAATTACCGAAATATCCAGGTAATCCCGTAATTTGAGGAGTTAGGCCGAAATAACTCAGAAATTCCCAAAATATCCAGGAAATCCCGTAATTAGTGAAGTTATCCTGGGATATCTGAGAAATTCACGTTATATCCAGGAAATCTTGTAATTAATGGAGTTACTCCGGAATACCTAAGAAATTACCAAAATATCCAGGTAATCCCGTAATTTGTGGAGTTATCCCGGAATAACTCAGAAATTACCGAAATATCCAGGAGATCCCGTAATTAGTGAAGTTATCCAGGAATAACTCAGATATTCCCAAAATATCCAGGAACTCCCGCTATTAGTGTAGTCATTCCGGAATACCTCAAAAATTCCCAAAATATCCAGGAAATCGCGTAATTAATGGAGTTATCCTGGAATACCTGAGAAATTCACGTTATATCCAGGAAATCCCGTAATTAGTGGAGTTATCCTGGAATAACTCAGATATTCCCAAAATATCCAGGAACTCCCGTTATTAGTGTAGTTATTCCGGAATATCTGAAAAATTCACGAAATATCCAGGAAATTCTGTAATTAAATGATTTATCCCGGAATACCGCAGAAATTCCCCCACTATCCAGGAAAGCCCGTAATTAGTGGAGTTAACCCGCAATACTCAAAAAATTTCCGAAATATCCAGGTAATCCCGTAATTAGTGGAGTTATCCCGGAATACCTCAGAAATTACGAAATATCCAGGAAATCCCGTAATTAGGGAAGTCATCCCGGAATACATAAAAAATTCCCAAAATATCCAGGTAATCCCGTAATAAGTGGAGTTATCCCGGAATTCCTCAGAAATTACCGAAATTTCCAGGTAATCCCGTTATTAGTGGAGTTATCCCGGAATAACTCAGAAATTCCCAAAATATCCAGGAAATCCCGTAATTAGTGAAGTTAGCCAGGAATAACTCAGATATTCCCAAAATATCCAGGAACTCCCGCTATTAGTGTAGTTATTCCGGAATATCTGAGAAATTCACGTTATATCCAGGAAATTCTGTAATTAAATGATTTATCCCGGAATACCGCAGAAATTCCCCCACTATCCAGGAAAGCCCGTAATTAGTGGAGTTAACCCGCAATACTCAAAAAATTTCCGAAATATCCAGGTAATCCCGTAATTAGTGGAGTTATCCCGGAATACCTCAGAAAATTTCCAGGTAATCCCGTTATTAGTGGAGTTATCCCGGAATAACTCAGAAATTCCCAAAATATCCAGAAATCCCGTATTAGTGAAGTTAGCCAGGAATAACTCAGATATTCCCAAATATCCAGGAACTCCGTATTAGTGTTAGTTATTCCGGAATATCTGAGAAATTCACGTTATATCCAGGAAATCTTGTAATTAAAGGAGTTATTCCGGAATACCTAAGAAATTACCGAAATATCCAGGAAATCCCGTAAGTAGTGGAGTTATTCCGGAATACCTCAGAAATTACAGAAATATCCATGAAATCCCGTAAGTAGTCGAGTTATCCCGGAATAACTCAGAAATTACCGATATATCCAGGAAATCCCGTAATTAGTGAAATCATTCCGGAATACCTCAAAAATTCCCAAAATATCCAGGAAATCATGTAATTAATGGAGTTATTCCGGAATACCTCAGAAATTACCGAAATATCCAGGAATTCCGTAATTTGTCGAGTTATACCGCAATATCGGAGAAATTCACGTTATATCCAGGAAATCCCGTAATTAGTGGACTTATCCTGGAATATCTGAGATGTTCCCCCAATATCCAGGAAATCCCTTAATTAGTGAAGTTATCCTGGAATATCTGAGAAATTCACATTATATCCAGGAAATCCCGTAATAAGTGGAGTTATCCCGGAATTCCTCAGAAATTCCCAAAATATCCAGGAAATCCCGTAATTAGTGAAGTTATCCTGGAATATCTGAGCAACTCACGTTACATCCAGGAAATCTTGTAATTAATGGAGTTATTCCGGAATACCTCAAAAATTCCCAAAATATCCTGGAAATTTTGTAATTAGTGGAGTTATCCCGGAATACCTCAGAAATTACCGAAATATCCAGGAAATCCCGTAATCAGTGGAGTTATCCTGGAATATTTAAGAATTGACCGAAATATCCAGGAAATCCCGTAATTAGTGAACTAATCCCGGATTACCTCAAAAATTCCCAAAATATCCAAGAAATCCCGTAATTAGTGGAGTTATCCCGGAATACCTTAGCAATTACCGAAATATCCAGGTAATCCCGTAATTTGAGGAGTTAAGCCGAAATAACTCAGAAATTCCCAAAATATCCAGGAAATCCCGTAATTAGTGAAGTTATCCTGGGATATCTGAGAAATTCACGTTATATCCAGGAAACCTTGTAATTAATGAAGTTACTCCGGAATACCTAAGAAATTACCGAAATATCCAGGTAATTCCGTAATTCGTGAAGTAATTCCGGAATACCTCAAAAATACCCAAAATATCCAGGAAATCGCGTAATTAATGGAGTTATTCCGGAATATCTCAGAATTTACCGAAATATCCAGGAAATCCCGTAATTAGTTGAGTTATCCCGGAATACCTCAGAAATTCCCAAAATATCCAGGTAATCCCGTAATTAGTGGAGTTCTCCCGGAATACCTCAACAATTTCTTAATATTCAGGATATCCCGTAATTAGTGAAGTTATCCTGGAATATCTGAGAAATTCTCGTTATATCCAGGAAATCTTGTAATTAATGGAGTTATTCCGGAATACCTCAGAAATTACCGAAATATCCTGGAAATTCTGTAATTATTTGATTTATCCCGGATTACCTCAGAAATTCCTCGAATATCAAGGAAATCCCGAAATATCATGGTTAACTCTTCCAGTCCACACCTACTCTTAATTCTTACAACCGGACACCGGCAACTGCGCCGGACTCTGATCGCCGGACACCGGAGAACGCATTAATTTAAAAATAATATAGAGGTGTTAATCCCTTTAATATAATATAAGGTATATGATGATGTTATAAGATGTTTTGACGGTAGAGCGGGGAACGATAAACCCTTAAATATAGTATACGATGTTTAATTCCTAGTTCTTGAATGCAAATTTCTGCTAGGGTTATTCTTTTTATAATAACCGAAATTTAATAATGACATAAATAATAAGATGTATATTTTATTGTTCATATGTTAATTTTTCACTATAACCTAATTTAATATTATGTTTTTAACGTAATTTTTTCTTATACTCTAAATTTAATATTGTAACATATTGATAAATTAGGTCAGCTTGTAAAGTGTAAACCTTCGGAGTTAAAAGAGCAGAAATTAAAATCTCGGAAATATGTATTATTGTATTATTATTTTTTATCAAAAATTATATTTTAGGTTGCTACTTAAAATGAACACAACCCTAGTAGATATTTGAATCTAAGATCTACGAATTAAACATTGGTATTAAATACCTTGTGATGGAACGCTTTTTCATCCATTTTTTAACACTTAATAGAATGACCATAACCTCAAGACATTCAAATAATATTTCCAGCATTTTCCGGTAACAGTAAACTTCAAAATTCCTATAGTTTCGGATGGATTTTTAATATTATTGTCTGACTTACAACTAATTTCTGTTATATTTCCAGTATTTACGAAAATAAATATTATTTTATTATATTTTTCACTTGTCCATTTTTAGTTAACATTTAATAGCATATAACTAGACTCAAATTTGATTTATGTTTATAAGCTGAAATTAGCTCAAACCAGAATATAAATTATATTTTAGTCTATTTAATGGTGAAATAATTGCGGAAAAAGCGTTTCACCGGGAGGATAAAAATGGGCATGTTTTTCGCCTATTTTTCACCCATTTTTCGACCATTCATTTAGAATATTTATTTATTACCTATTTAAAAGAACACGATCTCTACTAGGGAAAGCTTTAAATAATTAAATGGAAAATCTCTTCTTTTATGATTCGATTTTTTCAAAATGGATATTAAGACTATTTCCCACTGATATCGTATTGATTTAACATTATGATTCCATTTTGCGTTTTAAAAAAGACTTCTTATTGATTTAATACACTACATAATGAAAACAGATAGCACATTAAATAATTATTAGAAATCTCCTTTATGGTTCATTTAGTTCTATTTATTTTTGTTTTAATATAAATTTGAAATTCATCGGAGAATATAGTATTTATTAGTAAATTCATGTTATTATATATTTTTACTAAACATTAGTACTTTTTCTTGTTTGGTTAATTAAAAAGCAGTTTAGTTTTGAATCATTTAAAGTAAAAAACGAAAATGTTTCACTTTAATGACTAAATATCTGAATAGTAATATATTGTCTGGTCTAATTTTCTGATCAACTGAAATGGTCAAATAGATGATTTATAGATGATGCATTATTTTATTTTAACAAAAGCGACATGCAACACGAGCATCAGCGAATGAGGTATTAGTTGCTAGCAAATAATTTAAAATAGTCTTTATCTATATTATGAACATATTATTATAATGGTTCTAATATTTATAGGTAGTTTTTAACTTTGTCGAAATTACAAACCTTTATAGTTTCTTATCGCTTCGATATTATGATCATTCATGAAAATTAATTATGTTACTTTATTCTTCGAATTTTTAAGCAAAAAATTAGCAAGTAGTCGATAAAGTGATACCCATATGCTATGTGCGTCAATTATATTATAACCTAGTCAATAGTGTATCGACATTATTCCTAAAAATTTTGGCCGGAGTCAGCATAACTACCCATATGTGTAGAACTTTTATGTGGGATTTCCCTTGTATGTAAAATTTTTCTACATAAGTCACAATATATGTATATTTGTATACATTTGTATTCTTGATATATAGGTAAATAGATAGATAGTCAGACATACAAACAAACATATATATAGACAGAAAGAAATACAAACAGACACGGACATACAGGCAGACATATAGACAGTTAGATATAATAGATAGATAGATAGATATCTTTATGATACACTTACGTTTATAACAATTCTTTCACAAAAATCATGATCATGTGGTATTGGTTCAAAGTGAGTTACATTAGTATACTGATTTTGAGGGTGGAGTCCATCATCATCTTGATTTATTAGCTTTGGTAGCGATCTAGAAAAATAGAAAGAACACAAAATAAATTAATTGAATATTATTTTATACAGATGCATAAAATAGTTGTCTTTGCAAAGGAACAAAGTTTCAGTTTATCAACAACGCTATTAAGGTAACCGAGATATAATATGTCTGATTCTAATTCAATATTGAAGAGAACTAGTGCAAAAATGGGAAATAAATGTTAATCCAGGGAAATAAAACTTAAAACGGTTGATAAAAAAATGTTTTCCAAAGAAAGTACTTTATTTGTGTAAGTTTTTTATGAGGTTAGATATTAGAGTAGATATTTGTTGTCAGTTACGACTGGAGTAACTACATTGTTTACGTAATTCAAAAAAGTATAAAACGTTTGCTTAAGACTTGAACTGTTGTTCAAATCAATACTTATTTAAAAGTATTAATAATTTTTTTTTGTTCTCTTTAAATAAACAATGTCTATCTTTCCTGTGCTTTGCATCAGTAGATAAACAATTTTATAGAATAATAATAACTCATTTGTGCAAAATTAATTTCTTTATAACTAATAAAAAGTAATTTCTCTCTTTTTTATGCTCTTTAAATATAATAATACTTGCACCACGCGTTGGATCGCCATCTTACTTTTGAATTATACGTTTGATTTAAATTAAATAGCGTATTGCATATGCAATATTTTAAGTTTTCTTATTAAGTAAGATTTATAAGATTTATATAACGACATTATATGTTTCTAATGAGGCCTATATGTCGACACAGCGATTGATTTTAATTCGCTATAGCAGTGAAATGAAGCACTAGTACTTGATAACAATTTTATGGTTAAAAAAAGAATATACACGTCCATTCCAAAGCGGAAATACTATTTAGTTTAGATGTAAAACATATTAGAATGCTTTATTTGACCATATTATTTTACACGATAAATTACTAACTACTAACTACCATCGATATAAGAGGATATTAGTAGGTCAATCATAAATCGACTGAAATACTTAATCAATGGTGGTGCAAGTATTATTTTATTTAAAGAGCATAAAAAAGAGAGAAATTACTTTTTATTAGTTATGCAGAAATTAATTTTGCGCAAATCAGTTATTATTATTCTATAAAATTGTTTATCTATATTGATTTAAAGCACGGGAAGGATAGACATTGTTTATTTAAAGAGAATAAAAAAAAGACGTTTCCTTTTTATCAGTTTTGTGGAAATTCATAAAAACTTTTTATAGAGTTTAAGCAAAATATAAGTAGAAATAGGATGGGAGTAATAATTAAAGATTTTTTTATCAGATAATATTTTTGAAAGTGTGATTGAAAACCATACTTACGAATGTTCACACGTTTGTAGAAGGCGTTTTATATAAAGTACTGTCTAGAGGCACAAATTCAACGTGTTTATAATACAGACCTAACACAAAGTATTTTTTATCCTGTTCCCACTGTTTTTTTTATACCGCTATGGTTCAGTTGCATTTACGCACTTACCTTGGAGTGGTAGAAAAGTATCTCTACTTATTTCAGTATCCATCTAATCCCATGTAAGCTGCTAAAAATACAAATATTATTATACAATTGTAAAAAATTAATTTTTAAACATTTCTAATACTGGATTTTTAGTTTTACAACTCTTACAAGAATTATAATACTAATCTGAATTACTATAAAAATATCAACATTATTACTATTATTATTATTCCATACATTGTTTGAATTTCACAAACTTGTCACTGTCACGTAATCATATTACTCATTATAATCTCAGATCCGATTTATTTATATATTTTTTGTATTAAATACGGATATTCAGTTATTGTAATAATAATGTTTATATATTTATAGTAATCCTTCAGATTAGTATTATAATTCTTGTAAGGGATGAAAAACTAAAAATTCAGCATTATAAATGTTTAAAAATTAATTTTTTACATTTGTATAATAATATTTGTATTTTTAGCAGCTTACAGGGGATTAGATGGATACTGAAACAAGTGAAGATACTTTTCTACCACTCCAAGGTAAGTGCACAAATTTTTTTGCAATGATCATGCTAATAGATTCATCGTTATAAGGCAACAAATATACATTTCTATTAATATTTCGGGCACTTTTCCCGGATATTTTGACCATAAGTGATCTTAATGATTTAGACCCACTCTGGAAATTTTTAGGCAGTTTCTGACTATGAAAAGACATGTTTTAGACAGTATTAGGTTACCAGAGTCCGGAGCAGAATTGCTGATTTTCACTATTTAAGGTTTAAATGGCTTACAAGAGTGTGACAGCATACATTTATGTCTTTAAAAGTATTTTTAATGAAAAGTTCGGAAAATTTTACAAAAAAAGTCATACTTATGTTTTTAGTGAAAAATGCATCCCCTGGGAGCTAAAAATTCATGAAAATGGGCATATAATGCAAAAAAGTGCTAAAATGTCAACTTTGACTCTCTGTAACTTAAAATAATGGCCCAGAAAAAATCTGAAAAAATTCAGGAGAACTACTGGATACCTCTAAAACATATTCCCACAGTTATAGCAATATTTATTTTTTTCATCTTCGATGTCACAGAGAACCACCCATATATATATATATATATATTGATAAATATAATCAAAGATATTATAAAGCGTAGTATATATATGTATATATATATATATACTAGGGAATCCTCGCCCCCTACGCGCTTCCCGCGCCAACCCCAATTTTTAATTTCGAAAAAGGTTATTGTAATTAATTTATTAATAATAATGTTTCATATTGTATTATTTTTTCACTACCATGGACACTTTAGAAATTAAACAGATTCATACAACACCTTGGAGGTACTGTTAAAGTGCATTATATTTTATAACAAAAATTTAATTTTTTTTAAGTACAATTATAATTTATAAATAAAAGTTTTTACCAAACTTTAGTGTAATGAAATCAGAATAAAAAAAATAAAAATAATAGAGACATATTAAATGTTAACTGTAAATTTTAAACCCTAGCGGAAATAATCATATGCGAATAATGTTTATAAATACTTAATAAAAGTTATTAGCTTTTATTAGATTTTCATAACACTTTATAAAGTGCGGATTTTGGACTCTAGTAATAGTTTAAAAAATTTGGTAATGTTTATAAGATTTTATTAGTTATTTTCAAAATTTCGTAAATATTTCTAAGCTTTATTAGGTTTTATTAGATTTTTGTATTTCGAAAATATCGTGAAAAACGATAAAATGACACTAATAGTAACTGTTGCATTATTTCCTATATTTAATTGTTTTTAGCTGTTTCTAAGTGATATATGCAAAAAAACTAAAGCTATTAATAAAAGATTGCTTTTGGTAAATATTCATAAAAATTCTAAATACTTATTTACTGTATATAATAATTTAAAAAAGTTATTAGTAGTTATTAGCTTTTTTAAACTCGCACATTTCTTTTGCTTTTGAAAAAAACCTAACAGCTAATAAAATCTAGCAAAAGCTAAGAAGAGCTAATAAAAGTTATAAATTCTTACTAACTATTAACAGAGTCCAAAATCTGCATATTATAAATTGATTATAAAATTTATTAGCTTTTCTTAGCTCTTTCTGGAAAAATAAATTTCCGCCTGGGAACTATATGAATTCTTATAAAGCTTAAATTCATATTTTAATATTTGATACAAAATTTTATCATTCGGTAATATGTATATGTATATAATAATATCGGTCTCTCCGAACTAAATGCTTTACTTTAGAATAAAAGCAGGCCTATCGTACTCTTTGTCCACTATGGTTGGTGGAATTTCCCAGAGCACGGCCTTTTATAATAATTAAATCGAGATCGAGGACGAAACGCCTTTAATTATTATAAAAGGCCGTGCTCTGGGAAATTCCACCAACCATAGTGGACAAAGAGTACGATAGGCCTGCTTTTATTCTAAAGTAAAGCATTTAGTTCGGAGAGACCGATATTATTATATACATATCATATTTTAATAATTATAAATGTTAATGAAAAATTAACTTACCAAAAATAGTAAAGTGCATATACATAATTGTAGTATTTAGTAACTACTTATTAAAATTTTGGATTATTTCAAACGGATCTAAATAGAACTTCACCTCCTAAAATTAATTTATTTAATGACCAAGGATCATCGCCAAAAGTTCTATGTCATTAATATTTTGTACTTTTAGAGTAATAAAACTTTCTTCTTAAATAAATAAATTTTTGTATTAATTTTAAAGAACTATTTATAATATTTTAGCGGCATATAAATAAAAACCTGTTTCTTCTATTTCTCCAGTAATTCGTAAATTGCACCCCATTTCAAAATTTGCGTTTTAATCCATAATTATATCCAATTTATTTTTCCCTTTACTTACAGAGCCCATATATTTATTTTGATTATTATAAACAAATTCATTCCTTAAATAACCTTTTGTTTCTAATAAATACATACTTGTTTATTTAAAATATTGTTATATATAAATATACATAATCTACTCACTTATATATCCATTGTTACGTACGTAACATCGACGCGCGGATCGGCGCGTGTGTGAGAACGGTGTTGGATGACCGAAACACGAAATATCATGACGAATGCAACTACAACAAGAAATCGCGGACGGTAGTGGTTAAGTCTCGTGACTGGAAACTCGCGGATCCTCGGTTCGAGTCCCGGCGTCGCACTACACATGACGAAAAAGTATCTTTTACTACATAGAATACGAAACCGTGCAGGCGAAATCGCCAAAAATAAAGGTACTAAAACCCACTGGAAGCGAAACTCGAATAAACGAGTTTTTGAGTGTTATTTCTTATATAACTTCATTTTTTCGTGTTTAAAAGCACCTTGAAGCCATGATTTTGATTAGTATTATTGTTAGTAAACGTAGGGTAAGGTGTCCCGCTATAAAAATAGTGTAAATAATAATTTTGGACTATCAAAATCTTTTTTCTTATGGAAATGTGGAAAATCCCTATTTTCATGCGTTAAAACACACTGCTTAATACCTATATCGTGTGCGTACGAGCATTTACGCACGTGTATTTATGACTCTGTTTGTTTACGCGTGTATGTGTGTGTGAGTATGTATGCGTGTTATTTTTGTGTTTCATTATTCGCTTGTATGTCAAAATCCTCGAAAGCTAGCGATTTTTGAAGGATTAATTAACAATAATTAATTACCTAAGCCTGTACATTTATTGCATCCTACAGATACTTTTTTTTACACCTTTAGGATTATATTTGTGTATTTATAGCTAATGCACATATTTAATTTTCATTAATTTCATGTCTAATTGTAGAAATGCCCAAAATCCGGTGAATCTTGGAGGTTCAATTAACAATAATTAATCAACTAACCCGGCATATTTCTTGCAACTTATGAGTACTTTTTTTTTAGATCCTTGGGAGTATTTAGAACACCTTTAGTTTTCATTACTTCCACAGTTGTATATGAAAATTCGCGAAATCCATGGGTTTTTGAAGATTTAATTAACAATAATCATTTACTACTGGCAGATACTTTTTCTGACACTTTTAGTAGTATATTTACAGATTTACCACTAGGTTCACTTTTAGATTTTATTAGATTCACATTTAATTGCGACATTTCCCGAAAATCGGAGGTTTATGGATTAACAATAAATAATTAACTAAGCTTGTACATTTTTTCTAACTTACAGATACTTTTTTTAACACCTTTTGGAGTATATTTATAGATTTATAGCAAATGTACATATGGGTGTGTCTCAAAAATTTTTAGATTTTGAATTTAAAAAAAAAATTTTTTTCACGTTAACAATGGTTTTCTCTACGAGGAAGCAAAAGTACTAATGATACTCACAAGGAGAGCATCAGGCCTTTGATAAAAGGATCTTTACCAAACTTTAGGATATGTTTACTACTATAAAAATATGAAGAAAGCCGGAGTTTTAGATTCCAATGCCCATTTTTACTATAGATATAAGCAAATAACGAAAAATTTCGAAAAAAATACCCTTCACTTTGGTCGCTTATAACTCGGAAATAAATAAAGATATGCTCCCAAACTTAAATTCATCAGAAAACTGAGATCGAGTAGATACGATTTGAAAAAAAGAAGCTCAAATATCTTGATTTAGCCCGAAGTTATGAAAGAAATAAGAATTTGTTGATATTTTGGCCAAAAAATTAATACATTTTTTAATTCAAAATATTCATCAAAATATCATCAAATTCTTATTTCTTTCATAACGTCGGACTAAATCAAGATATTTGAGCTTCTTTTTTTCAAATCGTATCTACTCGATCTCAGTTTTCTGATGAATTTAAGTTTGGGAGCATATCTTTATTTATTTCCGAGTTATAAGCGACCAAAGTGAAGGGTATTTTTTAGAAATTTTTCGTTATTTGCTTATATCTATCGTAAAAATGGGCACTGGAATCTAAAACTCCGGCTTTGTTCATATTTTTATAGTAGTAAACATATCCTAACATTTGGTAAAGATCCGTTTCCCGAAGGCCTGATGCTCTCCTTGTCAGAAAAGTATAAAAAGAAATTAATAGTTGATGGATATTTAATTCATTTTAACACATGGACATCCGATTTACTCGATTTAAGATTCAGAAATAATTACTATACAAACTAGAAAATTTAAAATTTTTATTTTCTTTCGTTGAAGTATGAGAAAGTATAATTGTTTCACGCCGAATGAGTCTTAATTTTACAATCTACCTTACAAAACTAACCAGCAATTATAATTTTACCATATTAAGGTGATAAGTCTGAGTTAACTCTAAAAAAATTTTTTGATTTTTTAAAAGTTAACTCAGGCTTGTAATTACTTATATATTATTTCCTAACATATCAAGATATTTCAGATAAATTGTACATTTTTTTTAACTTATTAACCATTAATATCAGTTTCCCAGGGTGTATAAATTAATGAATTTTTGGTAATTATTTATAACTTCTAATAGACTATAATTTTTTTCTATTCTATCTAATAACAACAATAGAAGAAAGAGTATAAAAATATTCTCATAGTCACCCAAATATGCTCACCTTCTTATTAAGAAAATTGAAAAGAGATACACTTTATTGTTTTTTATAACCTATATCAGTTCAAATAAGTCATAAATCATAAATTGAATAAATATTTAATTTACAGGTTAGAAATGAACAGAGACATGTTTGAACGGCTTCTCCTTTCCTCAAGCTGGGTAACAAGCCTGAAAAGGAAACTTCCCAGCAAAAAACAAATTTTGCCTACAGAGGAAATAAAAAATTTACTGCTTACTAATATTGATGAGCAGGTTGCTTTTAATTTAAGAATAAGCAGTAATAGTGAAAGTGAAACTGACGATATTTTGTAATTTTTTGTAATACTGCAAAATTTATGTAAAATCAATAATTTTATAATGCGAACCAGTTATTTGATTTCATACAGTTCTTTTCTTTTAACAAAAGTTAATATTGCTCTATTTGCAAGATTTAAAACAAAAAGATTTGTATAATGTTAATTTACATAAAAATACGAATATGAATTTAGTTCATAGCGCAAAATAATAACAGTATTTTTTATTCAATATTCGTAATTATACAATACATTAAATAATTTTCTTGCAAATAAATGCTATTGAGCAACATAAAAACTGAAAGAAACATTGGTAATATTTTAATTTGTACGGACAAATTTATTAAAAAGTCTAAAATTAGCTGGTAGATGGGAGCGGGAATTGGATTAATCCCGCTCCGCGCGCAGCAGTTTTAAAACCGATTCACAGTTAAGCTATTGAATATTACTAAAAAACCAAATTATGCTAGATTTCGCGAATTTTCATATATAACTGTGAAAATAATGAAAACTAAAAGTGTTCTAAGAATCTAAAAAAAAGTACTCGTTGATTAATTATTATTAATTGAGCCTCCAAGATTTACGGAGTTTTGGGAATTTTTACAATTAGACATGAAATTAATAAAAATTAAATATGTGCATTAGCTATAAATACACAAATATAATCCTAAAGGTGTAAAAAAAAGTATCTGTAGGATGCAATAAATGTACAGGCTTAGGTAATTATTATTGTTAATTAATCCTTCAAAAATCGCTAGCTTTCGAGGATTTTGACATACAAGCGAATAATGAAACACAAAATAACACGCATACATACTCAGCGCAAAATAATAACAGTATTTTTTATTCAATATTCGTAATTATACAATACATTAAATAATTTTCTTGCAAATAAATGCTATTGAGCAACATAAAAACTGAAAGAAACATTGGTAATATTTTAATTTGTACGGACAAATTTATTAAAAGTCTAAAATTAGCTGGTAGATGGGAGCGGGAATTGGATTAATCCCGCTCCGCGCGCAGCAGTTTTAAAACCGATTCACAGTTAAGCTATTGAATATTACTAAAAAACCAAATTATGCTAGATTTCGCGAATTTTCATATATAACTGTGAAAATAATGAAAACTAAAAGTGTTCTAAGAATCTAAAAAAAAGTACTCGTTGATTAATTATTATTAATTGAGCCTCCAAGATTTACGGAGTTTTGGGAATTTTTACAATTAGACATGAAATTAATAAAAATTAAATATGTGCATTAGCTATAAATACACAAATATAATCCTAAAGGTGTAAAAAAAAGTATCTGTAGGATGCAATAAATGTACAGGCTTAGGTAATTAATTATTGTTAATTAATCCTTCAAAAATCGCTAGCTTTCGAGGATTTTGACATACAAGCGAATAATGAAACACAAAAATAACACGCATACATACTCACACACACATACACGCGTAAACAAACAGAGTCATAAATACACGTGCGTAAATGCTCGTACGCACACGATATAGGTATTAAGCAGTGTGCTTTAACGCATGAAAATAGGGATTTTCCACATTTTCATAAGAAAAAATGAAGTTGATAGTCCAAAATTATTATTTACACTATTTTTATAGCGAGACACCTTACCCTACGTTTACTAACAATAATACTAATCAAAATCATGGCTTCAAGGAGCTTTTAAACTCGAAAAAATGAAGTTATATAAGAAATAACACTCAAAAACTCGTTTATGATATAAATTTGTTCTATTCGTCCACGCAGTTGGTTCAAAAGGAGGCGTTTTTATCGATTTTTAGTGAACTAACCATTTAATTTATTTAATTGGCGACGTTTCGATGGAAGTCCTCCATCCTCATCAGGCTATACCTTTATTGAAACAATCATTTGTTACACCAGCATTTTACAATTTTGCATATATATATATATATATATATATATATATATATATTTAAATATAATTACTCACTATTTGGTCAAATTAATGCACATATGTGGCTTTTCTCATAATTTCCATAGTATCTCTAATGTGTCGCTCTATAATCAAAAGCAAAAGCAAGCAGCAAAACATCAGTGTTAAAATTTGCACAAAGATTGAGGTTATGTAACTTATTTTACCTTTCTTCTCTGAATCGTACTTATATAACATCATAGAATTTATTTAATAAATAAATAAATAAATAAATAAATAAATAAACAATTTAATAGAACACACAACACCAATTAAGCAAAAAACAGTCAATATCAATAAAATTTATCAGAAAACAAAATTTGCTAGTCATTATCACAGATAGTTGGTAAAGCTATAATTCAAATTTTTGCGACCCGTCATTATACACTTGTAGTGTGTGCCAATTTGACCGTATTCATGACATAGACGTGTAGCAAAAATTTGAATATTAATAAATCCTATACGAAATGTAATATCATTAATTAACATCAAACTTAAGTCAATAATATTAAAAAAATTCTTTTATAAATACCACTAAAAAAATAATTAATGAACACGTAACCATATAAATATTATTATTTGTACTTTATTATTTCTATAATTTAAAGTTATATTAACATTGATTCATTCATTATTGTCAATTACTGTTAAAAATTTTTTCTTAAAAATTAATAATAATTCAGTCTATATTTATTGCACTTTGTTAAAATATATTTACCATTTACAAATTAAAAATTAAATTTTGATTTTTTCCCAATTTCAAATTTATGCGCGTATTAATCAGTAATCGATTACAGCGCTGATTATAATACTTGTAATTAAATTTGAACTAATTGATCTACCATCTGTAGATAACCAGCATTATTTGTGAATTACGTTCAAGAAAGAAAGGAAATTATTACAATTTGGACCGTAATTTGAGTTGATTAACAATGTTATTGTAAAATTGGCTAAGATTTTTTGTATCATCTTTTACGTTAATGGCATTCTTCTCTAATTTAATATGGGTCATCTCTGATATCAGTCTTTTCCCCCAAATTTTTTCTCTATCTAACACGTCTACATCTTTAAAATTAAATGTATGGTCATATTTTGTTATATGGTCATTTATAACATATTGCACACCCGACTTTTTACTATTAGATTCGTGTTCCTTTATTCTACAATTTAATTGCCTTTTTGTCTCTCCTATATATGCTGCGTCACAATTATTACACTTAATTCTGTATACTACATTTGTTTCACAAAGTTTGTCTAATTTTTCCTTGCCTCTAACAATAACATTACTTAATCCATTACAAATTTTAGGAACAACCCTAATACCCTTCTGTTTCATAAAACCAGACACATTATTATAAGAATTTGGTACATATGGAACGCTTAAAGTTGCAAAGTATCTATTTTGTTTATTTTGTTGAACATTATTGCTATTAGTTCTATATTTTATTTTTTCTATTCTTTTTCTTATATTATGATTAATAAATTTAATTGGGTAATCGTTATTAACTAAAAACTCTTTAACTATTTTTAAGTTGGTGTTATGAAACTTCTGGTTTGACAATAAGATTGCCTTATCTACCAACGTATATATCATAGCTCGTTTTTGTTCAATAGGGTGACTGGATAAAAAATGTAAAAATCTACCTGAAAATGTTTCTTTCCTATACCAATTCGTGATTATTTTTTTACTATGATTATTTCTAATTAAAGATAACTCTAAAAAGTTTATAGCACCATTTTTTTCTTTTTCATGAGTAAATTGTAATCGTGCGTTATAATTATTGAATACCTCTAATACTTTAGTTATCTTATTTTCAGGAATGCACATTATTGTGTCATCTACATATCTGTAGTAAAACACCGGTATAAAATCTAAATTATTTAAGCACTCCTGTTCTAAATCTGTCATTACCAAATCTGCAAAAGTTGGGCTTATCGGACTACCCATGGGAGAGCCAAAAATTTGTCTATAATATTTTTTATCCCAAGAAAAATACGTATTGCGTAGCAAAAATTTTACACCTTCTAGAAGATCATTTAATGAGATATTGTAAATTTTTCTTATAAGGTGATACCTTTTTTCAATACTCTCAATCACTAAATTTTCGGGTACGTTGGTAAATAAGGACACTACATCTAAAGAAATCAAAACATAATTTTCAGGAATATCACAGTTGCTAATTTTATTTATTAAATCTACACTATTTTTAACATAAGATTTAGGTCTCTTTATGCAATTCGAAAGCATTTTGTCTATTATTTTAGATAGCTTGTATGTGGGACTGCCAATACATGAAACAATAGGCCTAAGTGGATATTCTTTTTTATGTACTTTTGGTAATCCATAAATTCTTGGCAGTACTGTATCTGTTTGGGTTAATTCATTATTATGGCATTTTTTACCCAAGAGTTCTAATTTATTCCACTTTTGCATAATTTTTTGTGTAAATCTTTGTGCAAATTTTAACACTGATGTTTTGCTGCTTGCTTTTGCTTTTGATTATAGAGCGACACATTAGAGATACTATGGAAATTATGAGAAAAGCCACATATGTGCATTAATTTGACCAAATAGTGAGTAATTATATTTAAATATATATATATATATATATATATATATATGCAAAATTGTAAAATGCTGGTGTAACAAATGATTGTTTCAATAAAGGTATAGCCTGATGAGGATGGAGGACTTCCATCGAAACGTCGCCAATTAAATAAATTAAATGGTTAGTTCACTAAAAATCGATAAAAACGCCTCCTTTCAAAAACTCGTTTATTCGAGTTTCGCTTCCAGCGGGTTTTAGTACCTTTATTTTTGGCCATTTCGCCTGCACGGTTTCATATTCTATGCAGTAAAGAATACTTTTTCGCACAGAAAAAAAATCCGTACGATAAAATGCATGCTGGGTCGAGAATTTAGCCCATTTTTTTCGCATTTGGAACCACTGTGCCACGCCACAGTCGATTTTGAACTAACACCGTTTAAAAGATCACATTTCTCGAGAGCTTTCGAATGGCGGTGGTTAGCTTACACACACACACACTCACTCACTCACTCACTCACACACGCTCACACACACACACACAAACACACACACACACACACACACACACACACACACACACACACACACACACACACACACACACACACACACACACACACACACACACACACACACACACACACACACACACATACACACACACACACACACACACACACACCCGTGCCGGGTTTGCTGGTCCCGCATCGTGGCGCCTCCCCAGGTGGTGGATAGGGGAATGCTTTCCAGATATGGATGGTACCGAAAAAATCAAATATTCGGGGCGAACCAAAACCAGATAGGGGAAGGCACCCCGAAATAAAACCAAGTATGGATAGTGAGCTGAAAACAACACTACCCCAAGCGGGCATGGCAATCCTGTCAAATCCCGCCACTGATTCCGATCGGGTGAAAGCCCCGGTGGTCAGTGCTGGTCCCAAGGATTTTGGGGGGGACCAAACTCACACCGTCAAAATGGTAAATGCTGCGGAGGTTGGTCACTCGGCCTCTGTAGCATCTAATGCTACGTGTGACCTGCCCTCGACTGGGATGTCGAGTGACGCTGACAGAGCTTTTCTCCGTCTGCGTGAGAAGGTAGATACCCTGGTGGAGTTTGTTCTTAATAAGAACAACATCCACAAAGAGCTGAAGAGTATGGCGAGAGCAACCAGCAGAGCTCTCAATGAATACGCGCGGGTGAACAGTGCTGTGTGTTCGACAGCGCCGAAAATTAAAATGGCGGATGCGCGTAGGGATGGAACGTGCCAAACGTCGCCCATCTTCCGCGCTGAAGAGCGTCAAAAGAGGCTGGTGGAAAGGGAAAAGCCCTCACCACCTCAGCAACCCCCGGAGAAAAGGAAGAAGGGGTCGAAGCAGCCCAATAACAAAAATGGGCCAGCAGATGCTTCGCCATCCGTTCCTAAGACGAGTGGGAACCAGTCAAAAGTCCCTGACTGGGTCACAGTAGTGAAGAAGGGCAAGAAGAAGAAGAAGATGAAGAACAGCCAGCCGAAGCAGCATGAACAGCAGAAACGTGCCAGCAAACCGGCCAAAGGCACGGCAGAGCCTAAGGCCGGAGTAAGACCCCCACGCCCAGATGCCATCAAGATCAAGACACATAGCGGGGGCTCTTCCTACGCTGACATTCTCCGGAAGGTCAAGGCTGCACCGGAGCTAAAGGCACTAGGAGAACGGGTCACGCGTATCAGGCGCACCAGGGCTGGAGAGTTCCTCCTCGAACTGGGGCGACCCGGAACGGAAACGGCGGAGCTGAGGACAGTGGTCTCGTCCACACTGAGTGGGTCAGCAGAGGTCCAGCTGCTGACTCACAAAGTGTCCATCACCATCAGGGACATGGACGAGTCCACGACAACAACGGAGGTGGCCGCAGCGATTGCGGCAAAGATCGGGCCAAATGTGGTATCCCCGGATAATATTAAAACCAGGGGATCCTACAGTGGCACCCTAGCTGCGACCATCCAGCTTCCGGCAGTAGCAGCCAAAAAACTGCTACAAGACGGGAAGCTCCGGATCGGATGGGTCAATTGCAGAGTTCGACTACGAGAGGTATCCTCGCGCTGCTACCGATGCCACGAATCGGGACACATCGCGAGGGAGTGCAAGAGCGCAGTCGACCGGTCAGCGCAATGCTATCGGTGCGGCCAAGAGGGCCACAAAGCAGTGGACTGCGAGGCCAAAGCCAAGACCTCGCATGAGGAAGGAGCACACATCAAAAATGATTAAGGTGCTCCGAATAAACCTCAACCACTACGCGGTGGCCCAGGACCTGCTGTCCCAGCTGGTCAGAGAGGAGAGAGCGGACGTAGCGATCATCAGCGAGGAGTTCCGGGATCTCGAGAAGTCGAACTGGGTAAGGGATGCCACGGGCAAGGCGGCCATCTGGGTATGTGGAAATATACACATCTCCAGAAAGATGGTCGCCCCCCTTCCCAGCTTCACCTGGGTGGAGGTGGCGGGGGTACGCATGTACAGCTGCTACTTCCCGCCCAGCGATTCCACCGAGGACTTTGCGAGATCTCTGGATGCAGTCGTCACCAGTGCTCGGTCCTCACGGCTACCGGTCGCAATCGGTGGGGACTTTAATGCTTGGGCGACGGACTGGGGCAGCGCCAAGACCAACGCGCGTGGTCGCGCACTTCTCGAGGCGTTCGCTCTACTGGGGCTGGAGATCGCTAACACAGGGACAACCCCGACTTTCACCAAAGCCGGCAAGTCATCCATAGTCGACCTCACCTTCGTCGATCCAAGATTGATGGGGGGAGGGGGACTCGGCTGGAAAGTTAGCGATCGTTACACGGGTAGTGACCACCAAGCACTCGTGTACCAGCTCCAGCTGACCAGTGGGAGGACAAAGAGAGCAGGAAGAGGAGCAAGAGAGAGATGGGCACCAGCCACGTTTGATCGTGAGACGTTCCTCTGCTCCCTTGAGGGGGAAAAAGTGGAGGGAACCACCGAAGAAAAAGCACGAGGCCTCACGAATGCCCTAACAGCGGCTTGCGATACCTCTATGGCCGTGAAGTTTAACCCTCGCGGCCGCCCACCGATAATCTGGTGGCGTGAGGACATCGCAGAAAAGAGACGTGAGTGCCTGCGTGCCAGAAGGCAGCACCAAAGAGCGAGGGGAACACCGCGGTTCCAAGATCGTTCCGCAGAATACGAACAAAAACGGAGGGATCTCAAGGTGGCCATCAAGACTGCCAAGACAAGGTGTTGGCGGGAGCTCTGTGAGGAGGTGGACCACGACCCCTGGGGCAAACCGTATAAAACGGTTATGAATAAGATCAACCCCGGGGGCGCTGTTGCACCCACCGACCCAGTTTTTCTGGAAGAAGTCGTCCGCCACCTGTTTCCAGAACATCGGAAAAGGGCAGCAGAGACGGGCCTGATGGCCACCATTGGTGCAGCCGAGTCGCCAGACATTAGTGAAGCCGAGCTGAGGATGGCCGCTAAAGGTATTTCCGTACGTAAAGCCCCAGGGCCGGACGGAATACCTGGTCTGGCCGTCAAGACAGCGGCGATGAGTGCTCCGGGCTTGTTCCTGGACGCATTCAACGCATGCATAAGAGAAGGTTGCTTCCCGGCCCAGTGGAAGACGCAGAGGCTGGTACTCCTACCGAAAGGAAACAAACCCCCGGAGGAGCCATCATCTTACCGCCCGCTCTGTCTACTGGATATAGTCGGGAAGCTCCTGGAGCGGGTGATCTGCGCCAGGCTCGCAGCGGCCATCGGTCGGGCCGGAGACCTCTCCGACAACCAGTTCGGCTTCCGAAAGGGTCGATCAACCATGGACGCTGTAGGCAGACTTGTTGGTATAGCCACAAACGCCATCAATGCTGGTCGGAGTGCAAGGCGGATGTGTGCCATCATCACCTTGGACATCCGGAATGCCTTCAACTCGGCCAGATGGGACGACATCATGCTGTCCCTGCAGCACTTCCAAGTGCCACTCTATCTCAGGGAGGTCACCTCGAGTTACCTGACTGACCGTACTCTGCTCTACGACACCAACGACGGTGTGCACTCCCACAACATCACGGGAGGCGTGCCGCAGGGTTCGGTCATTGGGCCCCTACTCTGGAACGCTGTCTATGACGGCCTGCTTAGGCAGCAACTTCCGGAGGGAGTCTCGATGGTGGCTTTCGCGGACGACGTGGCGCTAGTGGTGGTCGCAAAGAGTGTCGAAGAGATCGAATATCTCGGAGACGTCTCTATAGAAGTGATCGCCACTTGGTTGAGAGACCACGAACTTAGTCTGGCGGCGGAAAAAACGGAGGCGGTGCTCATCTCTCGCACAAAAAAGGAGAGGACCGCCACCTTCACGGTAGGTAAAGAACGGATACGGTCGGTGAAAACGTTGAAGTATTTAGGGGTCACAGTGGACGCGCGGCTGTCGTTCAAACACCATCTCGCGAACGCAAGCTCAAAGGCGACAAAGGTGGCCCGTGCGCTGGCGGGCATCATGCCCAACATCGGGGGACCCCAGCAACCGCGAAGGTCTCTCCTTGCCTCGGTGGTGAGCTCCGTAATTTTATACGGAGCTCCTATCTGGGCTGATGCCCTGAACAGGCACAAGAGCTTTGGTGCTCCGTGCCAGAGAGCTTGCGGGATAGCTGCGCTAAGGGTGGCCCGGGCGTACCGAACCGTATCTGACATTGCGCTCTCGGTGGTCGCGGGGACCGCCCCCTTCGACCTCCTGGCAGCCGAGAGAGCTGAAAGACACCGTGAGGGTGGGCAACGCCTAGAAGAGAACCGCTGCCACAACCGATGGTCATTGCGGACCGTAGAGGAGTGGCAGCGGAGATGGGACTCAGCCAGGGACGGCCGCTGGACCCACCGCATCATCCCGCGGATCCGGGAGTGGGCGAGCAGGAAACACGGCTTCGTCAGTTTCCAGCTTACCCAGGTGTTGACCGGGCACGGATGCTTCCGTAGTTACCTATTTCGTATAGGGGTCTACGGCAGCGCAGAGTGCCCGGCTTGTCCAGGGGTGGACGAAGACGTGGAACACGTCCTCCTACGGTGTCCTCGTTTCAGGGAGGAACGTGACCAATTTCAAATCACTTGGAGCGGTCCCCTCACCCCTGAGGGCATCGGGGCGTGCCTGCTTGACTCCCAGGAGGGATGGAACGCGGTGGTAACCCTCTGTACGTCCGTAGTAGACAGGCTGGGTCTCATCAGAAGAGAAGAGGAGAGAAGAGTTGCGATAGCAACATTAGTGGGCTAACCTAGCCGTTGCCTCCCCTCGCGAAGTAATGCCTTGCGGCGGTTTCCGCGGGGGAATAAAGGTAAGAAAAGAGGTGGAGTTTTAGTGGGTATGCCTATCGACATCCTTCGATAGGAGAGTCCTACACACGGGGAGTCTCGCATGGCTCCAGTCATGGTGCATTAAGCATTTCTCCACCTCTTCGGAAAAAAAAAAAAAAAAAAAAAAAAAAAAAAAAAAAAACACACACACACACACACACACACACACACACGCACGCTCGCGCACTCATATATATATATAAAACATATATATATATATATGTTGAATTCTGAATTCTTAGATACGGCGGCGGCGGCGACGGCGGCGAAATATTTATATATTATAGATATATATATATATGGGTGGTTCTCTGTGACATCGAAGATGAAAAAAATAAATATTGCTATAACTGTGGGAATATGTTTTAGAGGTATCCAGTAGTTCTCCTGAATTTTTTCAGATTTTTTCTGGGCCATTATTTTAAGTTACAGAGAGTCAAAGTTGACATTTAAGCACTTTTTTGCATTATATGCCCATTTTCATGAATTTTCAGCTCCCAGGGGATGCATTTTTCACTAAAAACATAAGTATGACTTTTTTTGTAAAATTTTCCGAACTTTTCATTAAAAATACTTTTAAAGACATAAATGTATGCTGTCACACACTTGTAAGCCATTTAAACCTCAAATAGTGAAAATCAGCAATTCTGCTCCGGACTCTGGTAACCTAATACTGTCTAAAAGATGTCTTTTTATAGTCAGAAACTGCCTAAAAATTTCCAGAGTGGGTCTAAATCATTAAGATCACTTATGGTCAAAATATCCGGGAAAAGTGCCCGAAATATTAATAGAAATGTATATTTGTTGCCTTATAACGAAGAATCTATTAGCATGATCATTGCAAAAAAATTTGTGCACTTACCTTGGAGTGGTAGAAAAGTATCTTCACTTGTTTCAGTATCCATCTAATCCCCTGTAAGCTGCTAAAAATACAAATATTATTATATAAATGTAAAAAATTAATTTTTAAACATTTATAATGCTGAATTTTTAGTTTTACATCCCTTACAAGAATTATGATACTAATCTGAAGGATTACTATAAAAGTATCAACATTATTATTATTATTATTCAGCAATACATTGTTTAGATTTCACAAACTTGTCACTGTCACGTTATCATATTATTCATTATAATTATATATCCGATTTATTTATATATCTTTTGTATTAAATACGTATATTCAGTTATTGTAATAATGATGTTTATATATTTATAGTAATCCTTCAGATTAGTATCATAATTCTTGTAAGGGATGTAAAACTAAAAATTCAGCATTATAAATGTTTAAAAATTAATTTTTTACATTTATATAATAATATTTGTATTTTTAGCAGCTTACAGGGGATTAGATGGATACTGAAACAAGTGAAGATACTTTTCTACCACTCCAAGGTAAGTGCACAAATTTTTTTGCAATGATCATGCTAATAGATTCTTCGTTATAAGGCAACAAATATACATTTCTATTAATATTTCGGGCACTTTTCCCGGATATTTTGACCATAAGTGATCTTAATGATTTAGACCCACTCTGGAAATTTTTAGGCAGTTTCTGACTATAAAAAGACATCTTTTAGACAGTATTAGGTTACCAGAGTCCGGAGCAGAATTGCTGATTTTCACTATTTGAGGTTTAAATGGCTTACAAGTGTGTGACAGCATACATTTATGTCTTTAAAAGTATTTTTAATGAAAAGTTCGGAAAATTTTACAAAAAAAGTCATACTTATGTTTATAGTGAAAAATGCATCCCCTGGGAGCTGAAAATTCATGAAAATGGGCATATAATGCAAAAAAGTGCTAAAATGTCAACTTTGACTCTCTGTAACTTAAAATAATGGCCCAGAAAAAATCTGAAAAAATTCAGGAGAACTACTGGATACCTCTAAAACATATTCCCACAGTTATAGCAATATTTATTTTTTTCATCTTCGATGTCACAGAGAACCACCCATATATATATATATATATATATATATACTATGTGTGTAATAGCTGAGAGTAGCGCCGAAGCTCCCTCTTTGCGGACACTTCTCAAACAACTTGCTAACAGTTTTCACCTCTGTAGGCGTTCTCTCATGGGCTGGAAAAAATTTCGTTTCTTTCTATCTTTCGCATCTCCTATGACGCTATCTCTTTTTATTTGCATCGAATGAAAAAGAAAGTGGAAATATCAAAAATCGAGAAACGGAAATCGAATTTCTTCACTATGCATTTATGAATTCGAACCGGATTTATTGTAAAGTGAAGAATTAAATAAAAAATAGATCTAAGATTTGTCGTTGCATAAATACATAGTATAATTCTATATTTACGAAAATATAAAAAATCTGAGGGGCTAGTTAGCTGTATAATAAGGACTTACGCGCCTGCATACTTGCGTGAAGGCGCTATCGCGCCTTTTGATTAATAATACAATTTTATTCTTTTCTAAGAATAAAATCTATAGATAATTTTATATAATTTTATCATGTTTGCATTTAAATTATTTTAATATAGAATTATTTAAGATAAGGAATAATTACATTAGTTATATAAAAATCTTAATATAGAATTCAACTTTTATAGCTTACAGGCATTCGCAAAATTCTACGTATTACTAATTTACTATTGAAATGTTATACTATAGTAGAATTGAGAATATAAAAAATAGCTGGGAAATTAATAAATGAACAGCGAAAATAGTTAGGTATTGACTCCCGATGAAACGCTTTTTCGCCCATTTCTTGCACATTTATTGGATGAGCATAACCACCAAACATAAAGTATTCATTTCTGGGTAATGTTCTAAACAAAATGCGAAGCGTGTTGTGAAATTTGATCCCTTTTACCATTTCCGATCGAGTCCGACGATTGTTTGCGTCGTACAAACATTCATATTCAAGATATTTTAACTTTTATAAATTAATCTCCAAATTGATACGAAATATTTTTGCAGCCTTGTTCATAGCCTATAATGTGCCAGGTATCCTGCTTACGGAAACTAGTTTTACAAGCTTCAAAATACTTAGTTCAATCCTAACATTTATAGATTATACTATAAAATAGCTAGGAAAGGTTAAAAAAAGCGTTTCATCGCAAGCCCAAAAATATACCTAGTTTTACTCACTAAATGGATTTCAATTCTACTAGGGAGTATGTGCGAAAATATAAAACTGATTTTTTTACTGCAAATAAGAATAATTTTAATAATTAAGTTACTTTAATATTAAAAAGTTTGATAGAAAACTTATTCAATGACCCCTAGTAGAAATCGTATTCTATTAAATAGGTAATAAATAGATATTCTAAATAGAATAGTCGAAAAATATGCCCATTTTTATCCTCCCGGTGAAACGTTTTTCCCCCCATTATTTAACCATTAAATAGACTAAAATATAACTTATATTCTGGTTTGAGCTAATTTTTAGCTTATAAACATAGATCAAATTTGATTCTATTTATATGCTATTAAATGTCTATTAAACATGGACAAGTGCAAAATATAATAAAATCACATTTATTTTCGTAAATACTGGAAATATAACAGAAATTAGTTGTAAATCAGACGAAAACATTAAAAATCCATCTGAAACTATAGGAATTTTGAAGTTTACTGTTACCGGAATGCTGGAAACATTATTCCAATCTCTTGAGGATATGGTCATTCTATTAAAGTGTTAAAGAAATGGGTGAAAAAGCTTTTCATCACAAGGTATTTAATGTCAATATTATATTCCTAGTTCGTAGATTCAAATTTCTACTGGGGACATACATCTACTTGTTAACAAATTTTTACAATTTTCTGCAAATATTACCCTGCTGCGAAAGTACAGATGATAATCACCTGATTTTCAGCTGATTTTCAGTAGATTATCTTGCCAAAATAATAAAATTTATAACCATTGAACTGATCAAGTTTATCAATTATATAATATTATATTATTTAGGAAATATGTTATAAAAATATTATAAATGAACGATCTAATAAATAATTAATATAAATTTATTGGAAAATAATTTTTAATATTAAGTTATAAATTATTTGATACAATGTTTACGTACTTAAACGCATCTGTGAAGAAACAACTTTACACATTTTGTACTTGATTCATAACCTTTAAATAGTGTAATAAATTTGGAAGTGTCAATACGTACATAATACCAACAATTTCCATAAAAATGCAAATACTTTGAATATCTTCAGTATTTATCGCAATGGGTTGTGACTCAATTTGTTCTATTATTTGCAATGCTTTGTAATAGTTATTAAAACAATTTCTCGTTCGTAATAATGTACAGATCGTAATTTCTCTCGACATTTCATCATCTACAATGAATTTATCAATTCTCGCGAACTTTCCATCGGTATAAGAAGAACGAATGAATTATTTGATCTTCTCTTCACTTTATAAGATGATTCTTATAAGCATTTATCTTTGATAATTTTAAAATATATTTCAGCAGAATCATCTACGTTTTGACTTTGTCCAAAGTAAGCTATTTTTTCTGTTTTATGCTAATTAATAACATTTGAAGAGAGAACATCATCACAGTATTTTTGTTAAGTCACTAATCATATACTATAAGTAAAATTTTTCCGGTGTAAGGCGTACGGCGTACGGAATTGGCGTTCGATTAGATTTATCGTTTACCACATTTGGTTTTACCTGTGAGTGGTTGATACTAGGGGTAATGACATGTACACTTTCCTGTAGACGATGTTCGGATGACCTGGAATTCACCCTGACCACCTGGACATCATCTCCAGGAATCATCATACTATAAGTAAAATTATATATAAATAAAATTTTTCCGGTGTAAGGCGTACGGCGTACGGAATTGGCGTTCGATTAGATTTATCTTTTACCACATTTGGTTTTACCTGTGAGTGGTTGACACTAGGGGTAATGACATGTACACTTTCCTGTAGACGATGTTGGATGACCTGGGGTTCACCCTGACCACCTGGACATCATCTCCAGGAATCATCATACTATAAGTAAAATTATATATAAGTAAAATTTTTCCGGTGTAAGGCGTACGGCGTACGGAATTGGCGTTCGATTAGATTTATCGTTTACCACATTTGGTTTTACCCGTGAGTGGTTGACACTAGGGGTAATGACATGTAGACTTTCCTGTAGACGATGTCCGGATGACCTGGAGTTCACCCTGACCACCTAGACATCCTCTCCAGGAAGTGACAATATTTTTTGCATATTTATGCAGAATGGCATGTAGACTTTCCTGTAGACGATGTCCGGATGATCTGGAGTTCACCCTGACCATCTGGACATCGTCTCCAGGATGTGACAGTATTTTTTTCAAATCCAAGGAATATGAAATGTGGACTTTCCAGTAGATTTGGAGTAAAATATTAAAAATGGAAAATATCAAAAAAGCCGTAGTTACCTTTGTCTAATGCGGCGTTTTAGATAAATTATGGATAATGGAACAAATTCTGCGAAAAAATTGTTTCTATTTTAATTTATAATTAAAATTGTTGCAAAATTGTTGCTTTTTTGCATCTAATAAATGTTATAAGGTTAATACCTAATATTTTGCGTTTCAATAATAAATAACCCAAGAATTGTTATAGTATACTTAATTTTATATTATGTTAAAGTAAATTTAATAATATGAAAAAAAACATACATTTATAATGACCTTAAATTAATTTAAAATGTAATAATTAGTAATTTAATTAATTTAATTAATATATATCGCAGTTTGTTTTCTCTGTGTAACATACGATAATTTTATAATAAATCTACGCTCATTATAACTGAATAAAAATTTTCATCAAAATTATGCTAATAGTTTAGTAAAGCAAAATTGAAAAAATATAAATTTCTAGAAATTAATCATGAATTTGTAATGGATCACGGACGTTTCGTCGCAGAACCTTTCATTGTCGGATGTTTCATGATGGACTTTACATCGCACGGACTTTTTATCGCACGGACTTTTTATCGCACGGACTTTTCATCGCAAGGACTTTTCATCGCAAAGATGGAATTTTCATTGTACGAACGTACCCAATAACCCTAATACACCAATACCCCAATAACCCCACTACCCAATAACCCTAATACCCAATAACCCAAATATCCAATAACCCTAATACCTAATAACCCTAATATCCAATAACCCTAATACCTAATAACCCTAATATCCAATAACCCTAATACTCAATAACCAATTAAAGAGGGGAAATTAAAAAAGGGAAATTAATTCTTAAATAATTGTAACGTTTCAATTTAACATTGTTTTTTTAATCATTTCTGAAATATATTATTTTTAGGAAAATTACAAACACAAAAAATACAAATAATAATTTAAATAAGTGTTCATTATAACAAGCATCTTTGAACATGTATCCCGTAAACTCGACGGATTTGGATAATGTAATGTATTGAAAATTCCATCATTACGATGAAAAGTCCAGGCAATGAGAAGTACTTGCGATGAATAGTCCGTACGATGAAAAGTCCTTACGATGAAATGTCCTGTGACAAAACGTCCGGATACGATTTATAATTCAACAAGATGACAATACAGCGTATGGAATGTTAGATGATAGGTATATGTATGAAATTATGGAATTAAATCCACATTTTAAAATGCAAGATACAATTTTTTTTTTCCGCTATGAACAATATTAAACAACGTTCTTACGATGAAAAATGTATACAAATATTGTTTTGTGGTCCAACTGATATGGGACAGTGGATTTGCAATTGGTATAATAACAAATTTATTCATATATTATATACAGGAATACGTTCAAAATCAATTAAAAACTTACAATTGAGGGTATTACTGCGTATGTAGGTATTACTGCGATTCGTGCAAAAGTTGCTTTACGTTGATGTAAAATAAATGTGATTTACTAAATTCGATCAACATAAGTATATTAAAGAATAATACAAGTTGTTAATGATTAATTTTGTACTTTAGAGAACAATCAGTATATTTTATAACGTAGAATAAAGAGTAAAATTATAATGCACCGCAGTAATACCTTCATGCTACGGAATATCATGATGATAATACTGCGCTCGTTTTTAAAAGAACGAAATAAAGTATTTTTTTTCTCTGGACACAGTTATTCTTAGTTAAATCATTATTAATTTCACAAAAACTAATGTGGAATAAGAATTTAATACTTAGGGACGTAAAAAATACGTTTGATATTTGTGACGTTGCACTTTTGATTCTCGATGAGTTGTTCCCGTAGTGCAACGTGTCACTATGGCTTACAACAATAAATAATAATGATATAAAAATAATAATTACTATCCGGTAACAAATTGAATTATTGGGCGCCAGTTACCGGTAAAACTAACGACAAGCCGATTCAGGGTCGCGGGCTTCACGTTGCTATCACGGGAAAGATGGCGGAACCACGTTGTAAGGAATTGGATAATATTCTCGGGTTATAAAATCAGTCACTTAATCTCACATAACAATTATTAACACTTTAATTATTACCACTTTATCATACAGTAAATACAAACGCATACCGAAATCTCGCTTATTTATCGTTCAATACTTTATCTGCACGCAACTCGGTAAATCATCGTAAAACGCAAAAGGAAATATAATAATGATAATCGGAAAATACAATAATAAATTAATCGGTTTTCGCGCGGCTATTCTATCTTACAATTTCGCGGAACGTCCTTCAATTTCACTCTCATACCTTACAATACGCCGTACTTCCTCACTCACCGCGGTTTGAGAACTCTCCTTTATATCAATTAATTGTCTCTTTCCTGATTCGATATCTATCCCTGGTATTTTGGGTGTTTCTCGCTCCAACAGGTCGCTCAATAGCTAGCTTACCGCCTCAATACTTCGACTTTCTCAAATCTCAGCGGATCCCAAAAATGGCTACTTCGATATCGTTTCTCACTCAACACGTCTACTTTGTACGGCGGTTGGGGAAGGAGTCTCGTCCTTCTTCTCCGATTCGTATTATCCGCTACCGATCGTGGAGCTAGTTGTTCTCCCTTTCCGCTATCATATCCGCCAGATCGGTGGTAGTAGACATACCGATAATCGTCCGTAACGCCATCTATTTTCCTTCCAAATCCGCTAGTGTACGTTCGCCATTTCCTTTTATCCGCTATCTGTGCAAATCCGCCAACGCCTCCACCAATGCATCGGGACAGCTGCCTATCTCCTTTCCTCTTACATCGGTACGTATGAACACCAGCCCGTTCGTAGTCGATCCCCCTCCGGCGCACCGCTCTCATCTATACTCGACGTGCGCGTGCAGTGTGCGCGCCGTCACTCTCTTACTCGACGCACGCGGTCAACATCTCTCCATCTCTCTCGGCTTCGCGCGCGCACGCGGTGATCGGTGCCGTCGGCAGTTTGCCGATATTCTTACGGTGTCGCCACGGGACGGTGTATCTGCTAGATATACGCGGGCTACCACGGTGTCGTCAGCTGCTTCGCTCGTACCTCGTTATCGTACGCCGTCTGTCCCGTGCTACGTGTTGTTATTATCCGCCAATCCTTTCCTTACACCTATCATCCTCATCAAATCGAAATATTCCTTTTTATCACTCTCGCATAGACTCTTTTCACAATTTCCCGGTAATGAGAGTGGCTCGGGCCGGTATATATGACTACTGCAGTCCTAGCCTTTACCTGTCACTTTTCTCTATTCATCTCTCTCACACCATCTCATCCCTATTACTACATAAATACTTATTTCCTTAATTAATTAAGTGAGGCTTGCCTCACATATTTCACAAGTAATTTCAGCGCTGTAATAACAACACGTCACTGGTAACACCAGCATTTCAACTGTTTGCTAATACCATAGTTTAATTAAATTATATTGTTTTTTCAACAAATATAAATGTTCATAAATGTGCATGTATGCATGTATGTATGTATGTATGTGTATGTATGCTCACGCACACGCACATTCAGAAATTTACGTAATAAAATGCGTAAAGACGTGAATATTTTGAAACAACCCTTAACGTTATTCGATTAAAAGGGATACTTTGCAGTATTTAATTTTGACTTATAAGGAATCAATCGATAGCTTTTTTAATTATCTAGCCGTTCAGCTGGATTCCAATTGGGCAACACACCCTTGAAAGCTTCTATGTAAGGGAAGCATGTATATTTTGAAACAACCTTTAACCTTATCCGACTAAAAGGGGTACTTTGCGTTATTTAATTTTGACTTATAGACAGTCGATCCATAGCTTTATTAATTATCTAACAATTCAGATAAAGGGGGGTTTAAAACAAGATAAATAACCCTTAAGATTTAATTAAAAAACAGATTTAAAAAGCTATCGATTGACTGCCTATAAGTAAAAATTAAATTATAAAATAATATTAAATTAAAATAAAAAATTTAAATTATTAAAATAATATAAAAAATTAAATAATATTAATAATCTCTATATTTATATAAAATAACGTTAAGGGTTGTTTCAAAACATACACGTTTCTCTGTCGTCCAATGCAAATCTATCTGAATGGATAGATAATTAAAAAAGCTATCGATTAACTGATTATAAGTCACAATTAAATGCCGCAAAGTACCTCTTTGATAGGCATATATTTGAATTTATGAAATTAAATCCACATTTTAAAATGCAAGATACAATTTTTTTATCCGCTTTGAACAATATTAAAGAGCGTTCTTATGATGAAGAATTTATACAAATATTGTTGAGTGGTCCAAGTGATATGAGACACTAGATTTGTATTTGATATGATAAAAAATTTATTCATGTATTTGATAGTTTAAGTTCAGGTCTTCGAAATGATCACTTGAAATACATAAACAGATTATTTCCCAATAAAAAATCAATTACAATTGTACAAGAATACGCTCAAAATCAATCACAAACTTACAATTGTGGTTTATTTGCTATAGCTTTCGCATTATCAATTTTTAATAGTGTTTGTCCTTGTAATATAATATTCGATGAATCAATGATGAGAGACCATTTAGAAATGATTTATAAAAATCAATCAGTTAAAATGTTTCCTATTTTGAGAAGTGGTATTCCAAATAATCAGAGTCGTAAAAACAGAATTGTAATTCATAATTAAAACAAGTTTTTAAAAATTATAATATATCAGAGTATTCGGCTACTTATCATAATTCATTGCTAAATGTTCCATTGATTAATGAGTCAATCGATTTAATTAAACAAGATAACCAATTTCATAAAGAATTAAAAGAAAAAAGGACGACTATTAATGATAGTAAAACAGAAATAACAAAACAAAAAACAAAACTTACTTTTGCTGACACACTAAAACTACAAATTAAAGATGTAGATATGAAGAAATCACACGAAGAAGTATAAAAAAATGTATGAAATTAAAGATTTAACAGTATTACTATAAAAAAAAATTTTAACCAACAGACTAAAGAGCTACACGTTATAAAAATCAAACTCTTTGAAATAAAACAACAAAGCAAAATTAATAAATCAGAATGTAAAAGAATATTACGACCATCTCAATCTGAAGATGGAGAAACAGAATCAGCAACAATTAAAGACAAAAAATAAAATAAATGACTCAAGAACGAAAAATAGCCAAAGCAGAACGACAACGTAAGTTTCAGCATCACAATATGAAGATAAAAAGAAAGAAATCTCAATAATAAAAACCAAGAAAAGAGAACAAATGACTGAAGAATACAAATTAGCTGAGGCAAAGCGAGTGCGTGAGTTTAGAATATCTCAATCTGCGGATAAAAAAAAAGAAATCTCAATAATAAAAACCAAGTAAAGAATACAAATGACAAATGAAAAAAATGAAACCTTTAAAATGAAGAGTCAAACAGACCTAAAACGAAAATGTAGTGTATCTCAATCTAGAAAAAAGTAAATTCTAATAACTAAAAGTAAAAATGAAAACAAATGACCAAAGTACATAAGTTGGCAGAATTTTATGAATCTACAATTAAATGCAATTACCTTGGAAAACTTATTTACGAATGTCAATTTTGCGAAGCAATACATTTCAGAAACGAAATAAAAAAAGATAATAAGTACGCCGATTGTTTTCATAGAAACAAAGTAAAACTTGAAAGTATCACTCCATATCTTGAAACTTTTAAAACTTATTTATTAGGACAATCTATTAAAGATAAAAATTTTAAACAAAATATAAGAATTGACAACAATTTATTAGCATTATTACCACAATACGTATGCTTTACATCCAAATGAATCTGAAAGTCCAAAATTTGGCCAATTATATATACTAGACAATAAAATAGCAAATGAATATAGATTATCTCAATGTCATTAGAACAATTTAGACAACGAATTAATACAAGAATTAGATAGTGTACTACGTGAAATAAATCCATTTGCAAATGCATATAAAATGATGCATGAAATCGAAAAAGAAGAACATACACGTTCAACTGAATTAAATCGTCAAGTTCAAGAAATTAAAATGTATTTAACTAGAGATAAAACATTAAAAAATATATCACAAATAGCGGTCGGTAATGAGGTTGCTATCGTATATGTTGGAGAAAATGGAGAACCACCTTTCAATAGAGATATATGTATTTTTCAAAAAGGAAAAAAACCTCAAACAATTGCTATTATTAACAAAGATATTGATCCAATGGTATATCCATTAATATTTCCATACGGTGATTCAGATTGGGAACCATTTATGAAAAGTTCAGGTGAACGAAAATATGATAATATAACTGCTTTACAATATTATTCATACAGATTTAGTATACGAAAAGAATTTAATCCATGTTTAAATCTCAAAAGTTTATCCAACCAATTTATTCTCAATCCGTGGACGAAAGTTGAAAATAATCGTTTATATTTTATAAGAAAAGATCAACATAATATACGAACAGAACAATATAAAGGTTTAATGGATCAACTTAACAATAGATATAGTAATGAAAATATTTCTATTAGTAAAATGGCTATTTTTCCATCTAGTTTTATAGGCAGCTAAGAGCAATGCAACAGAACTTTTTAGATGCAACAACCATAATGCAAATAATGGAAATCCGGACATTTTTGTAACAATGACATATAATCCAAAATGGAAAGAAATTACAGAAAACTTATTAGAATACGAAGATACACTCGATAGACCAGATCTAATAGTACGAGTATTTGATCAGAAAGTAAAGGTATTAATGAACGAGTTACTGCAGGAAGAAATTCTTGGTAAATTGAATTAATACATTTATGTAATCGAATTTCAAAAACGCGGATTGCCTCATATTCATATGTTCTTATGGTTAGATGAAAAAGATAAAATTCAAAACACAGATCAAATTAATAATCTCATATGTGCTGAAATTCCTAATAGAAACAAATTTTTCAAGATTATATGAGTTAGTAAAACAAAATATGATTCATGGCCCTTGTGGAGTTCAGAATAAAAATAGTGTCTCCATGCACGAAACTAAAACGTATTGCACAAAAAATTTTCCAAAATGTTTTACTTCACAAACAGAAATATCTCATTATGGTTATCCTATTTATCGCAGACGGAATGATGGATCACTAATTATATACTCTAAAAACTAAACTGCGGATAATAATTTTGTTGTTCCATATAATCCACATTTATTTCTAAAACTTAAATGTCATATAAATGTAGAAATATGTAGTACAATAAAATCTGTAAAATACTTATTTAAGTATCTTTACAAAGGTCCAGACACAGCTTTAATAAAATTTGGTAATATGGAAACTAACATGTATTCTGTGACTGTCCTAGAGTCTTTCCTTAGGGCAATATCACCGCATCAATCCGCAGTATTTGCTGCCCCGGAAACCCTCGTCATCAAGTGTCACAGTTAGTCGGTTTCCCTTGTCGGCGATGGTGCCTAAAGCTTCCCCGATGCGTTCGAAAAGTGAAACTCTCATGAGAGCCTCCTAAGGCATCGATTAACCTCGATGAGAGGCCACTAAGTGTACCGAAGCTCCTTACTACAACCCACCGCCTTGCGACGGCTGGCCTAGAGTGGTAATTCTCGGTATGAATGCGGCGGTGTTTAACTCCCCGCAGTCTTCCGCTTTCGAACATAAGCGGCATCCGAGTCAACTCGCTACACCCGTCAAGCCTGCTTGCAACCACACACCCTGCAGAGTCCAACCCAATACTGGGGACTCGCTAGCGTTTCACTTTCGACTCAGAGGTACGCCGACGTGGGGCTCGGATCCCAGTCCCTGCGTACCAGAGTAAAGTCATCCTGATCCAACTGTCGACCTGCCGAAGCAAATCTCCCTATTACTCCCCGGATACCCGAGTAGGTTTTGCGGTAGGTGGCCTAACGTACGAATGTTCGTGAAGGGTAAAGCATTCGTCACTCCCTTCACGAACTCTCTAAGGGATACCGTTCAAAAATCCCCTGAAAGAGAAAAAAGCGTACAAACCAAAAGGCTTGTACGTTATGGTTTATGAAGGATAAAGCGTTCGACAATCCTTCCACAAGCCTTCCAAGGGATACCGTTCGAAAAATCCCTTGAAATAGAGAAAAATCGCGTACAAACAAGAGTTTGTACTAGGGCTGCCGATTGGATTCAAATCTTTGAGTATTTCAAGATTCGGATACCCGAAATCCGGATAGATCCGAATCTCAGATTCGTAGATCCGGATACTCTTCGGAAACTGAGGATCAAAAACAAAGTGCCTTGGATATTTTATTTAAAATACCTGCACCGCAATCGAATAGTGCAGAGAGTCAATTTAAAAAATACGAAATTAAGCCTAGTATTTCGCACAACCTGTGTCCCTTCCAGTGGTGGAAGAACCATGCAGAAAAATTTCCAAGTTTCGTAGCATTAAGTAAAAAGTATTTAGCAATACCTGCTACATCAACTGCATCTGAACGAGTTTTTTCAACGGCAGGCAATATAGTCACCACGAAAAGAACGAGTTTAAACTCCGAAAATTTAGATAAATTAATTTTTTTTTATCAAAATAGAAAATTACTTATATAAATTATATTTTTTGTTACTTTGTTTTGCTTTCTGTATTAAACTTGTATTATGAAAATTTGTTATGAATCGTATTATTATTATGTTATTATGTAATTGTATTATTATGTTGTTTAGTAATTCTATTATTATGCTATTATGCGATTGTATTATAAAAATATACAGAACTCTTTTTGGCGAATACACGAATATTTGCAAGGAGATATTCACTACATTTTGAGGTGACATTTGATTTTATTAATTTCATAATTACACCTGATTTCAAATGATTATAATGTTATTAAATTTAATTCATGACTACTTAGAAAAATACTAATTATTGTCGGTTTCGATTACCAAAAAGTGATTTCAAAAGGAATACCGAAGGAAAGAAAATCCGTAAGATCCGGATCCCGGATCCGTACGATCCAGATCTTGGATCCGTAAGATCCGAATCTTGGATCCGTAAGATCCGGATACTCTAAAGTATCCGGATCTACGAATCTGAGATTCGGATCTATTCGAATCTCGGATATCCGGATCTCCGAATCTTCGGATAATCGGCAGCCCTAGTTTGTACGCGCGGTGGTGTTTTTAACATCTCTCTCAACGCAAAGTCTTCAGTTCGGATGTGTATCACAACTCGACTTACTGACTTTATACGAAGAGAATTTTGATGAAAGGGACACCCTTCTATGAGACATCCCAGCAACTTTCGTCTGGATGAGAAACTACTTCGGTCCGGATGTGCCCCAAGGCAGACCTCGAAAGGCCTGCCTCAGTATTTTGACGCTGCACGTAGTACACCATGAAGGATGTCTACCTTAATTTAGCGGCCGTCCCTTCATCCCTAGGTAGAGTCTCCCTTGACAAGGTCGCGCAGATGAATAGCATAATCGTTAACGGCATATTTTCGATAACTAAGCGTGTTAGTAACCAAGAAATATCGCATGTTAAACAGTTGATCGCCGACACAGGCTCGACGAAACAACTCGATTTCGAGGCGCACTAGTGGCAATCCTCTTCCTCCACTATCGTAGGAGGTATATATCGGACTCTCGGAATTGGGGGCCGAGTCACTCACCCTCTCCCAACTCAGGAAATCTGAGAACAGGATTCCGCCAAACTATGGAAACTAACAATGTAGAAGTTGAAAAGGTGCAAAAACAAAATATAACAAATTATGATGAAATCTCAGAATATATTTCTACGAAGTACGTTTGTCCGCCCGAGGCTATTTATCGTTTGAAGGAATTCAAATTGCACTCTCAGTCACATGCAATATATAGATGGACTGTATATCTTGAAGATCAACAATATGTTTATTTTCAAGAAGGATCTGAACATAAATTAATTAACAAAAATTATGAAACAACATTGACAAGTTGGTTTTTTTTAAACAAATTTAATGCAAAAGCAAAGCAATTTTTGTATTCTGAAATCCCTCAATATTATGTTTACGATAAAATGAAGAAAGTGCGGAATCAACGAAAAAAATTCAATAAATCTATATTAGTAAGAATCTTTCATGTAAATCTTAAAGATAGAGAACGATTTTTCCTTAGATTATTGTTACTACATGTACGTGGTGCCGAATAATTCAGGGTTGCAAAAATTGTAATTACGAGAAAATTTAATTAGTAATTACTTTTTGGCTTAATAATTAAACTCCATATTAATTCGAAATTACTTTTCGACTGTGTATTGAAACTTCATTTAATTACAAATTACTTGTCAAATGAGTAATTAAACTTTATTTTAATTCTTAATTACTTTTATACTGAGTAATTAATCTTTTTTTTAATTCTTAAATACTTTTGTACTGAGTAATTAGACTTTATTTTTATTATTAATTACTTTTGTACTGAGTAATTAAACCTTATTTAAATTATTAATTACTTTTGAAATGAACTGTCCAGAAGCGTGGCAATCGAAAAAAGCCTCTCTACTGGAGCGGATGATGGTAAAGCAGTATTAAATTTTAAGAAAACTATAAAACTGATGGGTATTCCTTACTCAGTGCAAAAGTAATTATTAATTAAAAAGATGTTTAATTTCTCAGTACAAAAGTAATAAGGAATTAAAAAAAAGTTTAATTACTCAGTACAAAAGTAATTATTAATTTAAAAAAGTTTAATTACTCAGTAGAAAGTAATTAAGAATTTAAAAAAAGTTTAATTACTCAGTACAAAAGTAATTACTAATTAATGTAAGTATTGAATTAGAAAAGTAATTAAATATTTGCAACCCTGGAATCATTTGAAGATTTACGATCACTTAATGGCACTCTTTATGATACATTTTATGAAGCATGCATGAAGAGAGATTTAATCAAAGGTGATAATGAATGGGATAAATGTTTACAAGAAAATTGTTGCTTTCAATTTCCACACACACTGTGTAAACTTTTCGCTTTCATTCTATCTTTTGATCTTTTGATTGAACACATTTGACAACTGTGATGGATTGCAACCTTATAACAAATATAAAGAACATTTTTTTGACCCAAGATTGTCTGAAAGTTTAGGAGAACAAAAAGCTCTAAGAATTATAGACATTGGAACAATTTAAACTACCAAAAATTGATAATGAAATTTACTTAGATTCGTATGTTATTGGTGATATCAATAATGAAATTGAAGAAATAAAAATATTACTAAAATCTTTAACAACTGAACAAAAACTAATATTTGATATAGTAATAAACGCCCTCAACGATAAAAGTAAAAACAATTTATATTTCATTGATGGTCCTGGTTGTAGTGAAAAAAGTTATTTATTAAATACTATAATAAAATATGTGAAATTGAATAAAATACCAGAGTTAGCTGTTGCTTGGACAGATATTGCGGCAAATTTATTAATAGGTGGTAAAGCTATACATTCGACATTCAAATTACCATTCAATTTAAATGAACAATCAACATGTAATATTTCTTCCAATTCAAAATTAGGTGAAATATTAAAAAATATTGAGTTAATTATTTGGGACGAAATATCAATAACTTCAAAATATGCATTAGATACTATAGATATTTTTTTCAAAGATTTATGTCGCAATAATAAACCATTCGGTGGTAAAATATTAGTAACATCTGGTGATTTTCGTCAAACACTACCTATAGTTCGTTATGGAAACAGAACTTAAATACTAGAATCATGCGTTAAAAGTAGTTCGTAATGGCGCTTATTCCAAAAGTTAACTTTAAATAATAATTTACGATTAATCAATCAAAATAGTATGTTTAAAACGTGGTTATATTAGATATTGGAGAAAATAAAAACGATACAAAATTTGAAATTGATAATAAAGTAACAAAAATTCCTAATGAATTTATTACTTTTAATAATTCGATTGATGATATATTTGGACATAAAATAAACATCAACGATTTATCTACTCTTAAATACAAAGTTATACTTTCTCCAAAAAATAATGACGTTTTAGCTATCAATAATGAAATTGTTGAAAGAATTAAAGGTGACATTAAAGTATATTTGATCATCGATAGTTTTAATAATGATGAAAATAATAAATTAGACGAATCAATTACGATTGAATTTTAAACTCTTTAATGCCAAATGATTTACTACCCCATATTGAGTGTTAAAGAAAGGAATGATCATTATTGTAACGTCCCTCACAATTTTTCACAAATATTTTTTTTATTACTATTATATATATACATATATATATATACACATGAGAAAAATGTAGAGGTCCAGTGAACGAAACGACACATTTTCTTTTCCTTCCCACGCCAGAAAGACATTTCTTTTTAGAAAAGCAATAAACAATATACCGATATTGCCGGACCACCCGAAACTCGATCAGCCACGCATACTTTCGTTTTCCACCATGTGTAAGTAATAAAAAAAGATAGCGAGCAGGCCTCGCGACGCATGCACCCTCAGCTGCAAGTCGTAAACATCTCAACTTGGAAAAACCCGAGTACACTCTTAACCGTTTTTTTTGTGCGTCTCTAGTTTTCTCAGAAATGAAAATAATATTATTTTTAAATATCTACATGAAATATATAATTATTACCGTAGAGTAACAGTTACATATATGTAAATATATGTTATATACATATTCTGTAATTTTAAGAGATTTCCTTAATAATAATTAAAGGAATTTAATAATAAAAGGAAACAAAAAGATAATATTATGAAAATACATATATGTGTTGTGATGTGTACGGAGATGTACGAGAGTGCACTGTTTATTTAAATGTATTAGTATATTTCGTGCATTTCTTGCATATCAACAACACGAAATATATCTATCAATATTTTTCTTTTACGAAATAAATATATATGAAAAATCATGTGTTTAAAGAATATAATTATATAGTCTATATTAGTATTTGTTGTTTGATTATTTTTATACCTTCGCTTTATATTCTTTTATCTCTTATAACAAATTATCAAAACAATTGTTTATCAATAATAATAGTCAGAATAATTACTTAAAACCAAAGATCCTTTAAGATTAATAACTATTTCTCTTTTAACTTTAATCATTTAATAATTTAAATGTAAATAATATAATTGAATCATTATTGGTAAGCATTTGTAATAAATAAATAATAAGTAAAATTTAGTATAAAACAGTACACATAATGACATCTATGCGAGATGCGATCAAATAGAATAGTTCTGGAAAATGGCGGAGGCGACGCACGCGTCGGGCCTTAAGCCCTCCTACCGACCAATCACAACGAGCGCTAGAATTTAAGGATGTAACCAAAAGTTCTGGGGGTAGAATTTTCCGCCCTTGACCATGAACTTGACAAATCCAAAAGGTCTCCACCTACACTTTTCTCAGCCAAAAATGGAAAGGGAAAGTGTGGGAGGACAACCGAGGTATTCTGTATGTCAGAAAACCTACACATAGTCAGTGTTTATGTCAAATTCGAACTCTAAAGTAAGAATCATATTCTAAGTTTAGATCAAAATCTTCAAATCAAAATTTTCAAGTCAAAATCTTCAAATCAAAATCGTCAAGTCAAAAAAAATCTAATAAAGTTAAAAGTCAAAGTCTAAAACAAATTAAACTACGGAAAAGGTCCAAGGAAACTCAAACCCCAGAGCTCTGAGTCACCAAATATTGCAGTATATATTGTGTAAAACAAAGAAGTAAGGAAAATAAAATAAATTATACTTTAATAATTCTTGTTTTTTTTTCCTTTTTACTTTTTAATTTTTCTTTCTATTTTATTTCATTTATTATTTTCTTCTAATTTTTTATCTGAACCAACTCCGAGAAGTTTAATCTCTGGTTTATTAAAATCAGGGGTAACTTTCTCAATCCTAGTAAACCTTTACCTAAAATATAAAACATGAATCTAAACAATAGTGCTTGAGAAGATAGATTTTTTGGAAAGCACAAAAGATTCTAACTCAAAAGTTTAAAGTGCATTGTGAAGAAATTGTATTCTATAAAAATCAAATTTAAACATAAATTCTTTGTTTATTCATAAATTATTCCTTGTTCATGTAAGGCCATCCTAAACTAGTGAGAGTAAAATCTCAGGTTTGAAACAGCCAATACGAGATTAATTTTCATAATTAATCTCGTAACCAGGATAGTTGATAAAGTTTTATCTTTCCGTAACAAAATTTGGGGGCCCCTCCGGGATATTTTAAAAAAAATACATGAACTAGGAATCTTAAGCATTAGTTAATACTATATCACTGTTTCCCAAGTAATATCGAGTAATTTTGTCTAAAATTAATATAATAATTACATATAAAAATAAAAGAAAGGAAAATAAAATTTTAAATCAAACTGAGTTTAAAAAGAAAATTATATTCCTCAAATTGTTGTAAAGAAAACATACAAATTAATAAAGAAAAGAAAAATTAAAATTTTTATTATCATAATATTGAATTTAAAAAAAAATATCCTATATGAAAAAAATATACAATTTCTATACTTGCTATTAATAAATACATATATTAATTATTTTAAAAAAAAAATACACCTAACTAAAAGAAAATTTTTAATTTAGAAATTTAAAAAATTCATGTTTTAAAAAAAATCATATATATAAAAAAATATTTCAAAAATCTCGATACAAAAATATAAAAAAATAATTACTTCTAATAACAGAAAAGGAAAAATTAAAAAAAATTAAGAAAATTCTTTGAATGTATCAACCTCTTAAGTTGTATAGAATTCTACATAAATTGACAATATAATATGGAAAATTAAAGAAAATTATAAAATAATAATAATAAAAAAATATAATAACAATCTCATAATAAAAAAAAATAATAATATATTATAATCTTTTTAAATAGTGAGCGGAAATCAGGAAAATTCAAATTCACCCAATTGTGGATATATATCATTGCGAAGGAAAGCGAGGACCCTCCTCCAAACAAAAAAAACGTTGGAGGAAGCAAGAGGAAAAGGCTAATCAGCTAGCCGCTGAGTTCAAATCAGCAAGAATAATATTAGGAGGATTGACCAACCCTCAATTGCCAACAAACGAAATTTCAGAAAAATTAAATTTGTTACCCACGGAATATAAAGAAAAATTGTTTAAATTTACACTTTGTAATAAATGTATTCAAGGTGATTTTCGTCAAAATTGTCCAGCCTGTTTTAGAAAAAATAATAAAATTCCGAAAAAAGTTATTACGCAAATTACTAAAAAATGAAGCGAATGTTATTTAAATCAAAAAATTGAAATAATAAATAATAACTTTTATTTTTACTCAATCCTTGAAAAATTTATTTCATTTCCTACCAATTCATGTAAAAATAATATATACATAATCATAATAAATAAAGAAATAATAAAAGCATTTAAAGTTACATTTAGAAGTAAACCTTCTTTAATTAAAAATAATAATATATCTTAATAATATATTTTAATCACTTTTATGCTATATTTATATATCTATATAAATATTATTTTTAAATTATCTGTAATTCTTGTATATATATGTAATCTATACATGTAAAAGTGCTTATTTGAAAAAAAGTATATAATTTTTTATTTTATTTTTGCTTTATTGTTAAAAAAATACAATACCTTTTATTTAAAAAAAAAGAGAGCTCGATTCTTTAACCACTAACATAACTTAGTTAAAATCTTATGCATAATTTTCTCTACTAAACCTTTAAATAAAATTAGTTTAGTAGTCTTATGACATAAAGATATATTTATTTACATAATAAAAGACTGTTTAATATCAGAATCTTAAAATTCACTATTTTAATAAAATTAGAACAATAAATTTACAAAAATTCTTAAACATTAATAGTATTACTCAAAGTTTTAAAAAAAAAACTTTTGTTAATAAATTTTTTTTTTTAAATAAACTAGAAATAATTATTTTCCTATTTGTTTATCTTTAATTATATTAAATAAATTATATTTAATTAGTGGATCAGTTTCATTCAAATACTTAATCAATAAAATAAGTATCAAACAAACATATCTTTACTAAACATCAACTTTTCTTTACAATTAATTTATAATTATTACATTCTCATAAATATATTATGAAACAGTCACAATAATAAAAAAAAATTATAATATTTAAGTTATTAATAAATTAATATAAATAAATAAATTACATTTCAAACTTAAAAAAAAATCAAGATTTAATGTACTATTATAATATCTTTTTATTGGTTAGTAGTTCAATTTTAATTAAACAATAATACTACAATTGAGGAGCTGGATGCAAGAACACGCCGAGCGCGGCGAATGGATAGAGGAGGCGGAGAGAAATTAAGAAATTGACGTCACCGTGACCAAATTTTTTAATTTGCCGAATTTAATTTAAAAAAATACTGTCGTATGCAGAATTAAAAGACGCAACTTTTTTCTATTTAATGTTTTTCTGTACGATGTGCAGGTCAGATGAAAAAAATTAAGAACTGGAAATTTAGAAAACGGATTTTTAATCCATTTTTCAAAATTGAATCGCTGTAACTTTGACAAATCTTAATGAAATTCCCTGATTTTTCGTACAGATACTTAATATAGTCTAACGATAAATATAAACCTGTAAAAAATTCTACTTTAAACAAATTTTATACAACAATTGCACTTAACGTAAATAACAAGCTTTTAATACAGTTTCAGTATTCAGTAGCCGAAAATGTGTTGTAAAGTTTTAGACTTCGCAAACTTCCAACGAGAGATTTGTTCGTTTATATTTGAAGATAATTTCTTAAAAATTTCAGCTTATTTGGATAAAAAATGATAGAGCGATTTAAAGAAAACTAACTAAATACTTAACTAAAGTACATAAAAATAAAGTTATTTTATAGCATCAAAAAGCAGTTATTATGTAAACCATTTTTATACTGCAGTTTGATACAATATTAAAATGCAATTTTCAATAAATAACAAAGACGGCCACTGATTTAAGCCGCGAAGCAGATGACCATTACGGCGACGAAGTCGATGTTCATTTGTTTACAATTTCGTTGTTTATATTCATGAGTGTACACAAAATTTATTTCTCTGATTTCGGCGCTTGCTCTATCTGCAAAATTTTTTATCCAAATAAGCTGAAATTTTTAAGAAATTATCTTCAAATATAAACGAACAAATCTCTCGCTGGAAGTTTGCGAAGTCTAAAACTTTACAACACACTTTCGGCTACTGAATACTGAAACTGAATTAAAAGCTTGTTATTTACGTTAAGTTCAATTGTTGTATAAAATTTGTTTAAAGTAGAATTTTTTACAGGTTTATATTTATCGTTAGACTATATTAAGTATCTGTACGAAAAATCAGGGAATTTCATTAAGATTTGTCAAAGTTACAGCGATTCAATTTTGAAAAATGGATTAAAAATCCGTTTTCTAAATTTCCAGTTCTTAATTTTTTCATCTGATCTGCACATCGTACAGAAAAACATTAAATAGAAAAAAGTTGCGTCTTTTAATTCTGCATACGACAGTATTTTTTTAAATTAAATTCGGCAAATTAAAAAATTTGGTTAATATATGTACTTTTTTTTTTATTTTGCTTTATTGTTAAAAAAAATACAATACCTTTTATTTAAAAAAAAGAGAGCTCGATTCTTAAACCACTAACATAACTTAGTTAAAATCTTAGGCATAATAATTTTCTCTACTAAACCTTTAAATAAAATTAGTTTAGTAGTCTTATTACATAAAGATATATTTATTTACATAATAAAAGACTGTTTAATATCAAAATCTTAAAATTCACTATTTTAATAAAATTAGATCAATAAATTTACAAAATTCTTAAGCATTAATAGTATTACTCAAAGTTTAGAAGAAATAAAACTTTTGTTAATAAATTTTTTTTTTTTAAATAAACTAGAAATAATTATTTTCCTATTTGTTTATCTTTAATTATATTAAATAAATTGTATTTAATTAGTGGATTAGTTTCATTCAAATACTTAATCAATAAAATAAGTATCAAACAAACATATCTTTACTAAACATCAACTTTTCTTTACAATTAATTTTCTCTCCGCCTCCTCTATCCATTCGCCGCGCTCGGCGTGTTCTTGCATCCAGCTCCTCAATTATATTGAATGTATTACAGATCTAATTTTATTACTATAAGTGACGATAGACTTGTTCAGTTAGAAGAAAGAGTTGCTGAACTTGAAGAGGAAGAAAGAGAACGTTGGCATACTATTGCAGCATTGCATGATTTTATTAAACAAGTAAATGAAAATGTCACTTTGGTAAATAAGCAAAAAATAATCCTAAAGGAACAAAACGAACGTTTAATTAAATCCCTCGCGTATTTAACTAAAAGTCAGTTTGTAGTATTTAAACAAATCAGTCAACAAATACCGATAACAAAGGAATCCATTGAGGATTTGGAGATTGCATTTAAGAATCTTTCTATTTAATCATCAAATATATATTAAATTAAATATACAAAAATAGTGAGATACAAGCAATTTAAATAACCTTTATACCCTTTCAATGAATGAAAAAGGTATAACCACTAGAAATCAGGCAAAGAAACTTCAACGGGAACAACAAGCAAGCGATTCTTCTAAAAATATCACAGTCCGAAACCCTAAAAAACTATTACAAGATTCATTTGACAAGGTCACGGGAGATTGGAGTCCTAGTAACGAAAGCTTTAATAGTAATACTAATTCTGAAGAAAACTCAGATTCGGAGAAAACTATAGTTGTACCTAAAGAAGAAGATTTAAATCTAACAATTTTTGACTTTGAGGAAAACAAGAGTGAAGAAAAAACAGACGGAGTTATTTTAAACCAAATAAAAGACACTGCTAAATCTCCAAAATCAAAAATTCCAGTCGATTTGACTTATAATCAAGAGATAACTAAAAAAATGACGATGTCGCCACCAACTAATCAGGATGTAGCTTTGAAGGATGCTCTGAAAGTGGTACCGGAATTTGACGGTTCAAATATACCAGTTAGCCAATTTATAGAGGGATGTTTTGAAGCACTAGCAATGATAGAATCGGTTGCCAAAGGAAACTTAACCAAGCTTATTAGAGCACGAATTCTAGGAGAAGCTCGACAGGCCATTACAGGAGAAACCTTTGGAAATATTGAAGAATTGACTACATACCTAAAGTCAATATATGCACCAGCAAGAACTGTAGATCAACTGTTAGGACAACTAGGTAATGAATACCAGAAGGAAGGCGATAGTGTTATTGCCTTTGCTAATCGAATTAAAGAGATTGGCAAAAGAATTATCGAAGCAACGAAGTTATCTGGCTTAGAGACTGACGAAGCTTTTAAAAAGACTACGGAAGCTAGTCTGGTGAATAGATTTAAAAGAGGTCTCAAATTTGACATAGAACAGCGTTTGCCTGATGCAGCTTCAATAAATAACATAGTGAAAAATGCAATTGAAATAGAAAAACACTTAGAAGCAAAAAAAGCTCTTAGACATGAAAATAATACAAATCACAATAAAACAATAATAAAAAGAAATATTTTAGCATGTCGGATCTGTAAAGCGGAAGGTCATGATACTAATAATTGTTCAATTACTATTAAGGAATGTCAAATTTGTAAAAGAAAAGGTCATACTTCAGAACAGTGTTTCAGAAGAGAAACTGTAAGAAATGAAACTTCTAGCTCTTGTCAAATTTGTAATAGATTTGGACACTCAGCAAGGCAATGCCAGCAATTAACAGATTGCCAATTATGTGGCAAAAAGGGACATTCTGCCAAATATTGCAGAACTCATCTAACAAATAAAATGGTATGTCAGATTTGTGATAAAACGGGACATTCTGCGAATGATTGTTTCCGCCTGAAGGGAAATAATTCTAACCCTAGACCAGAAGCTAGATCGACCTTCACATGCCAGCTGTGCAATCGTAATGGGCATACTGCTGCGACATGTAGAGTCAGAGAAAACCCTAGAAATACCACAAATATACCTATCTGTTCCTACTGTAAGATGTGACGGAAATCGTCACACAATCTATTCACGACGAATAGAGTATTTAAATTGTCGAATTGTAAGTCGTCGGAGCCTTTCGTATGTCAAGGCCAACCGACGACACTTGTTTATTTTCCTACAAGTGTACAATTACGCGCGCAAGAGTACGTAGGGATGAGAGCGCGAGAGTGTGTGTGTGTTTCCCACTCTCATCCCTTTTTCGAAATTAGGCAATTGCCTAATTAGTACGTCCCGATTCGCCGCTCGAGGCGGACAAAACTAAACCGGTACCGATCGAGAGAGTGTTTCTTTGGCTAAGGCGCGTGAGGCGTAAATAAAGCCATCGGTTACCCGGACTATCCTCGTGAGTGAGCCGCGAGTGATTTGGTGTGGGTGTTAAGGACGGGAAGTGTTGGTGTGAGTGCGGACGCGGATCGCGAGGCACTCGCCGCGGCACAGGGCCGCCTTTCACCACCGCAGCCGACGTCGTCCTCCGTTGCCCAGGGGCCTTATTCAGTAATTTTAACGCAAGCGCTAAGTACAATTTAACGCCAAAATTTGTCGATAAAAGTCACTTAACGAACAAATTTTGGCGTTAAATTGTACTTAGCGCTTGTGTTAAAATTACTGAATAAGGCCCCGGGAGGACAAAAAGGGACACGGATCGGCTGGGCCATCCACGGGGCGAATCCCGGTAAGTGTATATTATACTACCGCGCGTTCCCCCCCTTCCCGAGTGTTTGAGTGTGTAAGCTCGGGAGTGTATTCGGGTACGCCGGTACCCGAATAGCGGAGATCGGGGTAAAGTCAACCGCAGGCGAGGATCTCGATCCGGTTGACTCCCGATACTTCCGCCCGCGCGAAACAACCTTTGTCGCGACACACGGCCTGGATGGCCTTTTGTTAAAATAATTAATTAAAATAAATATTTATATTATTTCATTTTAATTATTGTGTATTCATTGTGTTCTCCCCGCTCCCGCCGGCATTCCTAATTTAATATAAATCGTGTCGAGGCAAGGAGGATCGCCCGAATCCTCCATACCGTACGTCCCAGCGAACTCGCGTTCCTGGCGACAGCCGCAGTTCGGATCAATAAATAAATTAATTGTGTGCGCGGTATTGGGCAATGCGGCCCAACGGTTAATTTAATTATTACAAATAATTAATCATTCCGGGTACGCGAATACCACGTCACAAAGATTAAAGGTCACCTTATACAAGACTGTCGTAAGAGGCAATATAATAATCGGGACGCGGGAAACGATCAAAGTCTCCCACGACCGGGCGCATCGAAGGAGACTCCGGCAGCACAAGCGCGTTCTTTAAACAATATTCAGACCGAAGAAGTATTATTCGAACTTCTGCCAACGCTATAAGTGATGAAAATAATGGAATACCTTTTATCTCGGTTAAATTAAAAGATACTAAAACATCAACGACCTTCATGTTAGACACCGGTTCCGAAGCAAATATAATTAAAATACATTTGATACCGGCAGAAACACATATAGACAAAAATAGACTCCATTTAATGAGAGGAATAGGAGCACAAACTGAACTAACAATTGGAACGGCAAAAATTTAAATTGCTGATCATATTATAGAATTTTTAGTAGTACCAAATAATTTTCAAATATCATTCGATGGTGTGTTAGGAATGGAATTTTTTTTAAAACTCAAAGTATATTGGACTTCGAAAGACAAATTCTTAGTCTTGTTACAATATCGATTCCATTCTATCGAGATGATAATGATAATAGTACTTACAAAAGTATAACAAATTTAGAATTAAAAGGTAGAACCATGCTTTTACCATTTATTGAAATTTTTAATCCACCAACTCAACCTGTAGAGAAATTATTAGTAGACATTGGCTCAGAAACCAATCTTATTAAAAGATCTCTATTACCCGTAAAAGTTGACATAGATACAACTCAGAAATTTTACATCAAAGGAATTGGTCCAGTAATGACACCTACTATGGGAATAGTTTACATAAAAATATTAGGAGCAGTGACTAAGTTTCATGTAATCCCTGATGACATGGGAATAGCAGGAATTGGAGTATTGGGAGCAGAATACTTTCAGCAAAATAAAGGAATATTAGATTTTGATATAAAGGCATTGATAATGGGGAATGAAATACAAGCTCTAAAATTCTTCGATAAAGAACCTTATGAAAGCGATAATAAACAAATTTATGAATCGAAAGAATCGACCACGTCCCTAGAAGTTGTGACGGAAATCGTCACACAATCTATTCACGATGAATAGAGCACTTAAATTCGCGAATTGTAAGTCGTCGGAGCCTTTCGTATGTCAAGGCCAACCGTCGACACTTGTTTACTTCTCTACAAGTGTACAATTACGCGCGCGACAATACGTAGGGATGGGAGCGCGAAAGAGTGTGTGAGTTTCCCCACTCCCATCCCTTTTTCGGGAAATTAGGCGATCGCCTAGTCAGTGCGTAATGATCCGTCGATCGTGACGGATTGTTATATTATCTGGACGTTTCGTACTGCTCGTGAGTGCCGAGAGTGCGCCCCACCCCCTCCTGCATTAAGCTCTGTGAACGGTTGTTCCGGAGCAGAGCTAGGTGCGGAGACCCGGGTGGACCGAACGCGTGTCCGGATAGTTTGGTGTGGTTGTGAGTGTGTGTATCAAGGACGGGGTCGTGCGCAAGTGATACCGCGAATCGCGACTCGCTCGCCGCGGCAAGGGCCGTCTTCACTACCTCAACCACCGGTCGTCCTCTTGTCAAGGAGGTCGACCAGTCGCCGAGGATCGGCTGGGCCATCCCCGAGGAGCGTCACCGGTAAGTGCTATTTATTATCGTGACCCTCCCCCTCCCTTGTGTGTGTGTGTACCACGGGAGTGTGTTCGAGTACAGCGGTACTCGAACAGCGGTTCCTGGGAGCAAAACCTGTCGCAGGCGAGGATCTCGATCCGACAGGTTTCCCGGGACTTCCGCCCGCGCGAAAGAGCATTGTCGCGGCACACGGCCTGGATGGCCATCTTGTTAAATTAAATTAATAAATGTTTTAATCTTTTATTTTAATTTATTGTGTGTTTATTTTATTTCTCCCCGCTCCCGCCGACATTCGTTAATATTAATTTATATCGTGTCGAGGCAAGGAGGATTGCCCGAATCCTCCATACCGATCGTCCCAGCGAACTCGTGTTCCTGGCGACAGCCCGCAATTCGCGAATAAATAAATTAATTGTGTGCGCGGTATTGGGCAACGCGGCCCAACGGTTAATTTCATTACATTAATTAATTAATATCACCCGGGCACGCGAATACCATATCACAAATGGCGACCGTGACAGGACGTTCGGTTTCGTCCTCACCGATATTTAATTTAAATTAAAGAAAGTTGTCGGCCATCTTTTCGCGCGCGAGCAGTGTCGCGGCGAAACGTGAGCGGGTTGAGGTTGAGAGAGAGAGAGAGAGAGAGAGAGAGAGAGAGTGTGTATTTCGAGTTAGTGAGAGAGAGAGAGAGAGAGCGCGAGAGACGGCGTGTGAGACGCGTCTCTATACCGGAGTATTCCCCCTCTTGCTCGGGTATCCGAGGAGAGGTATACACCGGTATATCGAGAGAGAGTTCGCGCGCGACCGTGTTTAGCCGGAAGCGCCCGATCTCACCGAGATCGGTCTCTCTCGATCGCAAGCTTGACGGGAGAACTTTGCCTAGCTTGTATGGGAGCGGCAAAGTAGGGAGAGAGTAGCTTGCGCCGCGGATCGCGGGCAGCGAGAATCCCCCCCGAACAGCGCGCAGGGAAGACTTCGCGAGAGCCGATCATCACCGGCTCTCTCCGATTGCGCCCGCGAGTGGGAGTGAGAGAGAGAGAATCCCTAGTCGCGGGGAATCGGAGTAAGGTGCTAGGCGGGCTATAGGTGTGTGAGTGAGAGAGATAGCGCGATCGCCTAGCCCCCTTCGCGTGTTTAAAGTCTTCGCAGCTGGTTTCGTCGAGAGAAACCACTGCGGCGAATTACTTTTATTTTTGCAATAATAAAATAAATTCGTTCCCGCGCGGGATCTAATCTATATTAGTAGTGTGAGAGTGTTATATAATTAGATCCTTTCGGGAGAGGTAGTTGCCCCACCCCCTCCCTTTTAAAGAAAATTTTTGAATTAAATAATTTAATTTTCTTTATACACGGGACGCGGCAATTTAATTGGTTGTTTTTTGAGTTCGAGAGCGAAATTTCGTTGTTGCTTTCTCCCCTCCCTGACCCACGCATATATTATATATAGTAATTATAATTTAATAATTGTGTTTATTATTTATTACTAATTATTTATAATATATGTATCATTTTATTTGTGTGTGAATAAAATATATTTTACAACTATTGTTAACTATTTAGACTTGTTTGCAAGTTAAATAATTAACAGTAAGTAACTTTGTGTGAATCAGCCGCAAAGTTACAATAGTTGTAATATTAATTATTTAAACTCGTGTGTGAGTAAAATAATTAAAATTATTTCTTTATTACAATTATCTGACAGTAATTACTTGATCTAATATTTGGTATTTATTAAGTATTACTGTTCACGATACTTGTATTATATTTTTGAAATTTTTGAGTGTGAGAAATTTTTTTTTTATAACTCGTGTTAATTGTTTAGATTTGTTGCAAGTTAAACAATTAATGTTAAGTATCTTTGTGTGATTGTTCCGCAAAGATACGAGAGTTGTAAAATATAATTATTTAGACTCGAGAGTGAGTTAAATAATTGAATTTTTTTTGCATGTATTTTAATGATCGGCATTTAACCTAATATTTCGTATTCGTTATTTGCTGTGAAATTTTAATATATGGTAAAGATTTTCTTTTCTCTTTTTGTGTGTTTAAATTATATCTCCACACATTTTTGCCAATTATTTAGACTTGTTTGTTAGTTAAATAATTGGTTATAATTTTTTTTTTGGTGTGTTTGAGTAAAATTATTCGGTGTATAAATTTAATTGTTTAGACTTGTTAGCAAGTTAAATAATTAAATTTTCATTTCCTTTTCGTTCAATTTATTTAAAAAAGGGAAATATAAATTATTTCAACTTGGTAGCAACATAAATTATTTATTTAGTCCTTTTTAGGATAAAATAAATATATTTCGCTGAAAAATTGTTGTTTGGGACGACAATTACTGAAATAATTATTTTGTTGCAAACCTACCGTTGAAATAATTTAATTAAATTTGTGTTTGTATTGTAGTGTAAATTATAAAGGAAATTTTTTATTGTTGTTTTGGGCTTGGAAAAGCAAAATAATAAATAGTGTCTTGGTGTGTGGGAATCACAAGACATTGTATTTATTTTTATATTTCTTTTAAAATTAATTATTTAGGCTCGTTAGTGAGATAAATAATTTAATTTTCTTTTCTTTTCTTCCTTTATAATTTGTTGTTCTGTATTTATTAATAGATTGAAACTTTAATTATTTCAATTTCCATAACAAAATAAATTCTTTTCGCCAGTGAGCAATCTTTTGGATTATAACTGGCGAGAGAGATATTTTGGGAAATCGTTAAATTTACCATTACTGGTTAAATTACCGACGATATTGAAATAATTTAAAGATTTCTTTTTGTTAATAATTATTTTTGCTTGCAGAAGCAATTGTATAGAGTCTTGGTGCGTGTGAGTCACAAGACACTATTATTAACATTAATTATTTAGACTTGTGAGCAAGTTAAATAATTAATTTTAATTTGGTGCAAGTGTTAAGTGTGTGATTTGTCACAACTTTAACCAACAAAATTTAATTATTTTGTCCTTCTAAGGACGAAATAAATTCCTTTTAAAGAAAATCTTTTGGATTTTAATTAAGTGAATTAATTTTGTTGGTATACTAGTCGGTGCATTTTTACAATTTATTGTAATTAAGCCGACACCAAATTTTTTTTACTCGTTGGGAGTAATAATTATTTTATTGTGGTGAGTCCAATAAAATAATTTCCAATTGAAAATTGGATACTTCCGAAGTATTTGAAACACTAGGGATTTCATCTGAAATCCCGGTTGAGAGTATTTCTCCCGACGTAACACGTCGGCTGCTGCTGGTCAAAAAAATAATGGCCAGCAGCTATAAAGCACGAATGGCCCAGCTTATGCGTGAATCACGCATAGCTAGGGATATTCGTCGGGAAACGAAGAAGCTTCCGATTGAGGCAGTGTATGCCCAGTTGGAGCATCTGAGTTTAAACGCAAATGGCGAAGAGGCGGAGTGCCGCGAACGCCTTTTGCGTCACCGGATAAGATGTGTAGACATTAATCTGGAAATACAATGGTTCCCTGAATACGATGAGAATGTAAGGGCAGAGCCTGCACATAAACCTCTAGTATGTCAGGAACTGTGGGAAATTAGGAAACCTCGTTCCAGGAAAGGGAGTGTGGTCCCATCAGGAACGGAAGTTTCCTGCGAGTCCGAAATGTCGGATCGCGAAAGGGTTGCTAGTGACAGAGCACCTATCCCTGAAGAAGATGGAGCTCAGTCACCAAGCGGTCTGTCTAGAAACTCGCCAATGAGTACTGCACAAAGCCCGAGGTTGGCATCAACAGGTGCTATACCTAAACGGTTTGGTGAGGTACTGGGAGCAAACATGACCACGACTGCAATACCTTATGTTCCTGTTTCGGTGGCTGCAACCTCGTGCACAACCACTACGTCGACGGTTACGACCGTGACGACTGCTCAACTCGGAGGTTTTTGTGCACCCGCACACTACCTCCCAATTGAAGAGCAGAGAAACAGCGGACATCTTGGCACTAGAGAGAGTGAAGTGCCAACACAACATTTTGACTTGGGTTCGCAGACGGAAGCCGACCGTCGTACGTAACGAGGATACACCTCTAGACAATACGACAACAGGCAACCTGAAGCTAATGCAACCGAACGTCAATTTGTTGATGATAGGAATGGATATGGCCTTCCTAATGACGTCAGTGTTCAATCTTACGAAAAACCAAGATTTGAACAGAGACGTCGTGAGACCTCTTCTAAGACTTGTGAAGGACAAGATAGAAGAGAGAGGCGTGAGTACACGACTCCAAACAGAAATTCACGACACCATCGTTCTGTGAGTAGAGCCTCAAGCAACGATGAACGTCGTGAAGGCTGTACGGAGAGACGTACTCAGAAACGTCAGTCCAACCGTAAACTCGCCGACCGAGCACAGCCGGAAATTTCGGAGCAAGGTCACAGAGAGAGGTCGGACAGACGTAGAGAAACGCCTCGAGAGAAACGTGCGGTGGCCACTTGCGATCAGTGCACTCAGACGGATTCGTCCGATGGGTATCAGTCTGATCGCGAACCTGCTCGTAGGAGATCCGATTCTCGTAGGGCGGCTGAAGGCCGACAAGAGAATAGGAATCCTTCTACCAGCAGGCGTAGGAGTTCCCGGACGGATAATAGAGACGACCGTCGGGAAAGAGAGTCCTACGAAGCCAGGCCAAGGTATCGTGAAGACGATAACCGAACGCACGATCGGACAGGGTGCGCACGAGAACTGCGTATCTGGAACATGCCCTTTGATGGTGAGACCAAAAAGGACGCGGAAGAATTTCTGAACCGTTTGCACGACTTCAGAAATGACAACGAGTTCTCAGATCGCAGGATGTTCAGTGCCCTGCCCAATGTGTTCTCAAAATCAGCACTGTTCTGGTATAGAACAGTTCAGCCATCTCTTCGAGATTGGCGTGATTTTGAAATCGAGTTCCTAAATGAGTATGGCCGTATAATAAATGACGAAGATTTACTCATGGAACTTCGATCAAGAACACAAAATGAGGAAGAAAAGGCTACGACGTTCTTGAACTGTTTCAGAGCGATCGTGAATAAGTTTAAATGCCCTCCCTCATTAGAACAACAGGTGAAGATGGCCTACTCGCAGATGAGGCCAGATTACCGTAGGTACATACCAGTACGACAAATCAGGAATTTCTCTGATTTGACAAGCTACGGTAAAGAGTACGAGCAGCATTTAACATGGGACACGAAATTTTCCAGTTCCAACGTTAAACGCGAGAAGCTCGTACCAGAAGCTTTTCCGAAACAGAGTGGTGCAGCACGAGTTTCGGGTAAAGTGGCGACTGTTACCGAAAAGAGTAAGGATGAGTCTTCTCATTCGGATAAACAGTCGTCTAAGAAAACTATTAAGAAGAAGAGCAAGAAAAGTGCGAAAAACTCGCCAAACTCTTCTTCGAGCGAATACGAAGCAGCCGGTGTGTACGGTACTTCCAACGTCGCTAATAGTTTTCAGAAACGATACGGCAAATCGAATAATGGAGTGAGTGCCTCCAATTCGAAATCCATATCGTACGTGCCTGTTTCTCAACAGTCACCTGGGCAACAAAAACAGAGCTCGGGCAAAAGAGAAATACGTGTTTTGACGAATTCTCAACTGCCCCAGCAAAATGCTTTTGTCCCACAAATGGCACAAAACCTGGTGAGGTATGTGCAACCACAGGCGACGGCAGTAAATCCAACGAACCTGAGCACCAACTTTGTCGGCGTGTGTTTCACATGCCAAAAAGTCGGTCATAGGTCGTCTGATTGCCCGAGCCGAACATGCTACCGATGCGGAAACATTGGACACTCCGCTGAGCAGTGCTCTACCGAATTGGTAGCAAAGGAGTGCCAGCTGTGTGGAACTAGTGGCGTTACACTCCAAACATGTCCTAACTGCGTCAGGTTCCTACAAAACGTGGGAAATCTGAACGCAGGGCACCCGAGCTGCCCCGGGCGCCCTGCACTGCAGTAAGTAAACCGCATGGTTTACAAGGGCAAGAGTTTAAGGTTGGAGAACCCTCTAAACTCTTTAAGAAGTCTAGCAAATCATTTGCTGACTTCTCTAAAGTCCTTAACGGAGATCAAATTCCCCCTCAGACCGAAGTTGGTGTTGAAAGTAAGTCTGAGTGTAAGGATCCTAAACGTTCTGGGGATTCGACAGATGGAAAAGTTCTTAGAACACAACCTGTCAATCCCACCCGAGCTTTGCAAGTTAAAACAGAACAAGGAACCTTATTAGACCAACAAAAGCGTGAGGCTAAAGATTGGTCTAAGGAACTCCAAAGGCAAATATACTCTGATAGCAGAGATATTATTGGTGAAGAAAGCGTAAAGAGATCGTTATCTCAGCCGCTTAGCACCATCGGAGTGAACGACCTTGGTTGTTGCTCATCGTCACCCCGTTGTGACACACCTAGTAAAGAGGACAAGAAGCCCTTGGTGGAGAAGGAAATTGTCCTCAACAACGAGCCCTTGGTGGAGAAGGTAGTTGTCGATGGTGTGCATAGCATGAACCGTACAAACTCGTTGCCGAGAAGTACAGTTCAGGGGGGGGCAGATGCCGTACCAAGTACGTCTAAAATGACGCACACGGCATCGACTCCTAACGACGATAGTCAAACCGATCAGATAATTGCTGGAATCCAATCGGATAACCGGCTATTCTTTTTGGTACGACTCGGTGGAAAGGACTTTAAAGCACTTTTCGATCCTGGCGCCATGGTCTCTCTTGTACGATCAGATGTTGTCGAACAGTACAAGTTTAAATGGAGACCTGTCAAGGTTATCGTGAAAGGTGTGGCTGGACCAGCTCTTAAAGTCCTTGGCCTAATTGACATCCTATTCTGTGTAGAAGGCCTTGATGGCAATATCCAACTGAGAATTGTAGAGAATATTGAGCATTCCATCATTCTCGGTATGGATTTTCTACAACATTGGAATATGGAAGTCAAATTAGGCGAAGCTATTTGGCGTATTGGCGAGAGTGATTGGAGACACTTCGTCAGAGATACATCTCATGACATCGATTCGAGGATTTCCGCTGAATGTGCTGGTATAATTGAGATACAGGACGACCAGCGGAAACAAGTCAATGAGTTAGTTGAAAGCCTACTCTTGCCCTCGGGAGACGTCCACGGCTTTACGACGTTAACGGAGCACCACATAGAGGTTGATCCTGGTGCAAGACCGGTTCGTCATAAGCCAAGACGTATGTCTCCCAAGGTCCTCGAATTTGCCCAGAGTGAGGTCAAAAAGATGTCTGACAAGGGCATTATTGAACCGAGTGCGAGTGATTGGTCAGCTGCTCCGGTCATCGTCCGCAAGGACGAAGGAAGTTATCGCTTCTGTATCGATTTTCGAGACCTTAATGCAGTCACAAAACGTGATTCTTATCCAATTCCTAATATGGATACCATATTGGATAAGCTGCATAATGCAAGGTACATATCGAAAATTGATCTTAGGAAAGCGTACTTCCAAATATTAATGGCCGAGGCGAGCCGGCATTATACTGCATTTGCTGTACCAGGGTCGGGGCTGTGGCAGTTCACGAGAATGCCTTTTGGCCTCATGAATGCTCCTATGACCTTGGCACGGCTTATAGATGCAATTTTCGGGCCTAAGGTGGAACCTCATGTGTTTGGTTATCTAGACGACTTGATCGTCATTACCGAAACTTTTGAGGACCATCTAAAATGGCTCGAATACGTACTAAGGACGTTGAATGACGCTGGACTCGAAGTGAATCGAGAGAAGTGTGAGTTCTGTTGTTCCAGCGTAACGTTCCTTGGGTACAAATTGGACGCGGACGGCTTGAGGCCTGACGAGGAACGAGTCGCTCCAGTCCTTAATTACCCTACTCCTCGTAATGTCAAACAGCTGAGATCCTTTCTCGGGATGGTAGGCTGGTACTCTCGATTCATTAATCGAGAAGCTGACATTAAAGCTCCCCTTACCAAGTTTCTGCGTAAAGACCAGGCTTGGGATTGGGGCGAGGAGCAGGAGGAGGCGTTCTGTCAGCTTAGAGTTGCGTTAGCTGAAGCGCCTGTACTAGCCCGTCCAGACTTTTCTAAGCCATTTACCGTCCAAAGTGACGCTAGTGACTTAGCAATAGGTGCGGTGTTGACGCAACTGGACGACGAGGGTTTCGAGCATCCGATTGTCTACGTCAGCCGATTATTAAATCGCGCTGAACGTAATTACATGACAACGGAAAAAGAATGCTTGGCCCTCATATGGGCTATTAAGAGATTGAGACCATATATTGAGGCCTATCGATTCACGGCTGTGACCGACCATAGTGCTCTCAAATGGCTCAAAAATCTCAGAGAGCCGTCGGGTAGGTTGGCACGATGGATACTTGAAATGCAGCAATGGGACTTTGAAATAGTGCATAAGAAAGGAGCCTTGCACTATGTCCCGGACGCGCTGTCTCGTGCCGTCAACCCAGACCCCGACGAAGAAGAGATTGCCTCGTTCGAAGTAATTACAGACCCATGGTATATTGCTAGGTTAAACGATGTACGCTCATGCCCTCAGAAATTTCCGGAGTGGAAAATTGAGGATGATATGCTATATCGTTTTACAAGTGATAAACTCTTGGACTCTGTAACATAACGAGAAGAAGGCTGGCGCCTTGTTCTACCCTTAGAGCAGAGGAACCGAGTCTTAGTAGATTCTCATTTCCACCCATCCATGGGTCATATGGGAGTCGAAAAGACTTACGAACGTGTTGCAAGAGACTATTATTGGCCAGGTATCTACCACGATACCCGCCAATTTGTTTTACAGTGTCTGATCTGTCAGAGCTATAAGACGTCTCAAGCAAGTCCTCAAGGCTTGATGGGTAAACGTAACATTGAGAGACCCTGGGCTGTTGTGGCAGCAGACGTAATGGAGCTTCCACGTAGTAAAAGTCAATACAAATACATCATAGTATTTCAAGACTTGTTTACAAGGTGGATAGAGCTCAAACCATTACGTACGGCGACCGGTAAGTCGGTGTCGAAAGCATTCGAGGAACTCGTAGTCTTCCGTTGGGAAACGCCAGATTTCCTAATAACGGATAATGGGACGGAGTTCATCAACGGCATCATGTCGCGAATGCTGGAGGAGTATGGCATAAAACATGTCAGAACCCCTCCTTACCGACCACAAGCCAACCCAGTGGAGAGAACAAATAGAACGTTAAAAACGATGATTGCGACGTTTGTGGATTCGGATCATCGTGGGTGGGACACACACTTGCACGAATTTCGCCATGCAATAAACACGGCAATGCAGTCAAGTACCAAAGTCTCACCCGCGTTCTTAAACTTCGGGCGTCATCCACAACCTGTGAAGAGTCTCCGCAGGGAAGTGGAAAAACAGGAGTTTAAGATCCTGGACAATCCCGAAGTATGGCTAGATCTTCTTAAAAGACTTGATGCTCTACGCGACTTGGTCAAGAAATACATTGACGAGGAGCAAAGACGTCAAGAAAAGACCTACAATAGAAACAGACGTATTGCCTCGTTTCAGGTCGGAGATCTAGTCATGAGGAAGTGCCGAACGCTTTCCCAAGGTGCGAAGGGCATATCTGCTAAGCTTGCACCAAAGTATGACGGACCCTTCGAAGTTAAAGAAGTACTATCTCCAGTAATTCTGAGACTAGAAGAGTCCGGTCGGAAACGGACCGAGGTACACATATCTGATGTAAAAAGTTATGTACCACCTCGGGTTGTCAAGTAAAGCAGTAAGGGTTGCGTATCGGTTCGCATGAGAACAGTTATCGAAGGTTGGGCCTGGTAACTGTATGCCATGCATTGAGAGAGTGATATTTGAGAATACTTGTGTGTGAGTGAATGGGCAATCCTCCCTTATTCGTAATTTACCTTTAATTATGACTAATTAACCTTTTGTTTTCTTTCAGCTCCCCGATGGACCAGAACCGAGACCTGGAGGCAGGAGACGGTGTTGATCCATCGTCGCCTCCGATCATTCTGCTGGGGGAAGACACTCCGACGTCGGGTGTTGCCGAAGAGGTCATCGGAGTGGCCTCCGACTGTCTCGAGGTGCCCGTTGATGACCCACTCGCTGGATGTGACCAGTCCGTGCGGGAAATCGACGAAGTACTCATCGAGATGGAAGGACCATCCCGAACCTCGACGGTTGATATCCCGTCATCGGGTGATACGACCCAGGTGGAGCAGATGAAGGTGGACGTACCTGCGGTGTTAGCACTGGGGTCGTCCACCAATATCTACCCCGCCGACTACGTAGAGGATCTACGCGAGGCAGAACGGGAGCGGCAAAAGGCCGCCGCCGATAATCGCCCACGCCGCAAGAAGAAGAAGAGCAGCGGCAGACGGCAGTTGACGATGGATGACTATGAGTCAGGAGTCCCAGCCAACCCCCAAGTGACGGAGAGTCCGTGCTTGAGGGCGGGAGCTGTGTCCGTCATAGTCCCATCAACCGCAGGGAAACTCGATGTTGGGGTCGAGACCCTGACGGAACAAGCCAAGGCTGGGCCATCGTCAGCTGGCCCAGTCATTACTAGGGGGATCGTCCTCCGTCGATTGGTTCCTTTACCTTTCGATCGGTCGGTGGATCCGCCTAAAATGGCTTGTTTTAACTGCTGGGCGATGGACCACAGCCACCGGGAGTGCCCGGCACTGCAATCGATTTATTGTTTCAATTGCGGCCGCCGAGGGGTGGCAGTGAGTGAGTGCCCAAGATGCTCTCGATCCTATGCCATCTGGATCCAAGAGCGGGCATACTCGCCGTTCTCGACTGCTGATTCCCAGGTTTCGGTTGCCAAGGTCCCTGCACCTCAGCAGAGACCGAAGCGGTCGAAGCAACGGGACAGTCAGGACGAGTCCAAAAAGCGGCGGATGGAGACGCCCACCCGCAGGGAGGGACCCAAGAAGGGCTCGTTTGTGAAGCCTTCTGGGCCCAAGCCCTCCTATGCGGAAGTGGTGGTGGTCGCCGAGTAGAAGAGGCGACTCGCCGCCAGGCTGCTGCCTTTGGCTTAGACAGCACAGGGCCCTTCGAACAGGTGAAGGTTGCCCTCAGTGCTGTCGTCCAAGCTAAGGCAGACCAGAAGTTGAGGGAGTACCAAGAGAATCAAACTACTCCCTCAGCCAACCAGTCAGCAGCCGACTCACCACGGCAGGGACGAGAAGAGAGCGGCGCTCAGCCAGTCCCTGCCCAACCACCAGTCGGGGAGGAAGGTATGGACACCCCGTCCCCAAAACCTCGTAAGAAGCAGTCACCGAAGGCTGGGCCTAGTGGCTTGCGACGACCCAACCCGATGGACGTTGACGCCTCTACGAGCGTGGTTAAACCACCTCGCAAGCCGACACAGAAACGGGGGGTTGGGTCCGAACACCGTACTGTCCAAGAAGTACGGGCTTCATCGGCTGGGTCACCGGCGACGGCCGACCAATCCAGAAACGAGACGGACATTCTCAGGGAATGTCGTCTGTTGCTGGAGGCCGCCGCCAACCTCCCTTCCGACATTGCACGAGAGATAGGGCAGGAGGTGGTCCGGATCCTTCGGGATCGTATTCCTTCCCGACATTAAGAAGAGAAACGTACAGCGCGCAGTCGTGGATAGATTGTGCCTTTCTTCGACTCGGCCTTCCCGAGGGAAGTGGAGTCTAGGTGGGGGGGGGGGGGGCTTTGTGACGGAAATCGTCACACAATCTATTCACGATGAATAGAGTACTTAAATTCGCGAATTGTAAGTCGTCGGAGCCTTTCGTATGTCAAGGCCAACCGTCGACACTTGTTTACTTCTCTACGAGTGTACAATTACGCGCGCGACAATACGTAGGGATGGGAGCGCGAAAGAGTGTGTGAGTTTCCCCACTCCCATCCCTTTTTCGGGAAATTAGGCGATCGCCTAGTCAGTGCGTAATGATCCGTCGATCGTGACGGATTGTTATATTATCTGGACGTTTCGTACTGCTCGTGAGTGCCGAGAGTGCGCCCCACCCCCTCCTGCATTAAGCTCTGTGAACGGTTGTTCCGGAGCAGAGCTAGGTGCGGAGACCCGGGTGGACCGAACGCGTGTCCGGATAGTTTGGTGTGTGCTTGTGAGTGTGTGTATCAAGGACGGGGTCGTGCGCGAGTGATACCGCGGATCGCGACTCGCTCGCCGCGGCAAGGGCCGCCTTCACCACCTCAACCACCGGTCGTCCTCTTGTCAAGGAGGTCGACCAGTCGCCGAGGATCGGCTGGGCCATCCCCGAGGAGCGTCACCGGTAAGTGCTATTTATTATCGTGACCCTCCCCCTCCCTTGTGTGTGTGTGTGTACCACGGGAGTGTGTTCGAGTACAGCGGTACTCGAACAGCGGTTCCTGGGAGCAAAACCTGTCGCAGGCGAGGATTTCGATCCGACAGGTTTCCCGGGACTTCCGCCCGCGCGAAAGAGCATTGTCGCGGCACACGGCCTGGATGGCCATCTTGTTAAATTAAATTAATAAATGTTTTAATCTTTTATTTTAATTTATTGTGTGTTTATTTTATTTCTCCCCGCTCCCGCCGACATTCGTTAATATTAATTTATATCGTGTCGAGGCAAGGAGGATTGCCCGAATCCTCCATACCGATCGTCCCAGCGAACTCGTGTTCCTGGCGACAGCCCGCAGTTCGCGAATAAATAAATTAATTGTGTGCGCGGTATTGGGCAACGCGGCCCAACGGTTAATTTCATTACATTAATTAATTAATATCACCCGGGCACGCGAATACCACGTCACAAAGTAAATCTAATAGAAGAAAATAATACTCAAAATTATATTTCGAGTGCGGAGATTACCTTATCGGAAGGAGATAACAATCTCTTTGATATGATGTTGATAATGACGACTTAAGTAATATTGGTCCATATAGTGAAGTAAGTTGTGGTGTAAAATATGTCCAACATCTAAATTTGAAACAAACTTTTGATGACTTCGATGTACAGCATACTTATAACGAAAATTCATATGAAGACAAAATTTTTCTTCATGATCATGTTGAATTTTATAACATGGCAGGAAAAACGATTGAAGAATTAATCCATGTAGATCATTTAAATAGTTTTGAAAAGGGCCATATTAGAAACTTTGCCAAAAGAAATAGAGATGTCTTTCATTTACCGGGTGATAAATTACCTGGAACAAATAGGGTGATGTTTAGAATTCCAACAATTGACGATGATCCTATCAATGTCAAACAATATAAATACCCTCATTCTCTTAAAGACGAGATATAATACAAGAGTCTTCGTCTCCTTATAATACACCAGTTTGGATTGTCTCAAAGAAACCAGATTCAGAAAGACGTCCGAAGTGGCGAATGGTCCTTGATTTTAGGGCCCTAAATGAAAAAACTATTAGTGACGCTTACCCACTTCCAAATATTACTGAAATATTTGACCAGGTGGGCAGTTCAAAGATCTATTCAACGCTAGATTTGGCGTCGGGTTTCCACCAAATAAAAATGGACCCAAGAGATGCTCATAAAACAACGTTTAGTACACCATTTGGTCATTATGAATTCAAACGCATGCCTTTTGGACTTAAAAATGCGCCAGCAACATTTCAAAGACTAATGGATGATTTACTACGAGGATTACGAGGAGAAATACTGTTTGTATATCTCGATGATATAGTGGTGTATGCAGATACAATAGAAGAACACGATAGACGGATGAATTTGTTAATAAAAAGGCTTCGAGAGGCAGGACTAAAGTTGCAACCTGACAAGTGCGAATTTTTAAAGCGTGAAGTCAGTTATTTGGGTCATGTACTCAGTGAAAAAGGGTTGAGTCCTGATCCAAAGAAAATTTGTGCCGTTAAAAACTATCCACGTCCCACTACTATAAAGAAAATTCGACAATTTCTTGGCTTTGCGGGATATTATAGAAGATTCATTCAGAATTTTGCCCCTATCGCAAAACCCTTAACGAAACTATTTCAAAAAGATGTAACATTTGAATGGAGTGACAAAGCGGAGCAAGCCTTCATTGAATTAAGAAATGCATTGTGTAATGAACCTGTACTCCAATTTCCTAAATTAGATCAACCATTTAACATAACTACTGATGCTTCAGGTTATGCGATTGGAGGAGTACTCTCACAAGGAGAAATAGGAAAAGACTTACCTATAGCTTATACGTCACGAGTTTTAAGAGGTCCTGAATTAAAATATGAAGTATATGAAAAAGAAGCATTAGCTATTATACATAGCGTAAAGTCTTTCAATTCATATATGTACGGACGGAAGATAACAATAGTAACAGACCATCAACCACTAGTATGGTTCAAAAATGCTGATCTTAATACACGCGTACAGAAATGGCGTTTTAAGTTATCAGAATACGATTATACAATTGTATATAAGCCTGGAAGGTTAAATCTTAATGCAGACGCTCTTTCTAGAAACCCTACAGAACCAGTAAATATCAATGTTACAACTCGTACTGGTAAAGGAAATGAGAGAGTTGTTAAAAATCCTTTAATAGAAACAGAGCAACCACGAAAAAGAGGTAGACCCAAAAAGATTATCGATTCTGAAAATAATAAAATAATTGAATTTGATGAAGAGTCCAAAGTTCAACAATCTAATTTAACTAATCTTATTCCAAAGAAACGTGACAGACCTAAAAAGAATATCAATCCAACGATTGCAAACGATCCCATAAGATACCCGAAAAGGACTCGCACTGTTGTCGAGTATGCAGAAAGCGAACTCAGTAGTGATGGTATAGAAGAAGCAATTCGAGCACCATTACCGACATCAGATGAAGAAATACTACAAATTCAAGATAAGGGAAACTTACCAAAAATAGACGACTTTGAAGTTGAAGATAATTCTGATGATTCATTAAGTATTGCTTCAGACGAATCAACTCAATCTGTAAAGTTTAAAATCGTGGAAACAAAAGATTTAATACAATTTCGACGAGATAACGTCGCATATTTTGTTACAAATGAAGGAAAACCTTGTGACAAAGGAGCACAAGAATTATCAGCTATAAATAAAGTAGATTTTTACCAACCAATGGAAGTCGGAGAAGTTAATAAAATCCATAAACATAATGAAAAGGTTAATTTTGCATTATGTATTCGTGGATCTGACTCGGAATCGTTACTAAATATTAAATCTAACATTCAATCAACACTATTCATCTTGAAACAATTATTGGAATCTAGTAATATAACTACCATCAGTATTGCAAAAAGTAAAAACATTGAAAACCTAGATTGGAATATTGTTTACGGAATCATAGATTCAACATAGAGGAATAGTAATATAACAGTTATAATTTGTAATGGAACTCTCAAATATGTCCCTTTAGAAAAACGCGAAGAAATTTTTAAAGCATTACATAAATCACCAATAGGAGGACATAGAAGCGTTTCCAAAACTTATAACAGAATTAAAACGGAATACTATTGGGAGAACATGAAAAAGGACATACAGGTACGAATCCAACAATGCTTGGACTGCCAGTTAAAAAAATTAGTACGTTTGAAAACCAGACAACCAATGATAATAACGGATACACCAGGTACAGCTTTAGAAAAGATAGCTTTAGACATAGTTGGTCCTATAAGACAAACAAAGCGTGGTAATGAATATATTTTGACCATGCAAGACCAATTATCAAAATTTTGTCTTGCAGTACCACTAAAAGATACCTTAGCAACAACCATAGCAGATACATTTGTTAAAAGGTTTATTTGTATTTTTGGAGCACCTAGAGTAATTCTGACAGATCAAGGTAGAAATTTTTGAAGTAACTTAATGAACCGAGTAGCAAAAAGATTCAAAATTAAAAAAATAAAGACTACCGCGTTTCATCCCCAGTCAAATGGATCGCTTGAAAGATCACATCATGCATTAAAAGAATTCTTAAAACAATATACAACCAGTGACGAAGATTGAGATGAATGGATTGAAATTGCGATGCTTAATTATAATACCTGTGTACAAGAGAGTACAAAACACACACCATACGAAGTACTTTTTGGACGACTCGCAAGATTACCATCAACTGACCCTCTCCGAGAAGGTGATTTATTACCAACCTATAAAGGTTATGTAATGGATTTAGTTACTCGATTAAATGGGATACAAAAAATGGCTTATGATAATTTAGTAAAAGCAAACATACGTTCAAAAAAATATTATGACAAACACGTAAATCCTAAAAATTTCCACGTAGGAGACTATGTATTTTTACTCTCTCAATCAAAAACAGATAAATTACAAAATAACTTTTTAGGACCCTATAAAATAGTAGAAACACTAGATAATCATAATGTAAAAATAAGAATAGGAAATAAAATTAAGATAGTTCATGCTAATAGACTTAGAATATCGCATATCCTTCAAGAGAATTAAATTAAGCCAAAGAAAAATCCAAATAAAAATGAACTTGAAGAATGTTAAAATACGTGTATATAAAAATAGATAATATAAATAATAATAATTCTAAAACTATAAAAAAAATAATAATAATCATAAAAGATAGAATACATACATTCTCAAAATTTAAATAAATAAATAAACAAAATTAATGATAAATAAATTTAAAAAAAATACATAAGAAGGGAAACAGTCAAATAATATTTTTACTCTATTCTCATCTATACTCCTTTTATATCTTTCATCGCTTTAGGATTAAGGAATGATGGATCTGAAAGGATCCATCATTATAAAATTAACCACTGCTTTTTCTTATTACAGACAAAGGACATATAAATATAAATAGAACTCACATACACTTATCATGATGCACCTAATATTATTCCTTTCACTACTTCCATACGTCTTCGCATTGATAGGATATGACTGTGGATCACGTCAGCTGAATGTGACGACTTTATCATTGAGAGATGTGGGAGAATGTGAAATACCTGATTATCCAATTAATGTGACGCAACAATACGTCCAATTACTTCAAATTAATGACTACGCAGAGACAACTGTCCTACAATGTAAACTTGAAGTTCATCGAACAGTCTACTACTGCGGAATGCATTCGCATATTTCAATAATTTTAAATGGCGAAAATGAATTTATTTATGAAATTAGTAGGGAAAGTTGCGAAACCTTACATAGAACAGGAACTGTAAAGTTAGGAAATAATCATATAATAAGTAGCGTTAAAGTAAATAGTTCTTCCAGTTATGGAATAATTTTTGCGGGATATCTTAATGGAGAAGGAAAATGTGACGGAGCAGGCTACTCAGATGCATTTGGCACCTGGGAAAGTGTAGTAGTACAAGGTACTATTAAAATCTCTTTAAACCAGTATGTTGCCCGAGTAAAGTTGGCGGAAAATAAAATTCATTTACGCTCCGGAACCATATGTTCCTTGTCCGAAGGTAGCTGTATAGATTTAGAGGGAGGATATACATTCTGGAAATCCATCCCAACAGATAGTTGTAACTTTCACCAGTACGGATTACTGTATGAAGGTCTTGCACAGAAAATGATCGATGATAAATGTTTGCGGATATTCAATTAGCAAAACAGAACACCCTAAATTAGTAATTTTCGAAACTGCTCGAGGAGAAGGATTCGCTAGCAGAACCAAGTTATCTGTTTCTAATCTTGATATCTTTGCATACGTGAATTCTAAGTTCGTGTATGTTGAAAAACATATCCGTTCTCAGATGAAACAATTGTATCGAGATGTCTTGATTCAGAGATGTTCTTTGGAAAGACAAACGATTAAGAACTCTCTCTCCATTGCAACCCAAGCACCTGACAATTTTGCATACGACCTCATGAAAGGTCCCGGATACATGGCCGTAATAGCTGGAGAAGTAGTCCACATAATTAAGTGCATACCAGTAGATGTTAAAGTTGAACATGGCGAAAACTGCTACTCAGAATTGCAAGTATCTAGAAATAACAACACTTACTATCTCACACCAAGAACACATATTTTAAAATCAAAAGGAACAATGATTTCATGTAATGCACTATTGCCATCATACTACTTCGTAGAAAGTTCATGGTATAAAATCTTACCACAGCCTACCAAAGCTTTAGCACCAGTAATCATAAAACCAATGACCAAACCCACTTGGAAATATGTAAATGCTGCAGATTTAGCAACAAGCGGTATATATACTGAAAAGAACTTAGAACAGTTGCGTGAAAGAATAATGTTTCCAGTAGAAAGACCAGCATTATTAAATGACATTGCTCGAGAAATGAGAGGTCATCCAATAGCTGATAATGAAGGAAGTATTTTGAAATTATTAAATGAAGATGCCGTTGAAAAGATAATCAACAACTCATGGAGTCGAATTTGGATCAAATTCATCACTTTTGGTTCCGCCAGTGCAGGAGTGCTTGCCATTTCTACCATACTTTATGTACTCAAACTAATTTTAAGCCTTATAATGCGCGGATATGCCTTACATCAAGTTTATGGATGGTCACTTCATCTCTTAGGAGCAATTTGGTCCTATTTAGCTCATTTCCTGGTATTTATTAACAAGCCAAATACCAATGTTGCCACGAACGACGAACACCCGAATGTTATCGGCATCGAAATGGACGACCAATATACTCGACCAGCAGCACATCCAAGACAAGGAACTTCATCTCAACTAGTTGAACAAAAAGAACAGGAAGATAAACCATTTTTTAGCCTAGGCATAAAAAAATAAGTTACGTTGCCTGTGGTCAATGGCGAGTAGTCCTTGATCAAGCTCAGAGGAACGGTTGTTGTTCGTCAATCCTATCCTCAAGCAACCGTTATAGGGTGGGGGTGTAACGTCCCTCACAATTTTTCACAAATATTTTTTTTATTACTATTATATATATATATATATGTGGGTGGTTCTCTGTGACATCGAAGATGAAAAAAATAAATATTGCTATAACTGTGGGAATATGTTTTAGAGGTATCCAGTAGTTCTCCTGAATTTTTTCAGATTTTTTCTGGGCCATTATTTTAAGTTACAGAGAGTCAAAGTTGACATTTTAGCACTTTTTTGCATTATATGCCCATTTTCATGAATTTTTAGCTCCCAGGGGATGCATTTTTCACTAAAAACATAAGTATGACTTTTGTTGTAAAATTTTCCGAACTTTTCATTAAAAATACTTTTAAAGACATAAATGTATGCTGTCACACTCTTGTAAGCCATTTAAACCTTAAATAGTGAAAATCAGCAATTCTGCTCCGGACTTTGGTAACCTAATACTGTCTAAAAGATGTCTTTTTATAGTCAGAAACTGCCTAAAAATTTCCAGAGTGGGTCTAAATCATTAAGATCACTTATGGTCAAAATATCCGGGAAAAGTGTCCGAAATATTAATAGAAATGTATATTTGTTGCCTTATAACGATGAATCTAGTAGCATGATCATTGCAAAAAAATTTGTGCACTTACCTTGGAGTGGTAGAAAAGTATCTCCACTTGTTTCAGTATCCATCTAATCCCCTGTAAGCTGCTAAAAATACAAATATTATTATAAAATTATAAAAAATTATTTTTTAAACATTTATAATGCTGGATTTTAATTTTACATCCCTTACAAGAATTATAATACTAATCTGAAGGATTACTATAAATATATAAACATCATTATTACAATAACTGAATATACGTATTTAATACAAACGATATATAAATAAATCGGATATATAATTATAATGAATAATATGATAACGTAACAGTGACAAGTTTGCGAAATCTAAACAATGTATTGCTGAATAATAATAATAATAATGTTGATACTTTTATAGTAATCCTTCAGATTAGTATTATAATTCTTGTAAGGGATGTAAAACTAAAATCCAGCATTATAAATGTTTAAAAAATAATTTTTTATAATTTTATAATAATATTTGTATTTTTAGCAGCTTACAGGGGATTAGATGGATACTGAAACAAGTGGAGATACTTTTCTACCACTCCAAGGTAAGTGCACAAATTTTTTTGCAATGATCATGCTACTAGATTCATCGTTATAAGGCAACAAATATACATTTCTATTAATATTTCGGACACTTTTCCCGGATATTTTGACCATAAGTGATCTTAATGATTTAGACCCACTCTGGAAATTTTTAGGCAGTTTCTGACTATAAAAAGACATCTTTTAGACAGTATTAGGTTACCAGAGTCCTGAGCAGAATTGCTGATTTTCACTATTTAAGGTTTAAATGGCTTACAAGAGTGTGACAGCATACATTTATGTCTTTAAAAGTATTTTTAATGAAAAGTTCGGAAAATTTTACAAAAAAAGTCATACTTATGTTTTTAGTGAAAAATGCATCCCCTGGGAGCTAAAAATTCATGAAAATGGGCATATAATGCAAAAAAGTGCTAAAATGTCAACTTTGACTCTCTGTAACTTAAAATAATGGCCCAGAAAAAATCTGAAAAAATTCAGGAGAACTTTTGGATACCTCTAAAACATATTCCCACAGTTATAGCAATATTTATTTTTTTCATCTTCGATGTCACAGAGAACCACCCATATATATATATATATATACACATGAGAAAAATATAGAGGTCCAGTGAACGAAACGACACATTTTCTTTTCCTTCCCACGCCAGAAAGACATTTCTTTTTAGAAAAGCAATAAACAATATACCGATATTGCCGGACCACCCGAAACCCGATCAGCCACGCATACTTTCGTTTTCCACCATGTGAAAGTAATAAAAAAAGATAGCAAGCAGGCCTCGCGACGCATGCACCCTCAGCTGCAAGTCGTAAACATCTCAACTTGGAAAAATCCGAGTACACTCTTAACCGTTTTTTTTTGTGCGTCTCTAGTTTTCTCAGAAATGAAAATAATATTATTTTTAAATACCTACAAGAAATATATAATTATTACCGTAGAGTAACTGTTACATATATGTAAATATATGTTATATACATATTCTATAATTTTAAGAGATTTCCTTAATAATAATGAAAGGAATTTAATAATAAAAGGAAACAAAAAGATAATAATATGAAAATACATATATATGTTGTGATGTGTACGGAGATGTACGAGAGTGCACTGTTTATTTAAATGTATTAGTATATTACGTGCATTTCTTGCATATCAGTAGCAGAAAATATAATGTATATTAATGTTTTTATGAATATAGTTATATATATAATGCAATTTATATTATCAAAGCAATTTTACTATATTATATCTTTTTATTTTCTTTTATCTATTTTTATAAATTGAAATGATTATTTACTAATAATATAGACTTAATAATTATATAAAATAAAGATCATTATCTAAAAATATGTGTATATTTGTGTATGATATGTACAGAGATTGTATGAGTATGCACCTTAGTATATTACATGCATCTCTTGAATATCAACAACACGAAATATATCTATCAATATTTTTCTTTTACGAAATAAATATATATGAAAAATCATGTGTTTAAAGAATATAATTATATAGTCTATATTAGTATTTGTTGTTTGATTATTTTTATACCTTCGCTTTATATTCTTTTATCTCTTATAACAAATTATCAAAACAATTGTTTATCAATAATAATAGTCAGAATAATTACTTAAAACCAAAGATCCTTTAAGATAAATAACTGTTTCTCTTTTAACTTTAATCATTTAATAATTTAAACGTAAATAATATAATTGAATCATTATTGGTAAGCATTTGTAATAAATAAATAATAAGTAAAATTTAGTATAAAACAGTACACATAATGACATCTATGCGAGATGCGATCAAATAGAATAGTTCTGGAAAATGGCGGAGGCGACGCACGCGTCGGGCCTTAAGCCCTCCTACCGACCAATCACAACGAGCGCTAGAATTTAAGGATGTAACCAAGAGTTCTGGGGATAGAATTTTCCGCCCTTGACCATGAACTTGACAAATCCAAAAGGTCTCCACCTACACTTTTTTCAGCCAAAAATGGAAAGGGAAAGTGTGGGAGGACAACCAAGGTATTCTGTATGGCAGAAAACCTACACATAGTCAGTGTTTAAGTCAAATTCGAACTCTAAAGTAAGAATCAAATTCTAAGTTTAAATCAAAATCTTCAAATCAAAATTTTCAAGTCAAAATCTTCAAATCAAAATTTTCAAGTCAAAATCTTCAAATCAAAATCGTCAAGTCAAAAAAATCTAATAAAGTTAAAAGTCAAAGTCTAAAACAAATTAAACTACGGAAAAGGTCCAAGGAAACTCAAACCCCAGAGCTCTGAGTCACCAAATATTGTAGTATATTGTGTAAAACAAAGAAGTAAGGAAAGTAAAATAAATTATACTTTAATAAGTCTTGTTTTTTTTTCCTTTTTACTCTTTAATTTTTCTTTCTATTTTATTTCATTTATTATTTTCTTCTAATTTTTTATCTAAACCCACTCCGAGAAGTTTAATCTCTGGTTTATTAAAATCAGGGGTAACTATCTCAATCCTAGTAAACCTTTACCTAAAATATAAAAAAAAAAACTAAACAATAGTGCTTGAGGAGATAGAATTTTTTGAAAAGCACAAAAGATTCTAACTCAAAAGTTTAAAGTGCATTGTGAAGAAATTGTATTCTATAAAAATCAAATTTAAACATACATTCTTTGTTTATTCATAAATTATTCCTTGTTCATGTAAGGCCATCCTAAACTAGTGAGAGTAAAATCTCAGGTTTGAAACAGCCAATACGAGATTAATTTTCATAATTAATCTCGTAACCAGGATAATTGATAAAGTTTTAACTTTCCGTAACATTATGTTACTTAGGAATATGAATTTAAATGGAGGTTTATGTAATGGCACCAGACTCTTTATTACCGAATTAAAACAATATACTATATATGGTTAAATTATAACAGGACAAAATTCAGGACAAATCGTAATGATTCCAAGCAGGGTTGCAAATATTTAATTACTTTTCTAATTCAATACCTACATTAATTAATAATTACTTTTGTACTGAGTAATTAAACTTTTTTTTAATTCTTAATTACTTTTATACTGAGAAATTAAACTTCTTTTTAATTAATAATTACTTTTGGATTGAGTAATTAAACTTTTTTTTATTTCTTATTTACTTTTATACTGAGTAATTAAACTTTTTTTTAATTAATAATTACTTTTGCACTGAGTAAGGATTACCCATCAGTTTTATAGTTTTCTTAAAATTTAATACTGCTTTACCATCATCCGCTCCAGTAGAGAGGCTTTTTTCGTTTGCCACGCTTCTGGACAGTTCATTTCAAAAGTAATTAATAATTTAAATAAGGTTTAATTACTCAGTCCTGAAGTATTTATTAATTAAAAAAATAGTTTAATTACTCAGTACAAAAGTATTTAAGAATTAAAAAAAAAGATTAATTACTCAGTACAAAAGTTATTAAGAATTAAAATAAAGTTTAAATACTCATTTGACAAGTAATTTGTAATTAAATGAAGTTTCAATACCCAGTCGAAAAGTAATTTCGATTTAATATGGAGTTTAATTATTAAGCCACAAAGTAATTACTAATTAAATTTTCTCGTAATTACAATTTTTGCAACCCTGATTCCAAGAATAGATTTAAGTCCATCAAAGGATAAAATTCCCTTTAATATGGTAAGACGACAATTTCCTATTAGACCAAGTTTTGCTATGACAATTTACAAATCACAATGTCAATCATTTGAAAAAGCAGGTTTATATTTACCAAAACCTGTATTTAGTCATAGTCAATTATATGTAGCATTATCGAGGGTTAAAGATGAAAAAAATTTGAAAATAAAATTTTTAAAATCATCAATGACAGTCACAAATACAGAAGCAAAAATACTTAATGTAAATGAAAACGATTTAAGTGATACTGCATTAATATATACGACTAATATAGTTTTTTCTGAAGAATTATTTAAGGAATATATATTTTTAAAATAATTAATTGTCTGAATCAAGCGTCATAATTCAGACAATATTAATTTTAATTCAATTTACTAAATTTTTTACATCACATTAAAACTGTTTATACTACAATTTTAATACTAATAACTTTTATAACTGTAAACATTAATAATATCATTTGTCTGCCATTAGCGACATTTATTAACAAAATTATTAGCAGAAAACACCATTTTTACAAATAATAAATTATCTGCAATATGTGGTACTATTTTATTTTTAATGCAGCCATATTTTGAACATAATTATATCGAGGCATTTAAATAATTAAATAATTTATACATATAATAGTTTTGCAAATATATTATTCAAAAGTGTCTTTAAAATTTTGCAACTGTTGTAGCATATTTTAATCTCTATTTTATTTGTATTTTTTTTTAACTTGTAGATAATATTACATTCGTCAATTGATTAATATTACATTCATAATATGACAGTCTCAAACCTGTAAATACAAAGAGAAAATAAAATTAACCAACATTCAAGTATAAAATTTTATAGTTAAATATCATGATGAGTAAAGGTAATATAAGTTGTATATATTTTATAATTTTTTTTGTTTTAATAATACAATAATAAATTTTAATTAACAGATTATAACACATGACAAAAGTTATAAAAAATTAGTTAAAAAATTAGGTAAAATAATTATATTTAAAACATTTAAAATATATTTATAATTAACTGATTTAAGTATTACACTTTATAATCAACATTTACCCTCAAAAGCGGAATTCAACCGAGGGAGCGTTAGCGACCGAGGTAATATGGCTAGTGTAAGGATATAATTTATCTTGAAAACTCTTATGCAATGGCTAATGTTGGTATATCTAATAATTTGGGATGAGAGACCTTTCGCACATTTAATTGCTTTTAATAAGTCATGATTTGCTGATTTAAATGAGAAAGTAGAATTCCTGGTAAAAATTATCATATGGACACCATATGGCTTTTACATGAAATCGATGTGGTTGCCATGTAGGAATCGTGTGATTCCCAATGGTATTCTCGTGGATCCCAACGGGAATCATATGGGTATCATGTGGGATTTTGTGGTGGTTTTCACGTAGAAATTATATAACTCCCATGTTATTTCTATGTGGTTTTCACGTATTTCGCACGTGGTTTCCATATAGTAATTTGGTTATTCTGCATTTTCTCATTTAAACAAGTAACTTATACATATAAATACTTATTTTGTATAAATAATGTATATAATAAAATAAAATTAAAAAAAATCGACAACTCCGGGAACCGAACTCGCGAACTTCCGATCCGGAGGATTACAACTTACCAACGAGCCATTTCACTGTTGGGTTTACTAGAGTTAATTACGAACTATAAAAAACGCTTGCATTGTATGATAGAAAATTTTCCAGGTTTAAATTAATTTTTTAATATAAATTTGAAATTAAAGTTTGTAATGAAAATTTTTAAAATATTGATAAATTTTCAATATAAATTCAATTTGGGCTTAGAAACTTTTTTCTATCATCTAATAACAACATTCTTATTATAGTCTGAAACTAACTCTCATAAACCCGTAACAGTGAAATGGCTCGGTGGTAAGGTATAATCCTCCGGATCGGAAGTTCGTGGTTTCGGTTCCCGGAGTTGTCGATTTTTTTTTTAATTTTATTTTATTATATACATTATGTATATAAAATAAGTATTTATTTATTAGTTACTTGTTTAAATGAGAAAATGCAGAATAACCAAATCACTATATGGGAAATACATGAAAACCATATAGAAATAACATGGGAATTATATTATACATGGCAACCACATCGATTTCATGTAAAAGCCATATGGTTTCCATATGATAATTTTTACCAGGGGTGGCACCACAGCGGCCCCCAATTCAGAACACTTTCGGATAAATGCAGCAATTGATGAATGTTGTAAGTGATTGCTTTTTTTCCAAATAGTTCTTCAGTGTTGGTGACAAATTCATGCAACATTATATGATAAATGAATTTATTGATCTCTACTTGCCAAAGACTATTCCTCACACCTCAGTAAGGCGGACTGAATTTATACCAGCCACTTTAAATACCGCACAGGGTGAGCGTTTGAAAAAAGACCAAGACAAGCTAAGTCAAAATAAAAAATTTAATTAATTGTAGTTTAAAATTAAAAAAACGAGAAAAAAAGAAAGAAAGGAAATGAATATTTATTGTGTTTCGCCCTGAGTATGCCTGGTGGGCTCATTAATACAGTCCAGGCATCTCGTCTCTAGATACAGATGAATGATATAATATAAAAATTTTGAAAAACAGCTCTATTCCGACGAGGAAGACATGGGGTATATATGCCCTACCGATAGCAAACTTTAGTAAGTGCCACATATTAACAGGTAGCCCCCTAACGCACTTACATAGAACTAATGTCTTAAATGTCAGAATATTGCCATATAAAGCATTTTGTGATCCAATGCCATATAATTTTAAAATTTGAATTTTTTCAACTATTGAAAAATTCGTGAATCTATTGCTTGTTTACACTATAAGTTATATGATAAATGAATTTATATTGATCTCCACAAGCCAAAGACTATTCCTCACACCTCAGTAAGGCGGACTGTTAGGGGGCTACCTGTTAATATGTGGCACTTACTAAAGTTTGCTACCGGTAGGGCATATATACCCCATGTCTTCCTCGTTGAAATAGAGCTGTTTTTCAAAATTTTTATATTATATCATTCATCTGTATCTAGAGACGAGATGCCTGGACTCTACTGATGAATTAAATTTTTTATTTTGACTCAGCTTGTCTTGGTCTTTTTTCAAACACTCATCCTGTAAGGTATTTAAAGTGGCTGGTATTAATACAGTCCGCCTTACTGAGGTGTGAGGAATAGTCTTTGGCTTGTGGAGATCAATAAATTCATTTATCATATAACTTATAGTGTAAACAAGCAATAAATTCACGAATTTTCCAATAGTTGAAAAAATTCAAATTTTAAAATCATGCAACATTACATTAGCTCGATTTAATTCAGCAGAAGAAATTATATCTTGTAGTAATATATATAAACTTTCTACAAAAAGAAGCCAATGATTATAATAACTTCTGCTCAGATGGTCTAATAACACTGGGGCGCTGTAATATAAAACATAATTTTCCCACTCTCGAGCTTTCCAATCATTTCTTGAAGATATTGGACGACTCAATCTACAAATTATTTTCCACATTATTATTATTTACTATTAAATTAATTCTTGCAGGTTTATATAGCGATTATTTAGATAGACATACAAAATATAAAGAATTACCGTCTAGCACAAAAGACAATGATACAAACGTCAACAGAAGTATTAACGTCTTTAATACGCGATGAAAGAAATTTAGCCATGCGGACAAATACAGCTTCATAATAATTTATATTTGTTTACCTTAACAATAAAATTTTTATTTTATTGACAAGTTGCAACTTTATTTTATATTTCACAACTGTATAAACCCTTAAAGGTTTTGGTAAGCTTAAATAAATAAAAACAATATTTTATGTGCAAACAATAAAATTATTAATACCGTCCTTCCCTTCTTCATCATAGTTATTTGAATCTGCTAAATAGTCTTTCAAATTATTGACAATATTATCTAAAATATATATTTAACGACATTGAAATAGACGAGGATGGATCCTACACGACTGCTGAAAGTCAAGAAGAGACTGGTGGATTTGCACAGACAGCTGATCAACAGGACTAATATATATATATATATATATATTTATACACATAGCCACTCAACTCAGTAACCCTTTATTTATTTACTTATTTAATGACTTATAATAAGCAAGCGCATAACATTGATAATAAATATATTTCTAGTCAATTGCGAATATTGTATTGGAACCCAAAAAGCGTTTGTAATAAAATTGCTGAAATTCAAAAAATCATACAAGATATAGATATACTGATCTGTGTCGAGTCTTGGCTTAAAGACAACATTAAATTCCAATTCGCTGGGTTCTTACTTTACTTCGTAATGACAGAAAATACTCTGAAGGCGGCGGTATTGTATTCTTGATTCGTAATAACTATAACTATGTTGAAATTAAAAATTTACTAAATGATAATCCGTTCGCGGAGTTGTGTGGAATTGAAGTCACCAATTTGAAAGATCCAATGGCCATTATTGCATGTTATAAACCTCCTAAACTCAATCTTACGGATAATGAATGGAGTACAATTGTAAGCAATACTAACTTGAAGCAAAGGTGCATTTTCTTAGGTGACTTCAATTCTCATAATCAAGCTTGGAACTGCGTAGATACGGATACAGACGGCGTAAGACTATTAGAACAAACGGAAAAAATGAATCTATTTTTACATAATACAAATACATATACTTGTTTCAAAGCTGCCACTAATTATAAATCTAATATTGATCTGATTTTCTCAACGACTAACATTGCGCATCTTCTAACGGTTAAAGTAATGGACGATCCTACAGGTTCAGATCACTTTCCAATCCATGTTAAATATGACACTGAAAAAATATATTACAATAAAATATCCTTTAAAATACAGTCACAACGTACCAACTGGGTACTAATAGCCGATCAACTTAAACTCGATCACGATAGCTTTTTGAATAATGAATATGATTTATATACCCCTTTACAAAAATACCACTTTTTCATGAAAACAATCACCGAAGCAATTCTTAGACATACCCCGAAAAAAAGGAAAAACAATAAAAAAGATCACCGAAACCCGGTAGCGTGGTGGGACCCAGACTGTGATAGGATTAAAAGATTAAGACAAGCGGCATTTAAAAAATGGGATCATACTAACGACCTGAACGACTTTATTAAATACAAAAGAACCCGAGCTATAGCAAGAAAAACTTTTAAAACTAAAAAAAAAGAATGGTTCCACAAATTCGTCGAGACACTGAACGTTAGAACAAACACAAAATACACATGGAATATAGCAAAAATTTTTAAAAATAAATGGACTCAAATAAATCCTTTGAGTCGAGATGAATACCTACAAAAAAATAATAAGATCGAAACCGCCCTGAAAGACCTATGCCCTGAATGGGTTCCAACTGATCCTGATTATATTCCAATAGCTAGTGACAATCCATTTTTCGACGAACCTTTTAGTTACACTGAATATAATACGGCTTTGAACTCAAGAGGAGATAAATCTGCTCCGGGCATAGATGGTATAAACTATGAAGTTCTGCATAACCTGCCGATCAAATATCAATTATTATTACTGGACATTTTGAATGAAATGTATGCAAATGATATGTACCCCGAGAGTTGGACCAATACCTATATCCATTTTGTAGAAAAGCATAGTGGCAGAGGTCTTCGGCCTCTTGCTCTCACAGCTTGTATGTGTAAAGTATTCGAACTAATGCTGTCCTACAGAATTCGATGGTGGATTGAGAGCCATTATATATTGCCAAAAGGACAAACAGGTTTTCGTAAAGGTATGTCATGTGCTGACAACCTTGCTACATTCAAGCTAGATGTAGAAAATGCCTTCAACAGTAGACAACAGGTGCTTGCAGTCTTCTTAGATGTTAGCAATGCATTTAATGAAGTTCATAGTAAAATTCTTTTAGATTCACTCGCAAACTATGGATGTTTTCCCAAAGTATTAAAATTTGCAAAATTTCTCACGTATCACCGTCAAATATTTTCTGAAATAAATCCAAACTCTGCTAAACACAGCTATAAAGGAGTACCGCAAGGAGGCGTACTGAGCCCATTATTTTACATTTTGTATGTTTGCGAAATTTTTGACGTGATTGAGCCAAATATTAAAAACCTGCAATTCGCCGACGACGTTGTAATATACATTAAAAGTAATGATATTGAAAATGCCCGATCAACTTTAGAAGATGCGTTAATGCGGATCGTGGGAAAATTAAGATTAATCGGCTTAGATGTTACTGCAGGAAAATCCTCCTACGTGCTTTTTAACAATATTGGGATTTTGCCAGGCGATTCAGAGATAATCATATCGGACGCAATCTTGACTTCGGTGGAATCAGTTAAATTTTTAGGGCTATACTTTGATTACAAATTAACTTATGACAGGCACCTGCGCTATGTACTCGAAAAAGCAAATCGATCGCTAAATATTGTTAAATTCCTTAGAGGTACATGGTGGGGAGCTCATCCTTCTACCCTCATTACATTCTATAAAAGTTTTGTACGTTCACTTATTGATTACGAATCTTTTATTTACTACCCTGCTAAAAAGTCTAGTAAAAATAAATTGGAAAAGATACAGTACTCGGCTATTCGTATTGCACTTGGATTAAGAATGAGCACCCCGACCAACGTACTTCTTGGTGAATCGAAATTAATCATGTTAGAACACAGAACAAAAATCCTTTGCGTAAACTTCCTACTGAAAGCTATTAGCACCAAACAGTCAATCGTTTATGAAACTATCAAAAAATACTTAACGAATATCATACAACATCGGAAGAAAAAATATAAATTACTAAATGAATGTATAATGAGGGTCATCAGTATCGAACACCTAATAGATTCCGATCTCCTACCATTGCTTTATAACTATCCACACGAAGTCATGAAAACATCAATTCTTACTGATACTGATACTGGGTTAAAATTACAAAAAAGTCCTAATCCAAATGATACATTCAATCTAATATTCTCTCAGTCCGACGCTATAAAATTATTTACTGATGGTAGCAAAAGCGATGTTGGAACATCCGTTGGCAGTGCCTGTGTTTGTCCTGAATTGAATACTCAACTAACTAGAAGAATAATCAGCAAAGCCTCCATTTATACTGCTGAATGCATGGCCATATCGGACGCTATGGATATTGCTCTAAAAAATAACAATCGTAATATAAATATTTTTACGGACTCGCTAAGTGTAGTGCAAGCTTTAAGGCATCCTAAAAACAAAGTGGACTGTAACAAATACATCCTCGAGATTCGCAGCAAATATTGCCAGTTCATGAATAACAGAACAAGTAACTCTAATATCATTATCTACTGGATCCCATCACACGTAGGTATAATGGGTAACGAACTAGCTGATCAACAAGCCAAATTAGCAACAGAGCAGTCTCCAACGACTAAGATTATCCCATATACTGATTTTAAGGTGATGTTTAAAGAACTATATTCTAATGAAACTATTAAAATAATTAAGAATCAAGGCAAAACAAAGGGTCAATATTATTTTCAACATTACTACCAGCAATCTCCCAAAATGTGGTTCTCAAGACAAATTCTTAGTCGTAAATTTATTGTAATGGTTTGTAGATGCAGGAGTAACCACATCAATTTAAACGAATCTCTTTTCAAAATTAAAGTAGTCAATAGTCCCCAATGTGTATGCCTATACGAAGTTCAGGATTTGAATCATATCGTGTGGCAATGTCCACTATATGAATCGCAAAGAAAATGGCTCATTGAAGAATTGGCTAATAAAAAATTGTTCCCCCCGTTTGATATTAAATGTTTTATGTGCTTACTAGATTTAAATGTAATGGCGTTAGTATTCAAATTTATTAACAAATGTAACATAAAACTGTAATGTACAATAACGTGTATGCATAATTAGTGTAAATCCATACTTCTATATATGTATTTTCTTTATTATTATTATTATTATTATTTTTTTTTTCTTTTCCTTTTTTTACTTTTTTCATGTAGCTAAATAACCTTGTAATAAGAGTTAATAAAGCCTATTATAAAAAAAAAAAAATATATATATATTTAATCAATTACAAAGGTTATATGATTTTCACCTGAAAATCAGGTGATAATCAGCTGTACTTTTGCAGCAGTGTAAACTATTATTGGTTGTTTTACAATGCTCGGATATTTTTTTTTCTTCAAAAAGAAAAAAAAATAATAATTCCCTAGTACAAAACTTGAATCTACACGGAAAGAAATGTATGATTAAATATTCCTATAATCTTCAGTAAAAATTGCTATACTGTATTTTAATGGAGACACAAACTCAATTTATACTAAATTTTAGTATATGGTATTGTAAATTTTCGAATCATCAAATTTTACTATACCCTATATTAAATATTATGTATATAGTATATTAAATTTCATAAAATTAATAATGTTATTGATGTTGAAATATAACTCGATATAAAGAGCACAACTCACACTACTTCATTTAATATTTATTTTTTTTATTTACTAGTTTTTGTGCCATTTCTCTGGCACTTCCTGCCGTTTGTCCCTGCCTGGAGAACTTCAACGGCGTTTACCCACCACCTCTGTGGGTGCTTTTTCCCCACCTTTTTTAATCCCCAACCACCCAGATGGCCCGGTGTCTTCGAAATATTCTGTTTGGGTGTCAAAAGTCACATTGCGTAGGCCATGACACCGAAACAGAACGTTCCACACCTCCCGCTCGCGTTGTGGAATGTGAAAAAACATCTAACCGATCACGAATGGTCTCCCATCCAAGTACTAACCGCGCTCAGCGCTGCTTAACTTTCGCGATCGGCCGAGGTGCGTTTCCCCCACTCCGCCACCGCGTCGGTCACTATACTTCGTTTAATACTTTAGGCTGAAGGAAAGAGAGGAAGAGAGACATATATACACAAAAACTTCAACGCATTCATTCTCTTGCCGCATCTCTTACCTCTGATTCCATCTCTTTGATGTTTCTAACAAAAAAGAATGTATTATTTGTTGCACCTTTTTAAATGTATTGTATATGGCAACGGTTTCTTTTCAATTAACAAACTTAACCTATCATTTGAGCTTTTTGTTGTTGACGCATTTTGCTTACTTTATATATTAAGTTTGTAGTAATAAACATTATTACAAAAATAATTAATACTTACTATTGTTATCGTTGAAACAGGGTAATTAGCGGTCTTAACCTGTCGCATTGTCTTTACGCTTTCTCCATAATTTTTGCTCACTTATCTGGATGTATTTGACAGTAATTTTTCTAAATTTTACTATACTATGTACGAAAATGTATGCAAATGTATATTATTTAGAATTTTTAATATACCGTATAGTAAAATTTTGTTCTGATATATAGCATAATTTTATAGAAGTATATTAAATTTCCTTCATAAATTGCGTTTGTGTTCCGATTACTGAAAAGTATAGCAATTTTTAATTCTACATTTCTCTTCGTGTAAGAACTAGGAATTAAACTTGGTATTAAATACCTTGTGATGAAACGCTTTTCCACCTATTTTTTTAACACTTAATAGAATGACCATAATCTCAAGACATTCGAATAATTTTTCCAGCATTCCGGTAACAGTAAACTTCAAAATTCCTATAGTTTCAGATGGACTTTTAATGTTTTCGTCTGATTTATAACTAATTTCTCTTATCTTATTTCCTGTATTTACGAAAATAAATGTGATTTTATTATATTTTTCACTTGTCCATTTTTAATAGTCATTTAATAGCATATAACTAGACTCAAATTTGATCTATGTTTATAAGCTAATAATTAGCTTAAAACAGAATATAAGTTATATTTTAGTCTATTTAATGGTTAAAAATTGGGAGAAGAAGCGTTTCACCGGGAGGATAAAAATGGGCACATTTTTCGTCTATTTTTCATCCATTTTTCGACCATTCTATTTAGAATACCTATTTATTACCTATTTAATGGAATACAATTTCTACTAGAGTTGTAGCTTTGTTTATTAATACCAATCGTTGCAATTTACAGGTACAATATAGTAAGTATTAATAACTATCATATCTGATATGTATAAAACAATAAATAACAGTATTTCAATTAAGGGTAGAGTTATGTTAATCAAATATAAAAAATTTGTTATTTGTTTTTTAACGTAATGATCTAAAATTTTTGTGGCGTTTTTGTAGCAAAAATATAATCTTTTCTGGACCGACACAATGTCGAAGTGGTTGAGACATACCTCAGCCGATTACGAAATTTAAGCAGCAATTGCTGCAGTCAGTACTTATATGGGTGAACATCCTCGTGCAGCTTTCGTGAGCGGGAGGTGTGAAATGTTATGTATCGCGCAATGTGCTTAATACTCCAACAAGGTTTTTCAATACATCAGTCGTTATCGGAGGAGGTATCCTATACAAAGTATCTACCTCACTAGTTTTGGTCACAGGTTTTTCCTTCTCCACAGATATAACCCCGGGCTAATGGGAGATGGTGGAGAAAAAGGGGGGTTTTAAATGGTAATAGAAATAATAAAGGTGTGGATGGATATCTAAAATTTTTAGCCCAGGGTATAGATGGAAACTATCTAATAATAACAAAAAAAAAAATATAAACTTATCTGGAAATTTTCGACAAGACAGTATCATTTTAATCAAAGTTATGCAGGAAAAGGTGTCAAAATTAGTGTTTGATACCAAATGTTCTTTACAGTACATCGATTTGTCATTTATTAGAAATTTGCTGTGATTATACTTTTAAGTAATTTTTAAACTTTACACAGACTTTTTATTTCAGAACTTTTGGTTTATTAACTAAAAAATATATACTTAAAAAATTAATTTTTTATGTTAAAATAAGAATATTTCAAAAAAATTTATTTTTAATGCCACAGGGGTTCCTGTTACGTACATGGAATGCTCTAAATTCTTTAAATCCCCAATCCGACATCTATTAACTCTTTATTTTTAAGATATTGAATAATCACTAATAAATGCAAAACAATCGGACCGTAGCCTACCATAAATGTTCTAATATAAAAATTAATTTTTTATATGACAAACCGTTTCTTCTCGATTTGACCTTAAACTAACTTTGACCCTTACGTAATGGGGTCAAACCGATCCCGGATTCGAATTCAGCGACCCGAAAAACATACAGGTATGGTGGTCTGGTTCCGATGTCAGACCGTATTTTCGTGTGCCGATGTTGTTATTTAATCATCTTATGGACTCGATTGGGCAACGTGGTCAGCTAGGGTGCTGCGTAAAAAGATTGAGTGCCAATCAATTCCTGACTTCGCTTCACTTACAAGAGAAGTACTTGACACCGGGAAACGGATCTTATCCCAACTATGGTATGTCTTTTGTAATATAAATATATAAAGTAAGCCAAGTTGTTACTTGCCAATTGCCACTTTTACGAAAGTTATTCGACATCTCACAATAATTTCAATGAAAATTACTTCCACTATAATCGCTTATATCATGAAAATGAATATTGATTGATCGGAACTCAAACTAAAATTTTATATTGTGAAAATGACGATTTAAGTATAAATTAGGTTATATTTTTTTAAATAGTTTGTAAAAATTAATATTTTTAATTCGATATGATCGCGGCCCCCAAAGGAATAATTAGACATAGTGTTTGACTTTTTTATAGGTATTTAATTAATTTTTTAATGGTTTTAAAGTTTAAGTCTGAGCGTACGTCCGTACGTCCGTACAGGCAGACTTTTTATTTTTTAACTCTTCTTATATCTCTCTTGGATTTTCGAAAAAATGAATTTTATTTAATGAAAGTGATCGGGGAACCACACGGATTAATTAGTAATAGTGTTTAACTTTTTTATAGGAGTTTAATTACTTTTTTAAATGGCTCAATCTCGATTATTTAAAACGATTATTTATTTGTTTATCTCGATCAGTTATAACTGAAGGTAACATTAAGGACTGGACATCATCAACAGGAAGGGAATATTTTTTTTTTAATTTCGTAATATGGGTTCCAGTAGATGATGCCCCGTCGACCTGGAGGTAACAGTAGGGACCTGGACATCTACAAGAAGAAATTTTTTTTTTTGATATCGTAATAAGTCTTTCACTAGGAGTTGCCCCGATGACCTGGATGTAACATTACCGGCCTGGACATCTTCTACAGGAAGAAAAAATTTTTTTTTTGATTTCGTAATATGCCTTCCAGTAGATGTTGCCCAGATGACCTGGAGGTAACATTAGTAACCTGCACATCATCTACAGGAAGAAAATTTTTTTTTGGTTTCGTAATAGGCCTTCCAGTAGTGATGCCCCGTCGATCTGGAGGTAACAGTAGGGACCTGGACATCTTCTAAAGGAAGAAAATTTTTTTTGGTTTTCGTAATAGATCTTTCAGTAGATTTTGCCCCGATGATCTGGAGGTAACATTACCGACCTGTACATCTTCTACAGGAAGAAAAATTTTTTTATTGATTTCGTAATATGCCTGCCAATAGATAATGCCCCGTCGACCTGGAGGTAAAATTACTGACCTGAATATCTACTACAGCAAGAAAATATTTTTTTTATTTTTATAATGAACCTTCCAGTAGATTATGCTCCAATGACCTGGAGGTAAAATTACTGACCTGAATATCTACTACAGGAAGAAAATTTTTTTTTTTTATTTCGTAATAAGTCTTTCAGTAGATGTTGCCCCGATGACCTCGAGGTAACATTACCGAGATAGACATCTACAGTTAGAAAAATTTTTTTTTGATTTCGTAATATGCCGTCCAGTAGATGTTGCCCCGATGACCTGGAGGTAAAGTTAGTGACCTGCACATCATCTACAGCAAGAAAATTTTTTTTTTGGTTTCGTAATAGACCTTCCAGTAGATGATGCCCCGTCGACCTGGAGGTAACAGTAGGGACCTGGATATCTTTTACAGGAAGGAATTTTTTTTTTTGATTTCGTAATATGCCTTCCAGTAGATGTTGCCCCGTTAACCTGGAGGTAATATTAGGGACCTGGACATCATTTACAGGAAGAAAATTTTTTTTTAATTTTTATAATGAACCTTCCAGTAGATGATGCCCCGTTAACCTGGAGATAACATTAGGGACCTGGAAATCATCTCCAGAAAGAAATGATTTTTTTTAATTTCGTAATGGACCTTCCAAGATATATAGTAATTATTATAAATTTATGATAATTTTGTTAATAAACTAAGAGATATTAACAACATTACTAGAATGGACGATGTAAGTAGTAGATCAATTCTCAGTAATTCAGGAAAATTCAGTTCATTAAGTAGATATTAAATGATATTATCCACATCCACATCCATCCACATTATATTAAAATTTTATACTGTCTAAATGACGATTTAAGTATAAATTATATTATATTTTTTTAAATAATTTATAAAAATTAATTTTTTTTAATTCAATATGATGGTGGCACCCAATGGAATAATTAGACATAGTGTTTGAATTTTTTATAGATATTTAATTAATTTTTTAATGGTTTAAAAGTTTAAGTCTGAGCGTACGTCCGTACGTCCGTACAGGCAAACTTTTTATTTTTTATCTCTTCTTATATCTCTTGAATTTTCGAAAAAATGAATTTTTTTGTAATGAATATGATCGCGGAAACACACGGATTAATTAGAAATAATGCTTAACTTTTTTATAAAAAAACCTCGATTATTTAACTCGATTATTTATTTGTTTATCTCGATCAGTTATAACTGAAGGTAACATGAAGGACTGGACATCATGAACAGGAAGGGAATATTTTTTTTTTAATTTCGTAATGTGTGTTCCAGTAGATGATAATAATAGATAATAGATAATAATAAAAATAATAATAAATAATAATAAAATAATATAAATAACATAAATACCATAAATACTATAAATACCATAATACATAATAACATAAACTACCTAATATATAAATAAATTATAATTATATATGTATGATCAATATTTAATTATTTGGTTGAGTTTTTATATAAATTAGTTATATATATAGACAAAAATTATTAAATATTTATACTATATTTTTTTATTTATAAAATTTATAAAATAAAGTTTTACAATATTTAATATGTAATATTATAATAATCAATCTTACGTAAATAGCAAATTTTAATATCAAAATAACAAAAGTTCTTACATCATATATAGTGAAATGTATATACTACATATATTAAAATTTGTATAATAAGTATTGTAGAAATATTTTATATACGCGTATAAGTTCATTTCTTTTTCAGTATTCAATTGTTTTGAGACGACTTTTTAATTTAAGGCTATTCTAATTACTCCGTTCGTCCAATAGGTGGCGTGTATAAAATTTTCTATTTTTCCAGTTCTTCTCGCAAATGCTCAAAAATGTGTCAATTATATATAAGAAACAACAAGATATTTAGTTATTATGCGAAAATGTATCTTCCGTTCAGCGTATTGCAATGATAGCGATTGAAATAATATTGAATTTTGTGACTAATAAGTGTAATGAATAAATATATGCGAGTGAATAAAAATTGCGATCAACTGCGTAAGAATAGTATATAATTAAATCTCCAAATATTAAATGTTTCTGTAGTACTTAATTGACAAAAGGAATTCCCTCAATATATACATTCTATTTCGAATTAGTTAAAAGCAAAATATAATTCATTTTTACTTCCTTAAATTCGCATTACGAAAATACCAGATTGAATAATAAAATTTGCTGACTTATATAATAAAAATTACTATATTAAATATCAAAAATTACGATATTGGATATTAAAAGATATTATATCTAAATTTTACTATGTATCATAGCAAAAATTATTATATTGCTGAGATGTCACACTTTTCCTACAATATAGTAATTTTTAATATAGATTATTTTAATATTTATTATAACATTTTGCTCAGTGTATAAAAAGTGCTATTATCAAATTACCAATAACGTACAAATTAATAAGTACTGCTAAATAAATAAATCAATTATTTGCAAAGGATGTATACATATCACATGACAATAAAAAATCAATAATAATTCCTTTATGAAAAGTGCTATTGCAATAATCATTAAACTCTATTTCATACAAAAATAATTATTTTTATTATATAATTTCTATTTTTTTAATATTATCATTTTAATTCATCGTATAATAATAATAAATTTATTAATTATTATATATATGATAATAAATCTATATGGGTACAATTTAATAAATAATAATTGAATGTATTTAAATAATAAAATATTTTTTAGTTTAATTTAATATTATCTATTATATAATGATTTTTCATCGAGCGAGCGTGAGCGAGTGAGGATTTTAGCTAGTTTTAATTTTAAGTTTCATGTTACTCCAGAAGATTTTTCACTTCCGCACAATGAAATATTAGGTACTCAAATTCTTATGAATTATAAATAATACTAAATTAAAAATATTGTCTAATAGAGTAAAACGTTCAAGACGTAGAAAATTCAGTGGATGTGATAGATAGAAAAGATTCAATAGAAAATGTTATAAATAAATATTTATGTAATGAAAATTTAACAAGTGTAGAATTTACAGAAAATTCAAATAATTATAAAAATACATTAATTGAAGATATTGTAGATCTTTTTAATATAGTTGAAAATAAATAAAGAAGATATAAACCTTCAAAAATTTTTACGAAATAAAGAAAAGAATATTCAACATTTTCTTGATAAAACCCTAGTAGAAATCGTATTCTATTAAATAGATAATAAATAGATATTCTAAATAGAATGGTTGAAAAATGGGTGAAAAATAGGCGAAAAATGTGCCAATATTTATCCTCCCGGTGAAAGACTTTTTCCCCCCATTATTTAACCATTAAATAAACTAAAATATAATTTATACTCTGTTTTGAGCTAATTTTTAGCTTAGAAACATAGATCAAATTTGAGTCTAGTTATATGCTATTGCAACAGTCCTATTTTATAAAAAAGGAAAAATAATAAATAAATAAGTAAAATCCGTAGTAAAAGGAAAATTTCCATTCACGGATGAATAGTAATATATTCCGACACTCTACGCCTATGCGGGACTCCCTTTACCCCGTCGTGGGGTCACCAAGTTCGTGCGCGACGACGAAGATCCGCACAAGACACAATGAAAAACAGCTAATGCAGAAAGTTTTTATATTTTGCTTTAGAGATGAAAAAAATGTAAAATTGAAAATCCTAAGTGATCGGCTTCCCAAGTTATGGACGCTTTTGTGTTACGCTAAGTGCATTCACGAATAGCCAATTAGAGCATTTGAGTTTACACGTATAATTCGTTTTCTAACTCCGAACAAAAGAAATTGAGTACGTATTGATTACTTATTGTTAAGAGTATTATTGTTTTTTGATAATTTGAATATTATCTATTAAAATGTTGATATGATGGCTTGATAAACAAATTCATATTTCAATTGTTTCGTCGTTTTTCCGACGTATTTCAAAATGCATCATCTAATTTTCATAGAGTTGGTGTTTTATAAATATATGACACAATTAAAAGTTTATTTTGATACCGCTAGGTGGCGCATGGAAATCCGTAATCGAAAAATGTATGTCGAAGTCATATATACATCAGAGGAAAAGCCATCCAACCCTCCCGAGTTGCAGTTGCATTTTTTAAACTTACGTTTTTAAAATGCCTCTTCGGAATTCTCATCATGATAATAGAAAAAAAGTATGTGGAGCTTGTGGTCGTCAAATTGTTTTTGGAAAAAAAACCAGATAAATTTTTAATAAGTAAATCTACTGAAAAACTCATAAAGAAGTTTATATCTATGGATTTCGATTTAAACGATGAAAGATATCCTGTGAGCATATGTAGGACTTGATATTGAAAAAGAAATTTTCAATCGGCAAGTACCAACTATGCCTAACTACAAAGAGATAGTCGTGGCAAAAGAAAATCGTTTAAATAACGCTTGTAATTGTTACGTACGTTTGACTGCTCAGTCCAATGGACACATAAAAGTTGAAAAGGGCAGAGGAAACTTTAGGGATATAAATAAAGAAATTGACATTTCTACTGGATATTATGAATCACATAAATCAGAGAAGCTCGAACTAATTAAAAGTTATGATTCTGTTAATTCAATAAAATATTGCATTAAATGTTTTCAAGAAATTGGGAAAGGTAAAGCTCATGAATGCAAAAATCTCAGGGATAATGCCATAAAAATAGTTAAAAAACTTCCTCAGAAAATCCAACAGCAAATTGCAACTCATGTTATAAAATGCAATGTAGAATCCAATCAGGATGAAAGTGGCAGGCGGGTCAATATTGATTTAAATATGAGCACTGCTGGACGGAGTAAAAAGATCACAATAAATAAAGTTGACAAGAACATGGCCTTTGACGTAAATAATTTAGATAATTTTCGAGTTCAACTAGGCGCTTCACAAAATGAGATGAGAAAAATTATCAATTTTGTAAGGTGTAATGTTGGTAAAATGTCTATCCCTAAAAATTATCAAGAGCATATGTCGAAAAAGTCGAAAGAATTGACAGATATTTACAAAACGGGTGTTTAGGAATTCGACTGTGAAAGCGCAACGGATGCAAAAAAGCAGTTACGTCCTGTCGTCTATGCCAATGCTGAAGAACTTGTAGAACAAGTTATCGAAAGTAGAAATTTAGTAGGCGACTGTTGCATCAAAGTTATGGCTGATGGAGGGCAAAATTTTTTAAAAATTAGTTTGTGTATTACGCCTGATAATTATTCACCCAAACAAGAAAAAAATTCCATGCAGGAAAATTATGATACTGAAAAAGATCTGGAAGATTTCGTTAACTGTAATAATTCCAAGAAGAGAATACACTACTCTGAAGGAGGTCGTCTAAGCAAAAAAGGTAAGCTATCTAGTGTAAATAGGTTGCTATTGTTGTGTGTGGTTCCTGAAATAAAAGAAACTCACGCAAATATTAAGCTTTTATTTGACTTGACCCAACTCAATGATATCTCTTTCAAATTTGTTGCAGACTTCAAGCTTTTGCTGATAGTTAATGGACAACAAACCGCAATATCAACATTTCCTTCTCCATATTGTTTTGTCTCCTTAAGTGATTTAAGACACAAATTGACTTCTGAAACCAGTTCGAATGATAATGCTACTACACGGGTATCTGATAGTGAAGAAATGCAGAATTGTACAAATATGAAAACTTATGGCAATTTGAGAAGAAATTATGAAAAATACCGCCTCCTAAGGAACCAAGGAGAAGAGAAGGAATGTAGTAAAAAGTGTCGTAGCTCTATCAATCTTCCTATTTTCGATGAAGATGATGATGTCTATGTTTTACAGAAATGTGTGATACCTGAATTACATGTCCTGCAAGGCTTTGTAAATCATGTATTTTGGCAAGGCTTAGTTCCCCTGTTAGGTCTAGAGAAAGCTATATTGTGGCCACGTAAGCTCAATTTAGTTTCGAAAAACTATCATGGTGATGCTTTTGAAGGCAATGCGTGTAGGAAATTGCTGAAAGAGTCAGATAAGCTAAAAGATCCAGAAATATATAAAGATGTAGGTATTTTTAAAGTTATACCGTACATTGCAGCTTTCAAAGCTATGGAGAAGGTGGTAAATTGTTGTTTCACCTCTGGAAAAGTAGGACCTTCACTTGATAATTATATTATAGAACTGAAAGCAGCTTTGGAAAGTCTTGAAAAACTTTCAGAAACACTGAAAATCCACGTAATTCTTTTACATGCTCAAGAAGGTTTTCAGTTCATTGAAAGAAATAATGGCTTAGGTTTTTGGTGAGAGCAGAGTGGTGAATCAATTCATCGTGCTTTCTTGAAGTTTTGGGAACGTTATGAAGTAAACGGTTATCATCGTGAAACTTATTTATCAAATTTACAGAAAGCTGTCGTAGAATTCTCATCGCTACACTTTTAACTCTTAACAGTATCTTATCGTTATTGAACAATATTTTATATAATATGCTGAAAATAATAAAAAACCGACAAAAAACAGAAGAAAAAACAAAAAAAATACAAAAAAAACAAAAATGTAATCAGTTAACCACTACGTCCTCGTGATCATGGGTTACGCTAAAAGTGGTTTCAGTAAGCTTGTTCTGGAAATTATGATTTTTAAATGATTCCATTCAATTTTTCAATCGACAAAATATTTAGCAATAATGATATCAACAATAAATGATCAATACATACTCAATTTCTTCTACACGGAATTACTGAAAGAATTATACGTGTGTACACAAATGCTCTACTTGGCTATTCATGAATGCGCTTAGCGTAACACAAAAGCGTCCATAACTTGGGAAGCCGATCACTTAGGATTTTCAATTTTACATTTTTTTCATCTAAAAACAATATAGAAACTTTCTGCATTAGCTGTTTCTGGATCCATTTTTGGACCACTTTTACATGCTTGAGGAACACTGTGAAGAGGAGAACGATACCACGTGTATTAATATTAATTAATCTAATTTTGTTTTTTATTTTTATAGAAACATTTATAAATTAAGGAGGGTCAATCGTTAGGTGCCGTAGTCTTTGAGAGGTCCCTTTAGGGCACTAATATTTTTACAAATTTCTATTAGTAAATGTTATATATAGTTTTCGGTGTTAATAATTATTATCCTAAATATGCAAATCATTGCGTAAATCAATGGTGAAAGAAAAATATTTTCTTTCACCGAGCGCCCTTTATGATCACCTAAATGTATACAATACTGAGTTGCAAGATTTGGCAACGTTGCGTACGGAGTATATCTATATATATCTATATATTATATCGGCGCTTCGACTTCCAAAACAGCGTCTGCTGGTATAAATATGGACTGTAACAGTTATTCTTGATAAAAATGAAATACAATGAGCATGCAACGAGAGGCAAAAAAAAGGAAAGATTATAGAGTCAATTTTTAACTCCGTTAAGTAAATAAATTAAATATTGTTATAAATATTTTAAATTCAATTTTATTATTCTAGAATAAAAGAGTTTAAAATGAGAAGTTTAAATATATGTTACTTGTAAAAATGTATTACAATAAAAGTTTAATATTTATCGAATGAAATAATAAATGTTTTCAAATTTATTTAACCTACGTATATTGCAATTTTAAATCGCCGCGTAAATTAAAATTCAGCGTTGCGATATCTACCACGCATGCGCAGTAAATGTCAGCTGATTCAGTAGTTATTACTTTGATCAAATATTTTTATACTTCTGTATGTATTTTCTTCTAATTTACATCGTTTACCCCCCTTTTTCTCATGACTATTTTAATCTTCACTAAAAAAACTATCGCCAACTAGTTTTTTATTATTATCTCTTAGATATTAACGAAGTTACAAGAAACTTAATGAGATAATTATGACTCCTTCCATTTAAGCCCGTGTAAAAGCACGAATTTTCCGTGATTGATTTCTCGAGAATTAAATCGTTTACCCTACTATTTTTTTTACCAATCGAATAATCGATGTTCAAACTATCTTCTGTTAAAGTTATATCAAAAACTGTTGGTTTTCAAAAATATCATGGGAGACGATTGACCCTCCTTAAACGATTTATTATTATTATTTTTATCTGTGGAGTGTAATAATCCTACATTCAATAAATTAAAAATTTCTTTTGTATCATAATAATTAACGAAGGAAAGATATAAAGAAATAAAATATCTTAAAATATCTGGGTGCGCGTGCCTAATATATGAGAGCGTCCAAGAAAGAGTCGCCACCCGACGAGCGCGGAGGCTTTTTCACGCAAAAGGCGCTCTGTTCATCTCGGTCACGCATTGACCCCTAATCCTAAAAAATTATACGAAAAAAATAAATCGACATATTTTTTCCTCAGGTTTCAATTGGTGTCGTTATTTTTGCTTAAAAAGGCGTTTTAAGTGTCGAAAAATTGAATTGAAAGTTCAAATCGATTTTATTCACTGTGAGACACGTTATTTTTCAAAATAAATTATACCGATCGAAAGAGCAAGTTTTAAGCTTGAAATCCTCCCCCTCCCCCAAAATAAAGTTGGAGAAATAAAAGGCACGAAAGCGATTAATTGCGCGATTGAACTGCGCGGAGCGCCCGAACCACGCATTTTCCTACTCTGCCCGGCCGCCGCCACCGTACTCTATCATCTATAACTTTAATTTTAATAATTAATCTTGTCAATAATTTTCATCTATGCATTTTACTGCGTGCATTGTTTTATTTTTTTGTCTTTTTCTTGCTTTTTTCTTTTGTGGTACAGGGCTGAATCGATCTTTTTGCAACGGTCTTTTCTTCGGTTTTGACTGTCCTTTCTTTTTTGATTGGAGGAAATAATTCAGAGGTTTCAGAATTAGAAAAAACTTTCCTTTCTAACCGTTTTGTATTAGCTAAAGGTTTAATACAATGGAAAGATTGAGTTCGTGGTACCGTTTTAGCATAATTCATTCTTTCTTTAAGCTTCTCCAGCTTAGTTAAATATTCCTCTTTTGACGAATAAAGGCAAGTTATATTTTTAAAATAATTTGTAGCCCAGTCATATAATTGTTTTGGAGTTAAAATATAATTGTCATTTAAATTGCGCAAACTAGTTCTTGCATTGCTTTTTATACAAGCGCCTATACCATCACACGCATTTTTCCCATTTAATTGAATTTTTTGACCTTTAAAATGCGTTTAAAGGCAAAAATAATAATACCATTCGAAAGCTGAGAAAAAAATCTTTCGATTTATGTCTTGGGTTTATTTTTTTGCGGTAAGGGTTAATTTACAAATGATAGAGTACGGTGGCGGCGGCCGGGCAGAATAGGAAAATGCGTGGTTTGGGCGCTCTGCGCAGTTCCGCGCGGTCTTTGGCAATTAATTCCTTTCGTGCCTTTTATTTCTCCAACTTGATTGGGGGGGGGGGAGGATTTCAAGCTTAAAACTTGCTTTTTCGATCGGTATAATTTATTTTGAAAAATAACGTGTCCCACAGTGAATAAAATCGATTTGAACTTTCAATTTAATTTTTCGACACTTAAAACGCCTTTTTAAGCAAAAATAATGACACCAATCGAAAGCTGAGGAAAAAATAAGTCGATTTATGTCTTTGGTATACTTTTTTAGAGTTAGGGGTCAATGCGTGAGCGAGTTGAACAAAGCGGCTTTTGCGCGAAAAAGGCTCCGCGCGTGTAGGGTGGCGACTCTTTCTCATGGTTACCATTTAGGGATTTTCTGTCCTCTATTATCTAATGTAAATGAGGTCGTACTATGTGAGTGGCACAAAGAAAAAATACCTCTATCTAGCAAAACTGCTCTTTCTTGGACGCTCCCATATGCGTAATTAGAATTAACCCTTCGCACACAAGATTATCTGATCCTTTATCTAAATCGGCGAGATAATTTATTCGGGAGCTCAGTATCGCTGAGAAAGAGACAGTTGGAGAACAAGAAGCTCAAGGAAGTTCTAATAAGAAGCTTGCAGTAGTAAGTATGCTGCACTACGAAAAACCCTAACCATTTTTCCTTTCCCTTTTAAGAGCTGGGTAGCCCTAGCGGTGACAGGCCTTAAATGGTCCCGTGTTTTTACACGGGGCTACGAAATTTCTTATTGTTTTCACGGGTAAAAGAGTTACGACACTTATCTTTAAGTGCACCCCATCCGCAAGGATGACGCCGATGCCTATGGCTAGGCTGGGTCTTTATATAGGTCCGTACATTTGAATTTTAAATTAAGAACAAATACTTAGTTAAATGTCTAAAGGTAGACATTTCCGTTTAAAATTTTTTTTCTGTTTCTCTTTCGTGTATATAGAATTCCGTATTTTCGGGAATTCGCGCGAATATTTAAATAACAATTACGGGCTATTAACAGATTTTACACAATATACGCATGAGCATACATTTAAAATAATAAATATGTATTGTATGTTATTTTCGTTAATTAATAAATTGAAAAAAAGAGCCAAGGGCCAAACAAATTAATTTCTGTTGTAACGGGGTACAATCTTTCGCGTCGGTAGGGTAAAGGGATCAATTGCTACGGCACTGCCTAGTTATACTCCCTAGGCGGTGCTCCGAGAGTGCGCGGCGGATTCAAATCACTGAACCCCGCGCACGACCTACCGTTGCGATGTCCGTTTTTCACGCAAAAGGCGCTCTGTTCATCTCGGTCACGCATTGACCCCTAATCCTAAAAAATTATACGAAAAAAATAAATCGACATATTTTTTCCTCAGGTTTCAATTGGTGTCGTTATTTTTGCTTAAAAAGGCGTTTTAAGTGTCGAAAAATTGAATTGAAAGTTCAAATCGATTTTATTCACTGTGAGACACGTTATTTTTCAAAATAAATTATACCGATCGAAAGAGCAAGTTTTAAGCTTGAAATCCTCCCCCTCCCCCAAAATAAAGTTGGAGAAATAAAAGGCACGAAAGCGATTAATTGCGCGATTGAACTGCGCGGAGCGCCCGAACCACGCATTTTCCTACTCTGCCCGGCCGCCGCCACCGTACTCTATCATCTATAACTTTAATTTTAATAATTAATCTTGTCAATAATTTTCATCTATGCATTTTACTGCGTGCATTGTTTTATTTTTTTGTCTTTTTCTTGCTTTTTTCTTTTGTGGTACAGGGCTGAATCGATCTTTTTGCAACGGTCTTTTCTTCGGTTTTGACTGTCCTTTCTTTTTTGATTGGAGGAAATAATTCAGAGGTTTCAGAATTAGAAAAAACTTTCCTTTCTAACCGTTTTGTATTAGCTAAAGGTTTAATACAATGGAAAGATTGAGTTCGTGGTACCGTTTTAGCATAATTCATTCTTTCTTTAAGCTTCTCCAGCTTAGTTAAATATTCCTCTTTTGACGAATAAAGGCAAGTTATATTTTTAAAATAATTTGTAGCCCAGTCATATAATTGTTTTGGAGTTAAAATATAATTGTCATTTAAATTGCGCAAACTAGTTCTTGCATTGCTTTTTATACAAGCGCCTATACCATCACACGCATTTTTCCCATTTAATTGAATTTTTTGACCTTTAAAATGCGTTTAAAGGCAAAAATAATAATACCATTCGAAAGCTGAGAAAAAATCTTTCGATTTATGTCTTGGGTTTATTTTTTTGCGGTAAGGGTTAATTTACAAATGATAGAGTACGGTGGCGGCGGCCGGGCAGAATAGGAAAATGCGTGGTTTGGGCGCTCTGCGCAGTTCCGCGCGGTCTTTGGCAATTAATTCCTTTCGTGCCTTTTATTTCTCCAACTTGATTGGGGGGGGGGGAGGATTTCAAGCTTAAAACTTGCTTTTTCGATCGGTATAATTTATTTTGAAAAATAACGTGTCCCACAGTGAATAAAATCGATTTGAACTTTCAATTTAATTTTTCGACACTTAAAACGCCTTTTTAAGCAAAAATAATGACACCAATCGAAAGCTGAGGAAAAAATAAGTCGATTTATGTCTTTGGTATACTTTTTTAGAGTTAGGGGTCAATGCGTGAGCGAGTTGAACAAAGCGGCTTTTGCGCGAAAAAGGCTCCGCGCGTGTAGGGTGGCGACTCTTTCTCATGGTTACCATTTAGGGATTTTCTGTCCTCTATTATCTAATGTAAATGAGGTCGTACTATGTGAGTGGCACAAAGAAAAAATACCTCTATCTAGCAAAACTGCTCTTTCTTGGACGCTCCCATATGCGTAATTAGAATTAACCCTTCGCACACAAGATTATCTGATCCTTTATCTAAATCGGCGAGATAATTTATTCGGGAGCTCAGTATCGCTGAGAAAGAGACAGTTGGAGAACAAGAAGCTCAAGGAAGTTCTAATAAGAAGCTTGCAGTAGTAAGTATGCTGCACTACGAAAAACCCTAACCATTTTTCCTTTCCCTTTTAAGAGCTGGGTAGCCCTAGCGGTGACAGGCCTTAAATGGTCCCGTGTTTTTACACGGGGCTACGAAATTTCTTATTGTTTTCACGGGTAAAAGAGTTACGACACTTATCTTTAAGTGCACCCCATCCGCAAGGATGACGCCGATGCCTATGGCTAGGCTGGGTCTTTATATAGGTCCGTACATTTGAATTTTAAATTAAGAACAAATACTTAGTTAAATGTCTAAAGGTAGACATTTCCGTTTAAAATTTTTTTTCTGTTTCTCTTTCGTGTATATAGAATTCCGTATTTTCGGGAATTCGCGCGAATATTTAAATAACAATTACGGGCTATTAACAGATTTTACACAATATACGCATGAGCATACATTTAAAATAATAAATATGTATTGTATGTTATTTTCGTTAATTAATAAATTGAAAAAAAGAGCCAAGGGCCAAACAAATTAATTTCTGTTGTAACGGGGTACAATCTTTCGCGTCGGTAGGGGTAAAGGGATCAATTGCTACGGCACTGCCTAGTTATACTCCCTAGGCGGTGCTCCGAGAGTGCGCGGCGGATTCAAATCACTGAACCCCGCGCACGACCTACCGTTGCGATGTCCGTTAACAACCGCGAGATCACTTGCCGATCTCGCGTCTTTGTACAGCTAAAACGTCGTGAGCTGAAAAGGACCGCGAATAAAAGGGATAAATTCGCGGTAAGTTTACCTCGGCCGCTCCTGAAACGGAGAGGGCGGTATTCGGGATAACGGGAATAACATACGCCGGTAATCAATAATCAAACTCGTACTCGGATATTGATTATATATGAATTTTATTCAAGTTAAAGAAATAGAAACAAAGTTTAACAAAGAACAAAGATTTAACAAAAGCCGTATATAGGCCGTGTGAGGTCTCGCGACGAGGTGTCTCTCTTTCTAGCACGCGTACGCGGTCGCCCGTTAGCTTCCTCGCCGTCGCGCGCGGGCAAGATCCGTCGATTCCTAACTTAAAGTTATAGCCGTAAAGAGAGAGTCTTTACGGCTTCGGCGGCTCGCGAGTGGTGCACCACGTACCTTATCTCCCCGTTGATGTGTTTGGCTTCGCCTGTTTCCCCTCTCTCCGTCGGGCTCTCGCGCGCGGCAACTTCGCCGTCCTCGCAGGTTCCTGGGAGTCGCTGGAGCGGTGCGCTCGACACCAGCACACTCACTCCATAAAATCACTCGTTCTTTACGGCATGAAACCCAGAACCCGAGCAAGAATCCGCGATAACGATTCTTGTCCTCTTGCCACGAATTAGCAAGGAAGGCGTTACCGGCGACGTGTCTATCTATGATGACTCGCATAAACTCTCTATCTACTCTCCTCAGTCAGCTTGCACGTCGGACCATTATTAGTCCTTACGCGACTTACGCGCGGGCTTTCCCGATCACCTACGAGCTTTTCCGATCGTCACTCGCGCTCGTTATAAGGTATAGCTTCATACGCATAAGAGTATGTAGCTTACCTTTACACTGTGTAATTCATTTATTTATGCATGTAATTAAATACCTTCTTACGTCCCTAAATTGCAAGTCCTTAATTAAATAAAACTTTGACATATATATTTTAGAAAAATGCAACCGGAAGAACCTACATCAGAGGAGATCAACTAATTTTCAACAGCATTATACTTCCGCATGGGATATCAATTTTATTTTTCATTATTATTAATTTCCATGTAATAAGAAGTTTAGTATAAAATGCATTAAACCTTATATTTTTCTTTTTTCTTTTTATTTTCGACTTTTTCGTTGCAATTGGATGAAGCAGTTAAGGAATTGTTTGCCACCGAGGGATTTAATGAACGTTTAATAACAAACGTTCATCAGTCATATAAGATTGAATATATTTTTTTTATTTTTTATACATAAGTTCAATCGGATAAATAAATCTCCCCTATAATGAATAAAATACATTGCACTATTAAATGTCGATTAAAAATGGACAAGTGAAAAATATTATAAAATCACATTTATTTTCGTAAATACTGAAAATATAACAGAAATTAGTTGTAAATCGGACAAAAACATTAAAAATCCATCCGAAATTATAGGAATTTTGAAGTTTACTGTTACCGGAATGCTGGAAACATTATTCGAATAATGGTCATTCTATCAAGTGTTAAAAAATGGGTGAAAAAGCGTTTCGAATTTCAAGTAATGAACAAATAAATGAAAATTATATTTTTAATAATACACAACTTTTCAATAAAATTTAAAAGACTATAGTTTAATAGATACAAATGATAAATATTTTAGAACTTTCAATAAAATTAATAATGTGGCTTTAGATATTCAAAATGTACCAAAAATATAGATTCTAGAAATTTGCCACATGAAAAGAACATTGCATTTAGGTTCGATTTATTTATCAACGGAGTACATGGGTGCGAGAGAGAGAGACAGGGGGTGTGCGCGCGCAGTGCATCTCTTGCAGTAAAAAGAGTTGTGCAAGTGAGAGAGAGAGAACTACTGCGCGTACCCACGCTCTCTCTCTCTTTCTCTCTCGCACTCATGCAAAGATACTGATGATGCGCTAGAGTGTTTGGATACCGTGTTATAATAGCTGACCCAGAGCGTCTATGCTGGTTGTAAGAGAGAGATAAAGTGCATGCAGTATGCGTATAGACTTATATTTAACATGGTATGAATAAGAGTTGGAGGTGAGAGGGTCAAATAATTAAATGTTTGTAATTTGTAGATAAATTCCCAGATGTTTCAAGTATTATAATATAAAAGGAGAGCACGAGACATAGAATAAATAATTACGGACGCAGATACATATATATAGATGATTATACAATACATAAAATTAAAACTAGATTTGACACTCGCTTAATATTAAGTAAGAGTGCCTTAAGAAAGGACGCAAAGACACTCGCACACATTTTATTATACGAAACTTATAAATAAACAGTGATTCCGGTTGACACGATAAAACTTATAATAAATTCACACACTTACATTTAAAGTTAATAAGAGTAAAATTATACATATTTTCACTCGGTTCTAAACCACGACATCTACAAAAAAATGGTTCAGACGAAAGTTAGTCAGGATAGTGGGGGCCATTTAATGGTACCACTAGTTTTGACCATGAAGTCAATTTTGAAGGTCATTTCGAGGTCAACATGGTTTTTTCTAATGGGAACCCCTACTTTTGAGTGCAGATTCGGCATGAGCAGAAAATTTTACATCAAAATTGTCTAATGCAAAAATTGTTTTTGTGACTTTGGAAAGGTAAAAAATAAAGGTCAAATTTCTGAAAAAATGATTAGTCGTACTTTTTCGCAAATAACGTAATTTTTCTGGCAATATTATCGTTTGTAATGCTTAAAAAAGATCAATAACTTCTAAGGGTGTTAATCTCTTTGATTAGCTTGACCTTGACATCAATTTTCAAGAACTTTTGAAGGTCATAACGCATTTTTCATTCATAAACCATGTTTTTGACTGTAATGTCTGTTTTATTATATTAGGTCCTAAAAGAATGTTACATTTTACATGATGACGGAGATTTTCTATTTTTTTAACCCGACCTTACAAGGGTCATAACAAGGTCATACTATAAATGCAAAACAAAAGTACTTTTATCTTACTTTTAGCCTTATCCGGAAACAACGACGTAGTAGACTGGTTCCATCTAAAATCATGCAGGCTGGATAACTCGACATCACTGATTCGTTTCAAATTAAAATGTTTGGTACCAGAAATAAGCGAGCACGTGTTTTTTTATTTTTCGATTTGACCAAAATTAATAATTTTATGAGTGTTTTAAAAATAAACCCAAAAAACGATATATTCAACATAAATACTAAAAATAGCTCACATTTCCATAATTTTTAATAATTTTTAATTCTGTCTCGCGTAATGGTAGTATTTTTTTCTCTTTTTTCTAAATAGAATAGAAATAGACCTTCCTTGTCGTGAAACGCTTGAATATCGATTATATAATCGAGCTTCTCCATGCCGTTTCAGTTGTGGAGAACTTGAGTCACTTGTACTACACCACTTACGGCAACAAGCTGAACTGACAATATGTTTTTCCTTGATCCAGCAAAATACCTTTAGAACCTCCTTCTTTCCACTGAATTGAAAAGAAAAGTTTTCAAAGAAAATCCCTACCATTTTTTGACTCCTCCTACTTTGAGTTTAAGAATGAAAATCTGTTACGACCTGTCTAGCAGAGTCGATTTCAAGAACGTTTTTAAACTCGACATAAACGATACAATTAATCGTTTTATAAAATACACTTTGAAATTTAACTTCGATTCTGAAACTTCCAGATTTTACTAAATTCCAATGAGAAAAACTATTTGCCGAAAAATCTGGTGTAAGATCGAAAGCGAATAGACAATAACCATTAGGGTAATTCTCTCTACTGATAGAATTTCCTTCGGTAAGAAAATGTATACCAGTACCTGAGAACAAGGTGTGATATGCGACAACGTACATTGGTCTTGTATTCGAAAACGTAGATTGTAAAGGTTTCGAAGGTATTTGTACACCATCCACGTAGAGAGACAAGTAATTTATACCGTAATTTTGAAAGTTGAAAGGATTCAAGGTTTTCATTGAATGTCTTATTAGCAACAAATCCCAGTATCACTCGTTTCGGTAGTTGTCCTAAAATCACGTTGTCGAGTGTTTCGCCCAAAACACCGCTATGTATCCTAAAAGTTTTGATTTTCACTCTGGTTATGGGATATTTAGCGGTTGTAGTTGCGAGAGTTTTTGAATGGGCAAATAGAATTCCAGGACTTATCTTCACACGTCTTACGAGTAAACTTTCTTCGGAGATGTTTACGGTGTAAGAGCCTGCGGTTGACGAATCCATTAAACAAACTGAGTCCTTGGAACGTACAAGGCGTATTTTCATTTCGACGCCATTGATGAGGAATTTATCCTGATTAAAAATATCACAATGCAAATGTCCAATGAGAACGACGGTTTTCCCATCGGATGTAAAATTTTGTCTGTTTACAAGTCCTGCGTTTATACCCTCGTTAGGGGTGCTGTCCATCTGTCTTGGTGAATCTGCGTACCACAAAGTCGTCGAGAGATGCGAATCTTTAGCTGCTGGGCCGTAATTCAAGAGTGTTTCTACGTACGCTCTATACGGATAAGCGTTATTCGGAGGAGTGATTGGTTTCTGATTAAAATAAATATCGATTTGATTAAATAATGAGTGTAAGAATTTATTTATAGATCCTACGTGTTTGTCATCGTCTTTCGAATAAGGCTTGATTTTTATACAAACTTTGAGAAGTGTATGTGCAAGATCCAGGTAATCTTCTCCTTGATTTTGAACGCAAAATTCGATGGGTAAATCGTCGTTTAACGACGAATTGGATTACAAGTAGTCCAGCAACTTGATTCGATACTGGTTTGCGTTTGAGTGAGTAAAAATATATCCAACTCACTTTTGAGACACTCTGAGCTGTGAGAATGTAAAAACGTCATCTTATATTATATTAAAGTGGATCGACTTTTGGTCTCCGGTTCTCCGGTTCTCCGGTTCTCCGGTTTTTTAAAAATGCATTTTTATAGTTTCAATGTTTTATTTAAATTGGACTTTACACTTTTGGGCCTTACACTTTTTGGACCTTACATTTTTGGGCCTTATAAATTTTGGGCCTTACATTATTGGCAACGGAATTGTAAAGTTTTATTTTAATTGGACTTTACAATTTTAGGCCTTACATTTTGAGCCTTACATTTTTGTCCTCATAAATTTTGGGCCTTACATTTTTGGGCCTTATATTTTTGGGCCTTATAAATTTTGGGCCTTATAGATTTTTTTAAACAAATAGATATCAACTACTATGTCGATATTATTACCAGAAAATTATCTTAATAACAATATGTAAAATAACATTTGATTACGTAATTAAAATTAATAAAATTTCAACACTGGAACATACAATAAATCAAATTAATTTTTATTGTTTATTTTACAAACTTATTTTTGCAAAAATTTCAAATTACAATTATTATGTTATTAAATTAAATTACAATTATTATGTTACAATTGTACTCTATTCACTTGTATATTTCATAAGATATATTTTTTTCAATATATCGTTTTTATTGTTTATATAATTTATAAATTCAGCAAGTATTCATCGAAATCATCTATAACAGAAAAATTAAATTATATCATTAAATATTAAATGTATAATAAATTAAACATTAGATAAAATATTCAAATAAATATTACTGTTTTTAAAATGCCATTAAGAAGATTTATATCCAATATGCATATTGTCACATATTATTGATATTATATATGTTATATCTGTAACAAAAACATTTTTATTATTAATTATAAATAAATTGACAAAGTCAAAACTATACCTTTTAACTTAATCATTAAGAAATACTACTGCATTTTTGATTATTTCGATAGTCTTAATAAGCTAATCAGGATACTGAAATACAAAAATACTTATTATATTTCAAACAATAATAATTTAAAATGAAAATTAGATAATTTTATAATATACCTTGTGACTTTAATCGTATGGAATGCCATTAGGAATGTAATATTTTATTGATATAATATTAATTGGAATGCTGCTGCCGTTTGTTACTTTTATTCAGCGCTGCATTCATTGGAATGCTGCTGCCCTTTGTTTTTTTTTATTCAGCGCTGCATTTATTGGAATTATGAGTGTCAAACTACTAGCAAAGAATTTGTGCAAATATTGGCCCATTAGATGGAAAGTTTGGCCCTCTTTGTGTAAAGGTTGGCCCAGATTGTTTAAATGTTGGCCCATTTACAGAAAAGATTATTACAACATATTATTTACAACATCTTATTATTGCAATATTAAATATTATCAACGCAATTAAGTGCGCCTTAATTTAAGAAATTGCATGTGAAAAACAATTTTTTACTGGTTGAAAAATTTATTCCATAATTAATACAAAATGTTCCTAAATTGGCCAAAAGTGGGCTAAAGTTTGCCAAAACTGGAAAAATGTTCCAAATATTTCAATGTTGGTAAACATCGGCCCACTTTTGGCGCAAGTTGGCCCACTTTTAGCATACTTTGGAGCATTTTCATCGAAAATGTATTTCCACTAGGGTTTGTATAATATTAGTATTTATAAAATATTAAATTTATATTAACTATATTTCATTCATTACATTGAAGCTACTTTCTTATAAACACTGTTTTCTAATAATTTATATTTTATTTTTTTCAGCTTTACAAAAAAATATTAATAAAAAATTTAAAATAATCGTTTAGAAAAATAAAAAAAATTATAATTATTATTAAACAATTGAAACAAATTATTAATATTATTTTTATAATTGTGAATCATTTTGTAAAATAAACCATTTTTATAATGGGTTTGACGGAAATAAAAATATTAGTTGTGAAAACGATTGAACCATATAGCGACGATGCTTCTATGTTAAATGATGAACACATATTAGAATTTAATAACATCCTTAAATCATGTACACCATTCAATATGCAAACAACTCTTTTAGTTCAAAAACAATATAATATTAACTCAGTTCAAATGAATAATGAATACATTCAATTGTTATTTTCTGGAAAATATGAAAAAGATCATTGGATTTGTATGTATTAGAATAATAGAACGATACACATTTATGATAGTTTAAATGCTAAATATTTGCAAAATGAACATAAAGTATACATCAATAGATTATTTCCAGATAGTCAACAATTAAAAATTGTTTTTGAAACAGTGCAATTTCAAACCAATAGTTATGATTGTGGAATTTTCGCGATAGCTTTTGCTGTCTCTATTGTATTTAATTTATGCCCATTCAGTTTAAACTATGATATTTCCCAAATGCGTTCACATTTACTAAAAATATACGAAACACGTAGTATTACGATGTTTCCAATTTTACAAAATATAAACTATAATATTTCAACAATACCAATCAAAAGATACATGATTCATATTTGTTGTATTGATGAAAAAAAAATTGAATTTCAATGTAGCAGAAATAAAAATAATAGAATAAAATTTTCAACAGAAATTTAATTCTGAACAACAAACAATAATGAATTTATATAATAAAGGTAAAATCATTTCCGTTGATTCTATTACCCCAATGGAAATAGACTATGAAATACCAACTTATAGTTCATTTTATCAAAAAAATAAAAATAAACAATTTAATGATATAGAAATAAAGCAGCTAAAAATAAAACAGCAAACTGTGATAAAAAGGCAAACAATTAGCTGTATCGATATAAAAAATGAACGAGAAAAAGAAGCGTTGCATAAAAAAGAAGCTTATATGAGGAGTAAAGATAGTAATGACGGCAAAATAGAAGAAAAAAAATAAAGAGAAAACAGCAAACCATGATGAAAAGACAAAAATAAATAGTGACGAAATAAAAAATGAACGAGAAAAAGAAGCATTACGAAAAAAGAAGCTTATATAAATAATAAAAATAGCAACGACGGCAAAATAGAAGAAAAAAAAATAAAGAGAAAACAGCAAACCATGATGAAAAGACAAAAAATGAATGGTGACGAAATAAAAAATGAACGAGAAAAAGGAGCATTACGAAAAAAAGAAGCTTATTTAAAAAGTAAAAATAGTAATGACGGCAAAATAGAAGAAAAAAAAATAAAGAGAAAACAGCAAACCATGATGAAAAGACAAAAAATAAATAGTGACGAAATAAAAAATGAACGAGAAAAAGAAGCATTACAAAAACAACATATTTATTATAATGAAAATACTGATCAATGTAAAAAAAAATGTATTTACAAAAAAATTTAAAAAGACGCATATGTATGAAAAATGACAAAGACATGGAAATACCAATCATATTGCTTAAAAAATTAAAAATTGATGAAGGAAAATTTTTTAACGTATATGATAAACCAATTAATACCAAAAAAGGTATAAATTATAAAGAATTAAATAAACGTATTTTAATTAAAAATGAACAAAATGTAAATTTAGTAAGTAAATCCAAAATAATAGGTCGAATAGCAAATGTAGATTTTGATGAAAAAATAATTATTGAAAACAATTTAGGTTATATGTCTGAAACTTGTAAACATTGTAATACTAAACATTTTGTTTTTGAATATACACTAGGTAAAGAATTTTCTAATTGTTGTCACAAAGGAAACGTAGACTTACCGAAAATGCCTCCCTATCCGGAAGAATTAAAGCAATTAGCTACAGGAATATCGGAAGATAGTATTAATTTTCGCAAAAATATTCGGCTATATAATAATGCGTTAGCTTTTGCAAGCTTTGGAGCTAATTTTGATAAGTTATCTGAATCTTAAATGAAAATGAAGCTCGAAAATATGGGCAATTGTATGTTCTAGATAATGAATTAGCTGCAGCTGAAAGAAAAAGTTTTAAAAATAATTTAGATACAAAATTAGAATTGTCAAGTAAATTAGATAGCTTAATTAGAAATGTTAATCCTTATGCTAAAGCTTATAAAATGATGTATGAGGTAGAAAAAGAAAAATTAGAATATTAGAAGAAAAGTGAGATAAAAATATATATATAATGAAGCTACTTGTAATGAAGTTGCAATGGTATTTGTAGGAAAAAATGGACTGCCTACTTCAGAGCGGGATATAGTTATATATTCAAAATATGACAATCCAATTAGTACTCCTTTAATAAGTAAACACACTGATCCAATGACATACCCACTTATTTATCCAAATGGAGGATATGGATGGATGCCTAATATGAAATGCAAATATAAGAAAAACAATATTTCATGTTTGCAATTTTATAATTACAGACTTTCTATGAGAAATGGATTTAATCCATACCTTAATATGGGAAAAGTTTCTCAACAGTTTACAATTGATGCATTTGTAAAAGTTGAACAATCAAGATTATATTTTGTAAAGAAAAACCAAGATATTTTAAGAAGCGATTATTATAAAGGCGTAATGGATTATTTACACAAGAAAAAAGAATCTGAAAATATAAAAATTGGAATAATGTTTATTTTGCCATCAAATTTTGTTGGAAGTTCAAGATTCCTAAAACAAAATTACATTGACTCAATGAGTATAGTAAATCGTTACGGAAAACCTGACTTATTTATAACAATGACATGTAATCCAAACTGAAAAGAAATAAATGAACATTTAAAAAATATGAAACTGTAATTGATAGACCAGATTTAGTATTTAAGGTATTTCATCAAAAAATAAAGAATTTAAAGAATTGGTTGCAGAAATTCCAAACGAAGATATCTATCCACGGTTGTATAATATTGTAAAACAGTTTATGATTCATGGACCTGTGGAGAGCAAAACATGAGTTCACCTTGCATGAGTAAAGACACAAAAAAATGTACGAAAAATTTTCCAAAAAAATTTAATAACAAAACAACTTTTAATTCATCAGGATATCCATTATATAAGAAGAAGCAACACAATTACACTTTCCTACTGCTCTTTGTGAATTATTTGCATATATTTGTATTTTTCACAATCCTATTAATGCAAGAGATTTGTACGAAAAATAGAAACACTTTTTTTACCACCCAAAATATGAACAAAATGCTGATGAAAACCTAGCATTAAACATTATTGATAAGAACCTACAATTGAATGGATATTCTTTAAATAATTTTAATTTACCCGTTATATCTACATTTATAGAAGATTATGCTGATAAATCAACAACACATAACAAAAGTTGCACATTTACTGAAATAAACGTCAAAGTATTTCAAAAAAGAATTTAAAGAATTGGTAATTAAGCAAGGTGTTTTAGGAAATTGTATCGCCTACACTTATGTTATCGAATTTCAAAAACGTGGACTTCCTCACATGCATATGCATATATAGTATATTTTTAGATAAAAATTATAACATTAAAACTCCCGAAAAAGTAGATGAACTCATAAACGCAGAAATTCCAAACGAAGATATCTATCCACGGTTGTATAATATTGTAAAACAGTTTATGATTCATGGACCTGTGGAGAGCAAAACATGAGTTCACCTTGCATGAGTAAAGACACAAAAAAATGTACGAAAAATTTTCCAAAAAAATTTAATAACAAAACAACTTTTAATTCATCAGGATATCCATTATATATAAGAAGAAGCAACACAATTACACTTTCCTACTGCTCTTTGTGAATTATTTGCATATATTTGTATTTTTCACAATCCTATTAATGCAAGAGATTTGTACGAAAAATAGAAACACTTTTTTTACCACCCAAAATATGAACAAAATGCTGATGAAAACCTAGCATTAAACATTATTGATAAGAACCTACAATTGAATGGATATTCTTTAAATAATTTTAATTTACCCGTTATATCTACATTTATAGAAGATTATGCTGATAAATCAACAACACATAACAAAAGTTGCACATTTACTGAAATAAACGTCAAAGTAAATTCTTTAAAAAATCATAACAAAGACATTTTTGATACTATCGTGCAACATTTAAAAATTGAAGACAAAAAAAGCTTATTGTTTAAATGAATCTATCGTTCGTTCAAGTAATGTTTAATAAAAAGTGTCCTTTATTATGAAGAGTGGCTTTTGCGAGATTTACACGAGTGATATGTGGTTTTTTTGAGTTTTGTTAGAATTTGGTGAGTTATGATTTGTTTTGTGACATCGATGTAAATATTTCACTATTGGGTATTAATCTATATATTTTGTAAATTATTAATTTTTTTAGCCTTGAAAAGGGACGGCGTAAAAACGTCCGAAACGTCGGCATATTTTTGTAACTTAAATAAACATCTGTAAACACCATTGGTTCGTGACGATCAATAAAGGACACTTTTTATTAAACAAAAAAAGCTTTTTTATTGATGGACCAGGAGGAAGTGGGAAAAGCTGTTTACTTAATGTTCTAATAGACTATCTTAAATTCTCAAACATTTCATTTTTATGTGTTGCTTGGACAGGGATTGCAGCAAATTTATTACATAACGGGAAAACAGTACACACAACATTTAAACTACCACTTAATATCACAGAATGTACTATATGTAATATTAAATCTAATTCAATAGATGGTAAAAATTTAAAAGAAGTTCAAATTATAATATGGGATGAAATATCTATGACATCGAAATATGCTTTTGAAGCAGTCAATCGCCTATTTCAAGATATATGTAATAATAAAAAAATATTTGGTGGTAAAATTTTGGTTGTTTCAGGCGATTTTAGGCAAACATTACCAGTTATACGACATAGTAGTCGTACTGAAGTTATTGAAAATTCAGTTAAAAACAGTTACTTATGGCCGAATTTTATACGTATGACACAATGAAAATCTTCGAATGACAGATAATGACAATTATTTTAGACAATGGTTATTAAATGTAGGTGAAGGTAAACGTTTAAATATGTATGAAGAAGAAAATGAACTGCTTGAAATCCCTCTTGATTTAATAACAAAAGAAAATGATATCATTGCAGAAATTTTTGGAAACGAAATAAAAATAAATGATAAAGATTTAAATGATTAAGTTATATTAGCCTTCACCAACAACGACGTAATTGAAATAAATAATAAAATTTTGGCTATAATGGAAGGGCAAATTATTGAATACTTAAGTGTAGATACAGCAGAAGATGATAATGGAGAAAACTTAGATGTCACGTTACCTACAGAATTTCTTAATTCCCTTACACCTAATGGACTTCCTCTACATAAATTACAATTAAAAGTAGGTGCAATAGTAATTCTTCTAAGAAATTTAAATGTGAATGAAGGTCTTTGTAATGGAACAAGATTATTAGTAACAAAACTTATGAAACATTTAATTAAAGCAGAAATTATAAGCGGAAAAAAAATTGGAAAATTAGTTTTAATACCAAGAATCACTTTGTCACCATCTAAAGAAGATATACCATTCAACATGCGCAGAAAACAATTTCCCATTTGATTAGGTTTTGCAATGACTATTCACAATATGACAAATCACAAGTTCAGTCATACAAACAAGTTGGTATCTATTTACCTTCTCCAATTTTTAGCCATGGTCAATTTATACGTAGCTCTTTCAAGAGCTAAAAGTAGAAAAAATTTAAAAATATTACTGTTAAACAATGCAAAAATAGAAAATGATACATTAAAAAATAAACACAAAATTTACACTAACAATATAGTATTTAAAATAGTATTGTAAATGTGTAGACGAAAATTTATACACATTTTATATAAATTTTATAAATAAATAAAAATGGAAGTATGAAAAAAAACATTAAAATATTACAACTATTGAATGATTAAAGTGAATATGCAAAATATTTAATAATTGTTTGCGCTGAAAATCATTAAAATACAATTGAAAATCGGCTGCAACATATCATATTATAAATGACAAATCATTACATTAGTTATAATAAATAAAAAAAATGAAATATAAGAAAAATCCATTGAAATATTACTACTACTGAATCATTAAAATAAATATGCAAAATAATTGATAATAGCCTGTCGTTCGACAAAACTTACAGACTTCAAAAAAGAATCAGAGTTTCCCAAAATACAACGACCGAAGGTTAATTCTTATAATAACGTATAAACAGGTATTTAAAATTATTATTTAAATACTTAAATTTGTTAAAATTTTACAATTAGAATTATATTTGCATATATCATGTATAAAATATTTCTACAGAGCCGCCATTTAGATACAATCACTCACCCAACGTGCGTAAAAAATGATTTTCATAACACTCAATTTTATAATAACAATTACTATACAGATTCTATTAAATACCAAAATTTTTAAATATGCATTATAAAAACCATCGGCAGGGGTCTGTTTCTGCACACAGGAATCAAACACATAATGTTTGTGCACAAAAATACTGCACTTTACTTTTATGCACGGTGCACAAATATTTTACAAAATAATTTAAATTAATAAAAATAATCGTTTATTTTGTGCACATAAAAATTGAGCACATAAATATTGTACACATAAAAATTGTACACATAAATATTTTTTTACTTATTTTGATGTGCATAATATTTACGTGTACAATTTTAATGTGCACAATTTTTATGTGCACAAAATAAACGATTATTTTTATTAATTTAAATTATTTTGTAAAATATTTGTGCACCGTGCATAAAAGTAAAGTGCAGTATTTTTGTGCACAAACATTATGTGTTTAATTCCTGTGTGCAGAAACAGACCCCTGCCAAACCATCACTTTGAAATAATACAAATTAAAACCATATATAACACAACGACAGTATTATATACCACTTTATAAAAAATGTTACCACCGCCATTAAAGAAAAATATAATTTATGAGAGTATATAACATGCTTATATTTTATGTATTCTGTAAACACATTATATTACATCAATTTATTTAAAATTACGATACCCCCCCAAATGGAAATTATTTTATGTGTGTGCATTTTAAATATATTAAATATATGGACATATTTCACTTTCTTTCTGAACACACGCACACACACCTTTATAATAACATTATTAGCGTCAAAATTTAACAGTATACTTTTCTTTCCTTAACTTACACTGTTACAGAGCCCTTATTATGTTACTATTAAATGGATCATGCATTGAAAAAATATATGATTCTTGAAATGTATACCTTACCAGCACATCCTCGCCGTAAGAGTCGAATACAATATTCATATGTTGGCTAACGCTGGAAGCATAAATATATTTTACGGAGCGCGTGTTACAACTATACACGAAAAATCTAAATGACTTCAGTTCAACATGTCTTGGTCTGCAGAAACGACATCAGGTTTTCATCAAATACACTATCCAAGAGCCTAACTCTCATCCAATAATGTATAAATAGTTATTTAAAATTATCAAATAAAACGAAAACATTGGAAAGTCGACACAAAACATATGGAGTTCTCGCATCTTTTCAACTCGTCTACGCGAGATCAAGATTCGAGATGCCTTTTTGAAACGATTGCCCGCTCATATACTATAAAGGACCCCTACAATAATGATGAAAATGGAGTCGAAATCTCACGAATGATTGACATTTGACGGATTCTGTGAATGTTACGAAATAATTGATAGTCATTAGATGATCAAGTTTTCAGTTGAACTTTATTTTCAGTTCCGTCTTTGACGTTTTTTTTAATCTATAACCTCTTTTAAAAAACCAAAATATTGGAAAGTCGACACAAAATATATCGAGTTCTCACACTCTTTTCAATCGTCTGTACAATAGTAGTTACATGTAATTTTAAAGAAATTTTGATTAATTTTAAAACTTTGGTAGTTAACTATCATATTTTGTTTATTTCTCAATTTTTTTTTACAAAAACGACATCTCAGTCACCACATTAATTATACCATAATCCTCTTCGCAATGCGCAAATTATCATTGTTGGTGTTAAGGGTAGAGTACGGTTATAAAAATATTTTTGTAATTTTTATAAAATATTATGTGAAATGTCATGTTTATAAAATATATTATAAAAAATATTCTTTTTTGATGATTTTTAACACATTCATTAAGTAAAATATTAAAATATTATCAAAAATAGGCTTAAAACAGGTGCAAATACAAAAAACTCCTTACAGGATAAAAGTTGTCGAAGGGCTTTAATCCAAGAAAATTTAAATTTATATGCATATAAACTTCAACTTTACACAGCGAATTTGGTGTATCTATAAAAATGCAATTTCTGCCTTGATAAACCCAATTGGTTTACTAATTATTTAAAAAATGTAATGTTTTTCATTTAAAAAATGAACATAAAAATGTCACATTTAACTTTAAAGGAAAAAGGCTGTGTAACTATTTTACATATACTCATCTAAAATAAGCACGATCAAAATACAACCGAGTGAGCGTTAGCGAGCGAGGTATCTGTTGCTAGTTTTTAATTAAAACGTCAACATTATTCTTTTTTTTTTCTTTTTTCTTTTCGAAATTTTCATCGATTTCTTCTTTTTGCTTTGTTTCTTACGCTTGATTTTTGACTGTAAGCGTTTTAAAGACTTGGTTATTTTTGTACGTTTCCTTTTCTTTATACTTTGACGACGTTTGTACTTTTTGCGAGGTTTAAGGTGTTTGATACGTACACTTCACCGTTCTACGGAAACTGTAGAGCTCTCCTTTCCTCAAATGTTTTATATCCAGATCCCTCCATCATTTTATTAATCTTGTCTACGGCTTTAACGTTTCAAATTTTTGCCAGATTCGTTCATACGATTATTAAAGGATTCTTTGAACGACAGATTTCCATCCGACACGTCATCTAATATGTTGACGCCTGCTCGGACTGCTTCTTTACCAAGGGCGCGAGCACCTTCAGCAATCAAAGGCACTGCTCTTTTAAATAAACCTGCGAGCCAACTACCCACACCGTGTCCTCGTTGCGATGTTGAACCTGCATAAACGTGATGTACACCCCGTCCGCTTTTAATTTGACTATCGTAATAAAGGGAGTAATAAGCCATACCAGACGAACGACATTTGATCAATCCTTTTAAAATGTAGCGCTGCGGTCAACGTACTAAACTCGAATGGTAATGGATGACCATATTGATCTCTTATATCAATGTCGATAACTTGAAAACAATTGTAAAGTATAGGTGTATAACTGACGGGTGCAAAACGTTTAACTACAGTGTTTCCATAATTGAAGTGTTTCGATTGAATATTCACTATGCGAAGCAGCGGTGCGTAAGAATCTCCTATTATGCAAGGTTCACACAGATGTGTATAAACAAAAAGTTGATCGGCTAAGGCTCTCAAGAGGCTGGCGGGAAAATTTGCTACTTGAATCGTTGATCCATCGTAACTTTCATATTTTAACGTTTCGTTCAAATCGAAACCTAAAATACGATTAACTGTTGTTGAAAATGTAGCAAACGGTTTCGTACGATTTTCATTTTCTTTGAATTTTATCATTTCTACGAAACCTCCTTTTTCGTTATAGACTAATTTTTCAATTTCAGTGTTGCCGTGATATTTGAATAAACTGTCGTTAATAGAATCGACAAGGTGATTAACATTGTCGTATAGACCGAGTTCAAAATAATAGTTTTCCGTTGCCGAAAATTTTGATTTCTCTCTGGTCAAGTGTAAGGTAGTGCAGGGTACATGTATCTCGGCTAGTCCAACCATCCATCGTCCTTGTAAAGCTGCTTGTATCTGCTTTGGTAATTTAGTTGAGAAGCACGTCGTTATATTCTTTGGAAAATATTTTATACTACTGTTGCTCGGCAAAACAATGGTAAAATCGTCGGAATCCATTTTACAATGTTTTTAAATCGTTGGCAAAGACCCACGAATTAAATTTTTCAGAATATCCAACCCAGCTGACGAAATACCGTTTGCGTTTACTTTTGTCTTTACTACGTAAAATTTGATCTATTTTGTGTTCACGATTTTCTACGCAACAACTATCAACGGCCGTGAGGTCTTAGGGATAAAAAAATCCTTCAATGCTTTCACAGTCCAAATCGGTCAAAGCATAAACGTAAATGTTTTGTTTTTTCGCAACACTTTTAATTATAAAAATTTCCTCTTGCCATCCTCTGACATAGACTTTTTCAAAAGCGTTCTTCTCTCGACTGATTCGAATGTAATTACCGACTTTGTATATATTCTTTTTCCGTTTTGGTAATTTGTTTCGGCACAGATGTTCTAACTTTTTTCGCGCAATCTCTTCGTTGTGAATAGTTACCGAAGCCGGTGTCATTTTAATGCTGGAATGTCTTGTGGTATTGTAAGCCTTGACGATGTGTTATAATACGCCAATATACCTATGAGTATTTTTATGTGTGAAATAACGCCACATACGTTCTTTCAGAGTTCTATTTACTCGTTCAACCACCGCAGTCTTCCCGTCCGGATTACGCACAACTCAAAAGCGAATGTCGTTAAGTTTTAAAAAATTTTGCACAAATTTACCGAGAAACTCCTTTCCTCGATCGCTTTGAACCATGTACGGAAAACGTTCTCCGCTTCGTTTTAAAATTTTTTTAAATGCCTCGGTTAATTGGTCACTCGATTTGTCTTTCAAAGGTTCCACCCAGACAAATTTACTTAAAACGTCGATCGCCACCAAAACGTAAGACACTCCGTCGTTGTAATTTTTGATTGAGCGCAAGTCCTGTAAATCGACCTCTCAAACTTGATCTAAATACGATACGTTGTAATACAATCTCTTAAACTTTCTTCGTACAGGACGATGTAACGTATAAGCGTCGTATTTTTCCAACCATTTATAGATCTGTTCCCGCGGTATATTTTTATTCAATCTAATTAAATTTCTTGCACCCGAAAACCCTGCTTCGTGCGAAGGATCAAAATACTGAGACTCTAACCTTTTATTTACATATTTAGACTGAGCCATTTTTTTCTAATTTCCTTTTTTTCAAATGCGGTTTTTGGACAATGGTACTGTTTATAAGACAATTTGACAGTGACGAATATAACTCGACGTTTAATAACGGTTTAACAAAAGTTCTGATTTTCTTTTGTAAATGGTTGGAACACTGTTTATTATTTTATCATAAGTAATTTCGTTTCCGATCTCTCCAACTGTGTCGTTTGTCAATGGGTTTAGATATTTGTTTTCAGATTTAAAAAATAAGGAACGTTGTAACAACTGTATATACTGTTTTAAACGATCTTTGTCATCTAAAATGTTTGTAGAATCTAAAACTCTTTTCATTTCATCGTTGAGTCTGGAGAGATTATCGTCTACAGTTTGCGTTGTTTGCAATTTTTCGTTGGGTTTACCGTCCGTAGAGTTTGATGAAACTGATTGCTTTTGAATTCTTTCCATTTGTTCTGCGGGAACAAGAATCATTTTCTTTGTTCTTTTCATTATTACTGTAAAAGCGTGGAAAACAGCGTCGATATTATAGGCGTAATTTTCTGAGAATATTTTGGTGACGTTTTAATTTTTTAAATTGACAATCTTTCAAAGGTACTATACCTTGTAAAGTATTTAAAGCGCACTCGCAAATATATTTAATTAATTTTTCATCGGCGGTTTTTAATATTGCTAAACGTTGCTCTTTGTATGCTCGTGATAAAGTGTGTAACAGAACAACGTACCTTTGTTCAAATACTTTTGATTTATTTTTTACTCGAAAAGAAGATTTCGATGTACTCTTTGCCATTATCGTTCTTTAACTGAAGTATCATCTGTTTGATACTTTTATTTATTGTATTTTTAAATATATTTTATAAATGTACTACTACGATTTTTAGGCACATAGACGTAATGAAATTCGTTGTCTGGAAAAATAAAGCTTCGAAATCGAAACTCGTCGGGTGTTGCCTGTATCAAATCTAATAAAAGATATCCGTATGCCTGTTTTACAGTATCTAGATATGCTTCCTGCAAAAATTTAGCGTCTTCGAGGTACACTTGTCGCGCTTGGTCTCGAGAATTTTTAAACAACACTATGTAATTTGAGTTTAAGCTGACGTGGCGTTGACCCTGTCCTTGATGAAAAATATTTTGAATTATAAAAATAACACTTATATTTTTATGATGACATTTTTTGGTAAATAAATCGACTATAACACTGTTTGACGATTCACGCATCAAGTCGTCGATTATAATTAATTTTTTCAAATAAGGATTGTTTGAATAATCTTCGGGTCTCGGTAGACCCTCGCGAAATGCAACACACGAAAATTCTTGGCTTTTGTAACCAGCTTGCCACTCTTCGTAATAAAAAAGAATCCTATCGAAAACAACGTCGGTCATTTGAGTACGAAACTTTATGAATTTTCGAACCCACACCGATTTACCACAACTCGTAGGACCGGAAATCGTATAAGTCCACGGATGACGCCAACGCGTATCCATTTTGTGGTAAGGTCATTCCGCGTTCGGCGGCGGCGGCGGTAAATGCGCTGCTAGAGTTTTAGCGTCGTTTTATTTAATTAGCTAAACGCGGAAGAAAAAAGCAAATTTAGCAGACGCTGCGCAATGCTAATTTTACAGCGTTGCGCAGACCAGATGACCCAGCGACGTACGCGGGAAAAACTTGTTTATACGCGCACGCTGAAAAAAGCTTGTTTGAACGCGCACGCGGAAAAACGTTTTTTGAACGGGCATGCTTAGAAAAGCTGATTCATGAGCGTGGGTGAGCGGACGAGGTATTATTTCGCTCAAATTATTATTATGTAATGCCATCTGTTCAAAACGCAACCATTAAGCTTATAATTTATCGAGTTTTCCTTTTTTGTATAAAATTCTCACTCGACAGGATGACTGCGATTTAACAAATTAACAAAGGAAGACGTAGTTTTTATTACCAGGTATTGTTGACTCATCTATGAAGGAAGATGCGTGGCCCTTTTTTTCTTTTTTACAAAAAGAAATGTAATAAAAAATTTTAACTACTTTTCTATTGTACATTTTCTAAATTTATATCTATTTGTCCATTTATTAGTCTGTCAATGTATTCACATGTATGTAGTCAGACAATGTCTAGTTTTTCAATTATTTAAAAATAGAATTCCGCGAAGGTAAGGTGTCTAAGAAGAATACATGGGAAAAATCTTGTGAGTACACGTAACGTATAAAATTTAATTTACGAGATTGGGTAAAAGCTTGAACATACGTTTGTTAACCTTTTTTTAAATAACAATATTTAAATATTAGATTCCCACACTTTTAGAGAATGACATCTGTTTAAAGATTATCGTTAAATGAATTATTTATAGAATTTTCTTTATTCTCTCAAAATTATTCCACGACTCTATAAAGGTTTATGTAATTCTTAAAATTTTAAAAATTGACAAAAGACGTTTTTATTTATTATGCGTAATGTTCATTTGCCGACAAACGTAGATGCGTGAACTTTCTTTATAGTAAGAAATAAATAATATTTACGACTTTTTATTGTATATTTTTTAATTTATGACATTTCATCCGTTTCTTACTTTGTCAATTACACAAAAACGTAAACGGCATACAAATCTATTCAAATTTTTTTTTGATATTCTGAGCAAAAATAATTTTTACGTATACGTACCTTCCCACAATATCCACCCTTACAGCTTACCCTTGATTTTCCTTGGAGGTGGTACCTAAGTAACGCTGTAACCTTACCATTGGCCAAATTTTTTCTATTTTATTCTACTCTCTCTGCTAATTTTTCCACCTCTACTCGTCGTCGACTTAAATATCGAAACTATGTGTAGGGAGAGTCAGTCATTTTTAAAACTACAGCTAAAATAGAATTTTGGCAAAATGTCGGGTAACTGTGGGATACACATTTTGAGAGATTTAAAACATCGCAATATGAGAAGATTTATTAATTCAAAACAAAGTATAAGAGTGTTAACGTTTCATACCATACCGTCTTTCTACCTACAAATAATCGACGAAGACGAAGCGTACAATGCTCAACTAAAGGAAATCAACGAGAATTACGAAGAAGTACCGAAATACATTCACACAAAAAAATTGTGTCTGAAAATACCTGTGACTAGTAAATTAAATCATGCAGATCTTTATGTAAGTATACAAAGAAATTTAAACAATGATAATGAAAATTAATTCAATAATTTATTATTATTATTTTTTCAGCCAAGTCAGTTTATAGCTATAAAGGTAAACGGTGAATGGGGACGATATATTACAGATGACGTCATCGAACGCTGCAGATCGGTAGACACTGAAGATAGTATCGAACTTACCAAGACGTAATAGAATAAGGGAATCTATGACTTGGACGATCGTTTCATGCTGCTACCCTCGAGAGTCATACTATGTGGACTTTCAAACATATTACCAAAAATTGATAAACCGCACCGATGGACCGTGAAAGCTTGCAAAATTATGAAGGACGTAATGACTAATCGAAAGTTAACCGTAATTTTTCTGCCTATAGGACTATTTCACAACTCTGCGTATACTTGCTTAGCGTGTCAAGATAACGATAATACTGAGATATATTTAGGTTAGTTACTCGTAGCGTTAGATTTAGCGATATTCGATGCAAGTGGAATTCATCATCCACTCTGGCCAACCGATATACATTGTTAATATTAAAAACAAAAACTCTTACCTTGGAAATGTTATATCATTGTTATTAGAATTTAGAAATGATAATAAATATATGTTTGAAATATAATTGATTGTACGTTTATTTAAGTACCTGAATGTAAAAATAAAAGGATAAGGAATAGAATGGGAAAAATAGTAAATTAGAAATGTTTAATTTTTAAAATAAATATTTAATTATTATTAACGTTATATTTATATACATATATACATAGAGTTATAATTAAACGCCATATAATTATACATAACCGAACGGTAGAGACAAACTATTTCAAACAAATCTTCGTTTCTTCAACACGACGCTACAAGTTTTTGTTTCTTCGCGAGTAATAACCTCGTGGAATCGGGTCCTTGCAATCGAATTGAATTGCAAATGTATTTTTATCGTCATCGTTTCTATTATTAATGAGACTTACGATACTGTCAAAATTAATCTTTTTGAATTTTCATAATTTAATTTTATATCTTTAATTTTACAAATTTCAAATGTTTCATTTTTACTATTTCTTACCTTAAAAGCATAAAATTTTGGACTTCCTGAAACACATTTTTCAATATAAGAACCTTTACAGTAAATTTCCGATTCGCAGGTTAATTCGCCTAGCATGGATCCTACCTTTGGTTCGTACGTATCACTCGGTTTACTTGTAAAAATAATCGAGTTGGTGTCGTAGTAAAGTACGCGTCTATCTAGTTTTTCTAAATACGAGTACAATAACAAACGAGTCTGTGCTGTAGTGTAGGCGGCGATCGCTACGTTACTACACCCCGACCCGGTTTCTGTTTCTTTAATGTATTCTATGGAGCCATATAGTACCTCGTCGTTCACTATAACGGTTTGCTTCACATTTATCTCGGGGTCAGAAAAAAATTTGAGCGTCTTGATAATCTTTGACGATTTCCGTTCTCGTCAGATTATCGCCTTGCCCAAACTTTCCCCAGAATGAATTTAAACATAATTTAGCAACCGAACGTAAACCAGAGTTTTTTAAATTAATTTCGGATCTAAATTTATTCCTTCTTCATTTATATATTCTTCTATCAATTGTTTTTCTTTTGTATCGTTTGTACATTCACAGGGATACCCACTGGCCTCTTGTTTTAATTTTAAAAAAGTATTAATATATTCGTTAAATAGCCCGTCCGTATTGGCTGTGTAATGTCGGCTAGTTTTTTTCTTCCCTTCTACATAAATACATAAATATATATATATATATATATTTATATATATATATTTTATATATATATATATATATATTATATATATTTATATATATATTTTTATATATATATATATTTTAATGCATTTAGCCCATGAATAGAATTTACTTAGCAATCTTTACGATTTCCTTCTAGGATAAAATTTGGGAATTTGACCGACTCTTTTCCTTGAAGGATCGTAAAAGTAAAAGTTATATAAAAAAAAACCTTTTCGGACCCCCGCGCGGCCACCTGACATCCTTGCATGGGTTAAAAAAAAGTACGTTACAACATTTGACAATCGTCTCGAAGTAATAAATTATTAGACGAGTGTCAGATTTTGTCCGAAAAACCATTATGGTCGTAAAGATAAAATGCATCTGCGTTGCATTTTTCTTTCACTTATGTAGGAAAATTCCACTTTCACTTTTAAGGATTTTAGAATATATTTAGAATATTTAATACATTTATTTTATACATATATATATATGGGTGGTTCTCTGTGACATCGAAGATGAAAAAAATAAATATTGCTATAACTGTGGGAATATGTTTTAGAGGTATCCAGTAGTTCTCCTGAATTTTTTCAGATTTTTTCTGGGCCATTATTTTAAGATACAGAGAGTCAAAGTTGACATTTTAGCACTTCTTTGCATTATATGCCCATTTTCATGAATTTTTAGCTCCCAGGGGATGCATTTTTCACTAAAAACATAAGTATGACTTTTTTTTGTAAAATTTTCCGAACTTTTCATTAAAAATACTTTTAAAGACATAAATGTATGTTGTCACACTCTTGTAAGCCATCTAAACCTTAAATAGTGAAAATCAGCAATTCTGCTCCGGACTCTGGTAACCTAATACTGTCTAAAAGATGACTTTTTATAGTCAGAAACTGCCTAAAAATTTCCAGAGTGGGTCTAAATCATTAAGATCACTTATGGTCAAAATATCCGGGAAAAGTGCCCGAAATATTAATAGAAATGTATATTTGTTGCCTTATAACGATGAATATAGTAGCATGATCATTGCAAAAAAATTTGTGCACTTACCTTGGAATGGTAGAAAAGTATCTCCACTTGTTTCAGTATCCATCTAATCCCCTGTAAGCTGCTAAAAATACAAATATTATTATAAAATTATAAAAAATTATTTTTTAAACATTTATAATGCTGGATTTTTAGTTTTACATCCCTTATAAGAATTATAATACTAATCTGAAGGATTACTATAAAAGTATCAACATTATTATTATTATTATTCAGCAATACATTGTTTTGATTTCACAAACTTGTCACTGTCACGTTATCATATTATTCGTTATAATTATATATCCGATTTATTTATATATCTTTTGTATTAAATACGTATATTCAGTTATTGTAATAATGATGTTTATATATTTATAGTAATCCTTCAGATTTATATTATAATTCTTGTAAGGGATGTAAAACTAAAAATTCAGCATTATAAATGTTTAAAAATTAATTTTTTACATTTGTATAATAATATTTGTATTTTTAGCAGCTTACAGGGGATTAGATGGATACTGAAACAAGTGAAGATACTTTTCTACCACTCCAAGGTAAGTGCACAAATTTTTTTGCAATGATCATGCTAATAGATTCATCGTTATAAGGCAACAAATATACATTTCTATTAATATTTCGGGCACTTTTCCCGGATATTTTGACCATAAGTGATCTTAATGATTTAGACCCACTCTGGAAATTTTTAGGCAGTTTCTGACTATAAAAAGACATCTTTTAGACAGTATTAGGTTACCAGAGTCCGGAGCAGAATTGCTGATTTTCACTATTTAAGGTTTAAATGGCTTAGAAGAGTGTGACAGCATACATTTATGTCTTCAAAAGTATTTTTAATGAAAAGTTCGGAAAATTTTACAAAAAAAGTCATACTTATGTTTTTAGTGAAAAATGCATCCCCTGGGAGCTAAAAATTCATGCAAATGGGCATATAATGCAAAAAAGTGCTAAAATGTCAACATTGACTCTCTGTAACTTAAAATAATGGCCCAGAAAAAATCTGAAAAAATTCAGGAGAACTACTGGATACCTCTAAAACATATTCCCACAGTTATAGCAATATTTATTTTTTTCATCTTCGATGTCACAGAGAACCACCCATATATATGTTATGTATTTCAAAATGATAATGAAAAACTATTATATTCTTTAGTTATATTAATGTCATTCACGCAGTTGAAATTGTAGATTAGGTATTGTATCGATAATTGATGAACACACTGTATTGTTTATATTACATTACAACGTTTCGATGGAAATTCTCCATCCTCTTCAGGCATTACCTTTATTACACATATTTTTTACATTAGATTAGAATAACAAGATTGAATATACATATATTATAATTATTACATTGGTAACCTACTACACGTCAATATTCATTAAAAATTATAAAAATTCTTTCGTAGTATCTCTGAATCGTTGCACTATGAATTTAAGACAAAGCATAATAAATACATATTCCCGAAGATAAGTATTGCACAGAAGTTAAGGTTATATAGCCAACATTTACCTCTCCTTTATGTGATTTACACATTATTATAAAATAGAAATCAATAAAATAAAATAAATAAATAAATAAACAATAAATAAATAAATAAATAAATAATTGGAACAAAACACAACGTATTTAACACAAAGAAAAAGCAAAAGCAGTCAGGTAAACACGAATGAAAACATGACAGACGGTTATTATATGAGTCATTTAAATCTTATTGACATGCGCAATTATGTACAATTATTAGATAAGCGCGCGAAATATTATAATACGGCGCGAAAATTCAAAACTTGTAATTGTATATTATAAGTGTAAATTCATGATAGGGAAATTAATACATGATAATACTTTTAATATTTAATTAATACATTATTTTTACTTAAAAATTATTTTTTCCAAAATATTAATAATAATAAAAATTACATAACAACACTTCGTATTCCTTATATACCTGATTTTTATGGAAAAACCAAAAGTTCTTTGAAATATAACAATATTAGAGTGGTACCAAAAATTCCTAATAACTTTAACAGTATCATGTGAGAGGAAAAGATAAAAATTCCAGAGACTCCGAAAGTAACGTAGTGTATAGAATAAAGTGTAAAGATTATAATTCGGCATATATTGGAGAAACTAAACGACAGTTAAAATGTAGAATAAAGGAACATATATCTAATACAAAGAAATCCAACAATCAATATGTGATTAATAATCATATTAGTGATTATAATCATTCTTTTGATTTTGAAAATGTAAAAATTGTTGATAAGGAATGCAATTGGAGAAAAAGAATTGTATCTGAAATGCTTCATATTAAATTAGAAAATAATCCTATAAATGTAAAGGAAGATGTTAGAAATCTTAGTCATCACTATAATGATATTGTTAATAAAATGAAAGTAAATTATAGATAGCTAATATTTATTTCTCCTTTAGTTCTTAACTAATTTCTAGTCAGGTTTCAATAGCCGCGGATTAATTGTATTATGAGTGATTTGAGTTTTGGTAAAAATAATTTTTAAGTAAAAATAATGTATTAATTAAATATTAAAAGTATTATCATGTATTAATTTCCCTATCATGAATTTACACTTATAATATACAATTACAAGTTTTGAATTTTCGCGCCGTATTATAATATTTCGCGCGCTTATCTAATAATTGTACATAATTGCGCATGTCAATAAGATTTAAATGACTCATATAATAACCGTCTGTCATGTTTTCATTCGTGTTTACCTGACTGCTTTTGCTTTTTCTTTGTGTTAAATACGTTGTGTTTTGTTCCAATTATTTATTTATTTATTTATTTATTGTATTATAAAAAATTTATATTGCTTATAAAAAAGCAATATCGTCTGATTGACAGTCCGTTTTCAGCTACTGCGCATGCGCGGCCAACGGAAGTGCGAGATTCGCATGCACACGAGCTTTTCAACCGCACGAGATTTTAAAATCGTAAAAAAGGGAAAAAATGCATGGGAGGCATTGATAAAATATCCATCGTCGCATTATTATTATTAATTACCAGAATTTGTGGAAAAAGTAATTGTACCCTCCGAATCATTGATATTTAACTCTACTATGAGTAAATAAAAAAATGTACATTATCTGTACGTAATTGCACATTCGTCAAACTTTGTATTTATTAATGGGAATCAATAGTAAATAATTAGCTGAACGAACGGGCGCACTATGTGCAAGTGCGGTTGTGACGCCTATGAAGTCAAGCGTTTTAAAAACGCGAAAAAAGCAAGTAACGCTCGGTTATTTGACCTTGTAACCCCGTTTTTTGGTTATAATCCTAAAGAAGATGCATTATTATAAGGCTTTTATAGTTTTTTCATAAAAAAAGTCAAAAGTGTTTATTATTTATGAGGGTTATGTGGGTATTTGAGACTTATATAGACAGTCGTCTATAACTCTTTTGGGTCGAAAAATTGAGAAGTAAGTACGGCCCCGTCTTAGTCAATAACCTGAGGGATAGTTTATTTTTAAAAACATAAAGCAAATCAATAATAAAGAGTTCAGATAAATACCTTTCCATATAATTATATATATATATATATATATATATATATATATATATATATATATGTATGTATGCATAGATAGGGTGGACCATATTTTTATTGTTGATTTGCTTTATGTTTTTAAAAATAAACTATCCTTCAGGTTATTGACTAAGACGGGGCCGTACTTACTTCTCAATTTTTCAACCCAAAACGAGTTATAGACGACTGTCTACATAAGTCTCAAATACTCACATAAGCCTCATAAATAATAAACACTTTTGTTATTACTTGCTTTTTTCGCGATTTTAAGACGGCTGCCTTCATAGGCCCGCTGGTAATTATTTAATTATCTCTGCTGAAATTTTATGTGTAAACCAACAAACTAATGATGGTACAATTAAGAACAAATGAAAAAGAATATTTTATTTATCTTTTTATTGTTAAACAGCAGTTGTACACGCTGCTTCTAACGTTTCCACCTGTAACCTGTCAATAACTTTTTTTTTCTCAAAATCTCAGGTGGTACAATTAATTTTTCTGTAAAGTTTATTAAATATAAATATAAATATATTTTTAACTATTTTTTTCAGAGTCATTATACCAACTTTCACGTTTCTTTGAATTTTAAATCACCCGCCTTTTCGTACGCCACAACTGCGCATGCGCGATGCCCATGCTTGCCCCCTGGTTATTATTTAATTATCTCTGCTGAAATTTAATGTGTAAACCAACAAACTAATGATGGTACAATTAAGAACAAATAAAAAAGAATATTTAATTTGTCTTTTTATTGTTAAACAGCTGTTGCACACGCTGCTTCCAACGTTTCCACCTGTAACCTGACAATAACTTTTTTTTTCTCAAAACCTCAGGTGGTACAATTAAATTTTCTGTAAAGTCTATGAAAGATAAATGAATATACATCGTTGACTATTTTTTATAAGATCTTTCGAGCATTTTTTGATCTATTCATGACTTTTAAATAACGCGCCATAAGAAAGCCGCTACGCATGCGTTTCTCGTATTTCCGGTGACCGCGCATGCGCGGTGACTGGAAATATATTTGCGCTATGTCAGTACAATTTTTTTTTGATTTTTTATTTATTGTATTATATTATTTCGCAAAAGTAACGGTGGTACAATTAAGTATAAAAAAAGTACAATTTTTCTGCACCTTTCCTTTAACGTTAAAACCACTTTAAAAGGAGCTATTGGCGGATTAATATTCTAGTACTTTAGGATTTTTTTTCTAAAAAACTACGGGGGTACAATTGAAAATTTTTTTTTTGTTGAAAAGTACAATTAAAAATACGTAGATTAGCATTTTTTTTTAATTATATTTCGAAGGGTCGTCGGGCTGGGGTAAGGGCGGTACTTATCTTCGAGAATATGTATTTATTATACTTTGTCTTTAATTCATAGTGCAACGATTCAGAGATACTACGAAAGAATTTTTATAATTTTTAATGAATATTGACGTGTAGTAAGTTACCAATGTAATAATTATAATATATGTATATTCAATCTTGTTATTCTAATCTAATGTAAACAATATGTGTAATAAAGGTAATGCCTGAAGAGGATGGAGAATTTCCATCGAAACGTTGCAATGTAATGTAAACAATATAGTGTGTTCATCAATTATCGATACAATACCTAATCTAGAAAAACTATTATATTCTTTGTAGTTATTACATTTTTCTATAGAAATTAACTTAGATTATTTTTAAGTAATAACTATATTTTATAATATTTTGTAGTTAATTTCCAGTTGTAAAAACATAAATGTTACATGTATGTAATAAAAAATATATGCATGTAACATGCATGTTTCTTTTATTATATAAGTTTATATATTAGATAAATATTAATAAGTTTAAAAATAACATTATTATATTGTTTAACGTTATAATAAATTAAAATTTATAATGAAAATTGAAAGATGAGCTTAAATGGTACATGCAATACCATCTTACGATGCATTTTTCAACTTTCATTACCGATTGAGAGACAGAAAAGTCCTCCCTTTGGAAAATTAGGACGGCCTCTGGGCCTTGCACTAATCAATTAGAGGGTCAGCGCGCTCGATTTTGGGTTGGACCCTCAGGCTTTTCCAGCCCTCCTACGCAAGAGTGGAAGCTTAAAAGTGCATCACCGAGCTGATGTGTAAAGGAAAAGTGCAAGGACAGGTCAGTTCCATTCAGTTTATGCAAGTCAAACTTTTCAATCAATTTTCAAGCTTGTTAAGTTGCAAACGTTTTTATTTTGTTATTTTTCTAAGTTAATCTAAGTGATTTGAACCTGATTTAAGAATATTTGTATAAGTCAACGGAAAAACTCAACTTTAAAAAAGTAAGAATAAATCTAATTATTAATATAAACTTATAGTCTATCTTTTATAAATCTTTATTTCCACTCAAACCTATTCTGTCCAAAGAGAACTGAAATATACGCTAAGTTCATAAAGCGGTTCTCTTTAATATTTTCTTGCTATACCCATTCCTAAAAGTTATAAATAAATACGCTACTTTGTATTAGATAACTTTTCCTTCTCATAATACTAACAATAAAATCACCCAAAAAAAAGAAATAACGTAAAAGAAAGTTGATTTTTTTTCAAGCGCAAAAATTAAAACCCTGACTATTGGAAATACTATCTAGGCCAAAAACTTAACGGTTATTTAAAAGTTGTGATACCGACATCACAGCTGTATATTGACAAACACTATACTGCCAAATCGCGTGAATTTTTATTAATTTATAACCGCGTTCTTAACTTTTTTTATTTCATCAGACACCCATGTACCGGTAAAAATACGTTTTTCTTCTAGGTCGTGCGTGCACTCTTGCTCATTTAGCATTTCGTGCAGGTACGACACAATGGAAAAAGTAATCTTTCGTGCATTTTTACTGGTAACACGGGATGAAATAAATTTTGCGGAGGTAAAATGTCGCATTTTATTAAAGCTTCGACATTATTAAAATTTTCAAAATTGGTACCTACTAAATCGTTACATTGTTGACCAATATAAATTTTTAGATGACTTAGTGGGTATTTTCCGTACTTGTTAATGTACGGATACAGCGAACATACATCTAAATATTTAATTTTGTACGTTGTCTTTCGCCTCGTACATAATTACGGTATTATCTATACGGCCATCGTAAAAGGCATCTCTCTGTTCTATTTTAATCCCTTTTAAAAGAGGATGTGATTTTAAAAAGTCATTTAAATCAGTATTATCTGATAGATATTCTTTAAAATTACACCCCCACATTTCTATTATAATATATCCAAAGCTTTTAATGTGTTTAGTTTTTAAAACGGTTTTTTCATAACGACTGTTAAAAGTCGAACCGTCTATTAAAATTTTATCACGACTCGACGAAAAATAGCGAGGACATCCGTGGTAAAAACAATCGTGATATTCATAAACGGTACCCTTATGGGTTACGCTCGGTAAGAAACCATCAACACGAAAACCTTCGCTTAAAATATATTGTCGAAGGCGTACGGCGTGTACGATTTCGCGACCGATTTTTTTTTCTTCACACAGAAGCCACGAAGCTTCTTGTGAATTTTGTCCCGTTTGCGCATAACCTGTTGACGATATTATGCCGATTGTATCTTTTTTTAAAAAAATTTTACGGGATAATATCGAACAGGTTAAAGCTATCGTCACAGCTTCTTCAAAAATTCATACACGCCTCTCGCAATATATTTACGTCGTCTATACAATATTTAATTATTTCGCTACGTAAATTTTATACATGATTTTTGTCAATATTATTATACCATTTATAAAATGTTTGTCGATCTTCGCTTGACATCGTTTCGGGGGAAAAATATTTATCATCCGGAATCGAGCCTACATAATTTATATTTTCTTTTGTATTGAAGAGATGTGGAAAGTAGCCTGTTTTCATATCAGCTGCAAGCCCAAATGGTTTGGGTAAATTTGCCAATTTCATTTGCATGTAAGGTAAAAGTCCCTGTTATTAAACGATTTTTAACATGTTTTTTGATCATCTCACATCTCAATAAAAAATTGAAATAAGCATGAATGTTGGAAATTTGTATACCATTCGATGCGCGTATTCTTTCTGAACAATTACCTGGTTAAACATTTTTATTTAAACGGTTTTAATTAATTATATTATTAAAAAACGGAGAGCCTTATGTGCACGTATTATTAAACGCCTTGAAATACATGTCCCGGCTGTTTAATAATCCTGTCCCTATTTATTAAACACTTTTAAAAACGCAAAATTTAACTATTTTTTAACAATTTAGCTTAGTATTTCGATTGATACTACAAGGATTTATCTTTATTTAGTATATGCAATCATAAAATTCTATAAATAAAACGATGTTTAATAATTTTGATCATAATACAAATGCGAGTTACTTTGGTATAAAATGAACCTGTAAGAGTCTTCCGTGAGTCTTGATGCAACTATATTATAAAGATTCAATAGCCCTTTTTCACATACTTTTGAATTTTAATCGGTTACTAATGAATAATGACGAGCATACACATATTAGTGATTCGATAGATATACGTATCACTAACACACATACTGAAATAATATCAATTTTTCCGAAAAAAAGTTCAAAAGTAACCTTCAAGTGCGTTTGTAGGTTAACTTTCTAACCAAAAGAAATACATTATTTAGCCTTTATACAACATGCATATATCATTTAAATCGATTAATAATGCATTTTTAACTATTTTACCAATAAACATCTATAAATAAATCGGTAAATATTGATTTAAAACAGTGTTTATACCGTTTAATAATAGGGACAGGAACAAAATCATATGTACGTAGTATGGAACAGCTAATAATTTAATTAAAGCAATATTAAAATTGCAAAAACAGTCTGTAATCGAAATCTACGATATAAAAACTATCCCCTAATGCTTAAACGATCATATATAATCCTCTTATTAATGTATTAGAGTTAGAAAACTTTGTGCGACAATGCCGACTTTTTCCGTCAAAATGTTAATCGATCTATGCAATTTTGCCGAGTGCACAGTTTAATATTTTTTTGTAATTTCCCCAGTGCTTCATTCTAATTTATTTCCTTCAAAATTATTTTCTTCAAAAATTATTAATTTTATATTTTTTTCAAGAAAATAATTTTTGTGAAAATCAACCTCTTTGTTCTCAACACCCGAATTTCCCTTACCGACGGGCATTTTAACGTAAATAACGTTGATATTCAACAATTCATCAATTGAAAAATCGGAATTGCTTTGACAGACCTTGCCAAACAATTCCCATATTTCTTTTGATTGAAAATCTTATACACGTGTAAAACGCGACCCGGTACTACCTAACGGAAATTTGTCGGAACTTAGAGTTATTCCAATCATATCGCTGTTCGAGCGATCTTTTAATATATAACGCGTTATTTCTTGAAACGTATCTTTTACATAATTAACAGGATTTTTGCTTCCTGCGTAATCTATAATCTTAAACTTTATCTCGCGACCTAATGTACAAAAACGGGGCAGGTATCGCTCGCTATTATAATATAATTTAAAAATTTACACAAATCATTAATGATGATGATAAAATCTGTAACGAATAATTGTTATTATTTTATAGATTGAACTTGAAACTAAGATTTTTCAGCACCACTTTCGCAATAATTCAGCTAATTCAAAGAGTATCTACTAATTACGGATCTCAAGAAATTCCTAAAAACCCAGATATAGCCTTCTGCAGGGTTAAAATTACTTTTGTTAAGGGTTTTATATATAATAAATGGACAGCGTAATATTTATTTAACGAATAGAATTGTTTATTAACAAAACAATCAATATAGTTTGTAACGCTTCCGCTGGGGATCAAGGCGGAGGTTTGGAGATATAATTTAAAATAAACATTAGGGCAGTCAAAAACACTTTACTGTTGCTGGAATTAATTTACAGTACTTATAAATTATATAAAATCACGGTCGTCAGTCACTATTTGAGTGGCAAATGAAATACTAGCATACGCACACTCATACCGCGCGAGGAAGCCACGCCACGGCCTTACACTCACCGAGAGTCGCGCGCTCGCGTACCGCGGACTGCATCGTACGAGTTGCTTGTCGAGCGTCCAAAACGAGAGAGAGCGGACGAAACGCGCTGAAACTCGAGCTACGGCCGTGGCCGATAGCATAGTTTCGCGGTTGCCCGTGCGCTTGCCAAGCGCTGAGAATTTGGCCCGACTTACACACGCACACGCACGCACACGCACACGCACATGTGACTGGCATTAGAGTGACCAGTTAGCGATTTTTTTTCCTTTTCTCTCTTACGTATATTGACGTTTATTAAGCAAGAGCAACAAAGAGAAAAAAATCACCATCTGGCAATCCTGACTGGCATACGAATCGCTATGTCACAAGTTCAACAGACTTATTACTCACGTGCCCGTTACATGAGAGCCGAAGCGCACGGTACCGTGTCTGTAGTTTCGGAGTGGCAACGCAGAGTGCGAGAATACCCGACAAGAGAAGAGGAAACACTTCTCTTCCCTGATGTCACAGAAATTATCTAGAGTATTCGACCACTTTTTAACCCATTAAGTCCCAACCGACCATTTCACAGTCGATTTGTTTTTCGCTTAGAAAAAATAGAGAATAGACTAGAATAAAAAAGGAAATGACTGTTTCTTATGTAAAATTACCTGCTCTATCTGAATTCAGCATCAGATTTTTGATATTTTCCACGGAAAATTCAATATAGCCGCTCAAAGCAAAAAAAAAATTCCATTTTTTGAAAATCGACTGTGGGCCTTTATTTTCTAATTTTGACGACAAAATCAAATGCACATAGTAAAACGACCATAAACATGATTACATAGCCATTAGTAAAAACTCGAACAAACATTTTTTTTAAACCAACTTGATTTATTGTGATGCAAAAAAACCACCCTGCTGAAAAACATTCATTCAAAATGATTAAAATTTATTGAAAAGAAATTAATTTTAATAATTTTTAATAGATTCAATGAACTTAAAAATTTTAACAATTAAAAAAGAATGGATTTTAATCAATTTTAAAAATGATTACATTTCGGATGAATTTTAATTTCGATATAAATAAACTTTAATCGACATTTATAACATATAATAATAGAATGGCTTCATATTTACTTAATTCTGATTTAATTCAATAAATTCTAATTGATACGAATACTAGTGGCATCAAATTATTTTTAACCTTTAGAGGATGGGGATGGTCGATATTTTGACCACCCAACGAACACAAACTATTTGATAGTTTTAAGGTAAAATTAATATGCTTAATAACAGAAAAATAGTAAAAATAGTTTTAAAGGTGTCCTTGACCTTGAAAATTATCATTTCAAGGTCAAATATATTTTTTAGTATTTTAGTTTCAAAGAGTGGATATCTATGTTCTTTGATGCGCTGAGTTTGAAAAAAATAATGAAAAAATTCCTGAAAGGATTCTTGACCTTGGAAATTGCTACTTAAAGACAAAATTTTTTTTGGATATTTTGTTCCTGATGTTGGTTATGTCCACATTGTTTGATGCGCTAATTGTATGTTCGAAGTAATACTGCGTATCGGAAAATTCATTTTATTATCTATGTAGATCTAAGGTCTAAAGTATAAATAATTATAAGTATTTGCAATAAAGTAAGTAGGTAGCAAAGTAAGAATTGGATTGTACTAAATTCGTAGCAGATCAATATAATTGATTCATAATCTTACGATTAGAATTCTTATAGGACATGTACACATTTACTTGATGTATTATTATAAGTTTTTTTACGTTGTTGTATAAATATTTTATCAGATTATCTTATCATTGAAAAAATGGAAATTGATGGTTGGAGTAGTGGCGAATCCGAACCAGAGGTAGAAGGAAACGTAGAAAATGAAGAAATTGATGACATTAATTTTGAAGATAATTATGTTGAAAGTGAAATTTTTCACGACGCGTATTTTTATTCATCAATCAAAGACCTCGAAGATAGTTCAAAAATAAATCCGAATATTTGTATATCAGGAACTAATCCAATCGATTATCTTAATTATTTTTTAGATTCATCATTATTTCAAATGATTGTAGACGGAAACGAATCGTTATCAAACTCCAGATAATGGAAAACGTTATACACATACAAAATCTTGGAATCCTCTTACGAAAGATGAACTTAAAAAAATTCCTTGCTCTTTCGATTCTAATGAGTCATATGCGAAGAGATAATTTGAAAGATTATTGATCTACAGAAGTATGAGTGTACTCAGGCGATACAAGAACTCGTCTTTTTGCCACCCTCGCTTCGCTCGGGCGGCAAATGCGGCTCGTGCGTGAATCACCTGCTTCGCACACTCGTATCGTAATATACTATTTTCCGTGATTTAAGCACTCCTTAATCAGAATGCTTTGCGCACGGTTTTATCTTGTATATTCATTATATTCATTGTTTAGCCCTGTAACTCAGAAAGTACGGCACAGAGAAAAAAAGTTCCATACATAAGTTGCTGGATTTCGCCCGGGCAATCTGGTAGTAACCTTAATTTGACCTTAGGCTTGAACTTCAAGGTCATTTGAAGGTCTAGTGGAGTTTTTTAAATGGAAACTTCTATTGTTTATTGCAGAAATAGAAAGCGGCAGAAATTCCCTTTCTAACTAGATAAGAGACATAGGGAAACGTGATCCAAAAGTCATTTGAAGGTCAAATGTCCTGAAAACCCTAAAATAGGAGTTTTCCAGATAATTTGAAAAGTAAGGACGCTAGAAAAAGCTTTTCACGGAAAAGTTCCAGGATTCTTTGTCAATCAATTAACTGTGATCTTTGCCATGACATCCAGTTTCGTTTATGAAATGGAATTCTCTTTTATTTTTACTAAAATTAAAAGCGAGAAAAATTGCCAAATTTGTCAAATTTGTTTTTTTTTCTATTTGACGTTGGATAACCTTAAATCTGGCCTCTTACGGAAAGCTGATCCCAGAATTGGACTCAGCGACCCCAAAAACTTATAAGACCGGTTGCTCGAGCCCTTCGCTTGAATTCTTCAATTTGACTTTGGATGACCTTAAACCTGGTGTCTTACGGAAAAACCGACCCCGAATTCGGACTCAACAACTCCAAAAATCTGTAAGACCGATGGCTCGGATCCGTTGCTTAGGTTCAGTTTAATCGATTTCTAAAACGAACTCATTATTTCTTATACTCTTTTCTCGTACGAATTCATAATATCGATGCTTTTTCAAGAAATCTCAACTGGAAGGTACTCTGTAATGCGTTATCAAACATTAATAGTACTATTGAAAGAAGATGCATTTTGAAACCTAGTTTAAGCTGAAAATTTTTGTTCTGAAGAAACCAGTCATTATTTTGTAGATTCGTAATTTTTACCGAAAGAAATTTTGTTATTCATTTCATTGTATAAATTTTGAGAGCATCTCATTATAGCCTCAATCTTTTAAACGCTTTTGGCTGATTTAAATCATTTGATTTTCTCGGATTTGTTCGCAGCGTATCCTTATAAAAGAGTCGCTGAGAGTTTCGCGATGCAGATAATAAAATATCGAAAAGTATAGTTATGCGGACAGTACAACGTTTTGAGCAAACAGGGTATGAGGAAAAGTCGATAGAATTCCTACAATCTTCAACAGAAGATCAACACATTTCTCAACATAGTGCTGCTCTGGAGTACGAAATTTCACTTGGATCCTCTTCTAAGATCATGAAAAAGAATAAGTGGCATCCATACAAAATTCACATGATCCAAGAATTACCAGAAGATGATATCGATAGGCGTTCACAGCACGATTACAACTTTTGTATAAAACATTTTTTTTCTGAGCTATACTTTCTGAGTTACAGGGGGGTTCGGGACGTTTTTAAGTCTTTATATATGAAGTGACAAATTAGAAATTAATGCAACTTAAAAGGCAATTACACAAAATAGGATTAGAAAAATTAAATCGGACAAAGTGATTTAAGGGTTTCTGCCCGCCTTGAACACAATGAAGGTATTTTTTCAAGATTACTTTCATAACTAAAAAAATGATTGCTTGAAATAATGACGGCCTACAGATGATGCTCTCTACGGAACGCGTAAGAGGCGCCGTATTTAAGTAATTTTAGCACATCTGGCAAGCTAGCTAGACAAAAACAAGGTCGGGTCATAAGGACTTAATTTTGAAAACGAATGCAAAGCAATTCTTTTTTTAAATTGGTTTATTACACACTGTTCTGCGGTATGTTTGTGAAATGAGTTTAGGTAGATTTCACACTCTTTCTAAAATTTTTCCAGGATTTCAATGAACTTAGAAAAATTTAGATCGGTTAATAAACAAATCGGTTAAGATTGGTTTAAAGCCTACCATCATTTTACCTGTTTTTTATGCAACGATACCCGCTCTACGTAACGAACAATTTTTACGAAAAATTTTATTTACTTTCTTATATAAGCTTTGTTAAGATATTTTACTATTTACATTATTTATTTTAATAATTTTGCTGGATAGAATTATATATCTAAAACATTTGCTTTAATAAAATATTTAACGAAACTTTGATTGTTGAAAATATTACATGTTTCCGTATTATAAACGCATCGTCAAGTATTCTTTTTCTGGGTACAGTAATTTTTTATTATAATGAAAGGCGTTTAGATTTGTTAGACAGAGAGGGGAAAATTCGTTTTTCTTTTTGGAAAAATATTTGATTATGCCTTTAGATGCTCTTGATTATTTGATCAACAAGGAGAGTAATATCTATTTATTTGTTATTGTAATGTATATTATTGTATTTAATTTAATTTGTTCCATAGTTTTTTTTTCTATTCTTAGCTATACTAATATTACAACATGAAAAGTTGCAAAATAATATAAACAACAGTAACAATAATAACAATAACAATAATAACAGTAATAATGACAATGATAATGATAATTATAATTATAATAATTATAATAATCATAATAAATATAAACTCAAGGTAATTTGTAAAGTAAATGAAATTTGCAAATTAAATGAAATTAAGCTAAATAAAATCTATATTTTTCTTACATTACAAGTATTTTTGTAATAAATTTATTTTTAATAAAATTTTATTTTCGAATTCGGCCTCGGACATCCGATTAAACTTTGGAAGGTCTAGCAACGTGGCGTACGAAAACAAACGTTCTACCGATGCTGAAGATGCTAAGGCGGTATTAAATTTTACAAATTGCTTTTTAACAATTGGATAATTATCCAATATTTTCATCGAGCTTGAATTATTTCTCCAGAAGTAAAATAATTCATGATCTGCATTTTCTGGTGACCCTACTGGTATGATCTCACCTTCTTCTTCATGATCAGAAAAGTTAAAAAATTGGTCTTCTTCCGAATCCTCACATGCATCGGGTACATTCGATTCATTTTTCGTCATACTTTTAACTAAATCTTTAACTTTTGCAGCAGCTATGGGACTTAAGCATTTGGTTCATTGTTCTTTTAACTTTGAATGAACTAGTGCAGCAACCGCAGCAAATTAATCTAATTTTATAATAATTGACTTTAAATGCTGTAGTCTTCTTTTAATAATAGTATATTACGATTATATATTATAGAGTATATACTGGCTCGGCTTCGCCTCGGCCGTCATATCACGCAGGCCAGGAAATCCAAAATTCTGGCTGAGTGTCGTATACTATTTTTCTTTATCCCAGTCCGAAAGTACATCTAATAATTAATCTAATAGAAAATACCCGGTGCCGCAATATTCGTCTACAGCTACTTTTGTGGCCTGCTTCAGAGCCATCTAGATGTAACCTCTCGTACCGCGACGTGACACGCGATATTCGATGTTTGTTATATATATATAGCATGTATAAATTTATTGTAAAATCGTACTACATTAGCAGCGGTTTTAATGCAAAGTTGCGATAAACAGCGTGCATAGAAGAAGTCGACTTTACATTAATAAAATATTCATTTGTAGTCAAATATCAATTGCACTGTTAAAATTTGAACATAAAGAAATGAAACATATTTCTTTCACATGTATTTACACCATCGATATTAAATCAATATTAAATTGATAGTGTGAAATTTGAAAATGACACAAAATAGGTAGAATGAACACAGTCAACATAAGTATTCTATATATACTCTCGCTCTCTCTTTCTATCTCTCGTTTTATTAAACAAAACAATTATACAAAATTTTTTTTAAGGCAACATTAAAATATGTTTTACATTTGAAAAACATAAGTGCTTGTAGTAAATCGATTAATAAATTTGAAATAATTTAGCAATAGTTACTTGAGAGAATAAGCAACGTACATGTTATATTGGGAACGTTGCGGCCGTTGCTACAGCTGTTGCTATGCATCAAGGCCGCGAAAATCTCTGAGCCAATCAGAGCGCGCGAGACTCCGGCCGGCCGCAGAAGTCGCTCTTCCCGTATCCATATGTGGCCGGAAAACACGTACTTTCGGCGGGGGGATGAAGAAAATTAAATATGTCTACCCTCCGTTAAATACTGTTCACTACACTCAAAAGTTTTAGGTTGATCTTCTCAATCTAAGCGATTGAATTTTGGGTTAATCTTATTAGATTTAAAATTTCAATCTGATAGATTAATTAGCATTAATCTAATATAGGACAGTTAGAATCAATCTAACCTTCTTAATTCAAAACTCAATTGCTTAGATTGGTTCTTAATCTAAACACTTAAGTGTACATATATAGGTATACTAATTTGAGGGACATTTAGTAATTATATATAATAAAATGGTTATTTTTTACAATTCATTATATAAATCTACATTTTTCTAAAAAGTGTATAAATAATAGAATTATTTTAATTTTTTAATTACGCCTGCAATTTTTTGGCTATTTAAACTGTTTTAGAGTATTCACCTGCTCCTTCAATTTCCAATAATTTTACTAACTCCTCAACGACAGATGTCAATATTGAAAGTTTATTATTGTAAACCAGTTTATTCCACTCCCGTTGAATTTTTAAAAGTCCTGGCAGCACGTACCCATAATGACTGTCATCGCCTTGAAATCGGTCTATTGCGGTTGCCAGGGGTTAACACCATAATAAGTACTCTGTTAAGTACTTAAAATCTTGTTCTCTAAATAATTTAACGGTTTGAACAATACTCCAGACCTCTTTACTATTTAATTTTTCTTTTAAAAAAAGAATTTGTTTTATGCAATTGTACAACGAGTTCCATCTCGTCACAACAGGTGTTGCGAGACAGCATTTTAATTTTTCCGTTAACTGTTCTCTTTTTTTTGGAGACTTCAAACTTTTCACAAAACGTTACATTTATTTAAAACAGTTTGGTGCATATACGATCCCTAACACGAAATCTCACGTGAGAACTCACGTGAGATCTCATGCCAAAATCCCATCCGACTTTTCTCTCGGACCGCTGCTTAAACTTCTCAAATAATAGGTGTGACAATGCATTTAATGCATGTCAAGTTAAGCGAGCTTGTACCCTACGTAAGCCCTTACCGAACCCTACCTAAGCCTCACCGAACCCTACCAGCCTACACACACACAGGGAAGCTGCATCACCCAGCACAAAAGCAACAGCTCAGGAGTCTCCAGGAAGATCCAGAGGAAGCCCGAAGTCCAAGTAATGCCAGGAAGTGGTGAGGAGAAATCCTTCACATCACACCTGGAGAAGCAGCGTAGCCAATCACCTCCCACAGCAGCCATCCAATTCAGCAAATAAACCTGTAAGATTACTGCTTACAGTGTGCACCTTACAAAGGAAGAGGACAGGATCACACAGCAGTTAAACAGCTGTGTATAGGATGGGTGCAGAGGAGAGGTTAGGTGAGACAACAATACATAAACCGAGTAGCCGTACGGTTTATAACTCACCCAGGTAAAAAGGCTGACTGCATTCCCGAGTCCTCGAGCCAGTGATCGCAAGAGAGAAGAAGGAGGCAGCCAAGAACACCACGAAGAAGGCCGAACAGCTACGTCGTCGTCGCCACCAACTCGCCGTCGTTGTTACGTTCGTGCGCGGCGGACATCTTCGTTAAGCCGCACGCGGCATAAGGCCGCGTATGCACGAAGTAGTCAAGGCGCATGCGCGCAGCGACTCTCTCGCGTCAACGACGACGAGAGCTCAGAGCTCGTCCGACCGCCGATTCGGAACCACCGATCCACGTATTGACGACGTCCGTGAGAGAGCGATCGAGAGAAAGAGCATAGCGAAGAGTGTGTGCCGCACGTGTGCCAGCATCGCAAAAGGTTTGTGCGACCTAGTGCCAAATTCATAGCCGTTTCCCTTGCCTGTGTGTGTGTCACGAACTCCGTGTATCCTAGCTTCTTCCCTGTCTTTACAATAGCCTTGTTCGCCGCGTAAAATAGTGTACCCCAGCTTCTTCTCCTCCCCCTTCGCGCGCGAAGTAGCCGGCTTACAAGATGCGTGTTACAGCCGTGCCGTTCGCTTCTTATTTCGAATACTAGGATATATAACCACGTGTATCCAATTGAACGTTCCTTTTAAGCGAGTAGCGAATCACTACAATTACTTCGAAACGTACGCGACTGGCACCCGCTGTTATAATAAATTAATAAATTAATAATTTATAACTAAACCTAATTTGATCACTCGCACCCTGATCCCCAGTGCGACGTGACATAGGAAATCAATTTACGAATATGGTGAGTCACTTATTAAGTGATAACACCCCCCAGATGAGTTCAAAAATCAAGGTTTCAGAGCGTTTTAAGCATATTTTCGATTTTTAGAAATTTCTCACATGAGATCTCACGTGAGAAATTTTCAACGATCGAAAATATTTCTAAAAATCGAAAATATGCTTAAAACGCTCTGAAACCTTGATTTTTGAACTCATCTGGGGGGTGTTATCACTTAATAAGTGACTCACCATATACATAAATTGATTTCCTATTATTTGAGAAGTTTAAGCAGCGGTTCGGGTGAAAAGTGGGTTGAGATTTTGGCATGAGATCTCACGTGAGTTCTCACGTGAGATTTTGTAATAGGGATACGCTTGAGTATCTGCCTATCGTTTCACCTGCGATAATAATTATTATTAATTATAATTAATTCTTTAACTATTTTTTTTATTTAACGTCGTTCTTTTTATGCTTCCAATCGGTGCCAATCAATTCTTTAATTATGAAAATACACGAAAAATTGATTAAATTTTTAAAGCAATGTCGGACTCAAAAAATGGTCATTTTTTATATTTTTTATAAGCAACATGGATAAATTTTTGACAAAATCCTGAGCACCAGGCCCTCAGGCATGTTTCAAACAATATTCTTAAATTTGTCTACATTTTTAAATCGGTAATTTAATAATGATGTTTGCATTAAAAGTTTGTGCCTTGTTGAGTAATAATTACCGACCAAAATTGTTTATTCAATCATTAATAAAAAAATTAATTTTTACCCGTATTTTTTTAGATTTTAATTCAATATTTTAAATATAATTGTTATGATAAAAGGTGTAGATTCCAGTAATTTTGTTCCGACATGTCCTTAAACTATAATATATACGAAAAATAAATCATGCAGTTAAAAATAAGAGAATTGCAATACTGATTAATTATTAAAAGATAATTCAAACTTTTTGCACTTCCGCACCTTCAGTGGCCAGAAGGTTTAAAGTATGGCTTGCACACCTAAAATGTCGAGATAACGAAGGAATATTGAAAGAAATATTTATGCAGTTTTCTAAATCATCTTCGTCTATCTCTTCTGAATCTTCTCTTTGATCGTTGTCCTCTAGTTCGTTTTCATCATATTCCTCATCATCTTCATCTTCATCCACTGCGTGTCCCTCACTGACCTCTCCTTCTCCGTCTTGTTCCTTACTTTATTCCACTTCCATTGATGCCTCATCATTTTTCAAAAGTGATTCTGGCACGTTAGTTTTAACATAATCTATACTTTAAAATTATTTTGAAATGTTTACAAATATCTATAAGAAATTAATATTTTTAACCTATAAGATAGTCGTGTTTTTTTCACGATGTGTTAAAAAATAGTATACGATGCACGCGCTCACCTTATCTGTCACCTTATACCTATATTATTTATATTTTTTATGTTTATTATTTTTATTATTTATATTTATATTTGACGTAGAAAACTTAATTTTTTCGGTATTTTAACTTTTTTATTATTTAATTTTTTATTTTAACTTTTATTTTTATCAACAAGTAATCAATAGAATAACTCAAAATTTTCACAGCATATAGACCGTATTAAAAGCTTTATCACTATGATTCTTATTCAACAAATCGACCAATTAATTTCAGAGATATAACAGATTTAAAAAAACAGCTTTTTTTAATAACTCGAAGACTAATAAAGATAATTTAAAACACTCAAACCGAGAGAAAAATTTTTTTATTCACTACAAAATATATTTAGTCAAAGTTCATCTAATTCAAAAATATCGCTTGCAACATTAAAAATTAGAAAACATAAAATTTTCAAAATCGAAATTTAGTGTTAAAACAAAGGCAAATCAATAGATCCAAAAAGCAAGTTTTCTTCCCAAATTCGCAAATAGGAAAATTACATGCCTATGTAAAGTAATGTTGGCCGAGCAGCTTTAGAAACAGGATAATACACATAATCTGTCTGAACATTTTTTAAAAATAGTATAAAATGACTTTCAATAGATCAAAATATGTTTTTAGTGTTATCTAAAAATATCTTGTCTTTATTATCAGAAAGTTTTTTGTAGGACGAGAAAGCAATTCTGAAAATGATATCTTACTAAATGTATGTAACATTCAGGATCAGTAAGACCAAATACTTGAAATGCTTTGACAAAGTTAGAACCATTGTCTGTAACTGTTGCCACAATTTTTTGATCCTCGATATCGTACGCCTTGTATTTTGCCGATAAGGTTTCTGCAACATTTTGAAAATCATGCGTGTCCGGAAATCTTTGGCAAGCCAAAGCAGCTGATTCTATAGAGTCTTATCATCAGGCTAAATAAGAAAGTACTTATGAAAGTACTATTAATTATTAATTAATGCTGTAGAGATATTCTAATTTTGCATAAACCTTGCATACCCAGTAAGCCGTGACTCCTAAGAATCGACGTTTATTGCCAGTCCAAATGTCAGCAGTTGTGCATACATAGAAAGTAAATGCAAGGGCTTTTTTTAATTTTTGCACATAAATTATTATAAATTGCATCCATTTCCTTTCCAACTTTATATCGCGCCATGTGTTTCATTGGTTCTTTGCCATGTATAATTTGAAAATCTATAAACAATTTTAATTTTATGTAATTAAAAAACTTGAATTATAAACAGCATAATATATAGTAAATAACAAATTGAATACAAGCACAGCGGTCAATTTTTTATAGAGGGCTTTTGCGCCCGCTGGGCACAAAAATGCGAAATACTTGCATGTATTACAAGAAAATATTTATTATTTTATAAAATAGAAAATACCATAACGTATACCGTCAAAAACTTTCCGAAACATTGGACATTCAGCAATACGATGTGCTAGCTGATTTGCTACAATAAATTTAGTGACGTTATATTCAAACAGTGCTTGCGAAAACCTGCAAGTAACTCGTCTTATTGCATTATTTGTAGACAATCGAGCCCTTTTGGCTTTCTTATAGTCCGCGCACCCAGCATAAGTTCGCTTATGATTTTCCTAAAAAATTAAAAATATACATTATTACTTTAAGATGTCGAAGAAAATTGGAAGAAATTAATAACGATCCTTTGACCGATTTACTACACTCAACGCATTTTCCCGTTACGTTGCCTGTTGAAGTAGATTGATTTATAATTACTTCGAAATATTTTCCGTCTAAAAAAGCAGTATTATTGCATTTTTTTGTTCTTGATCAGTCAAAATAACTACAGTAGCTACTTCTTCATCTTCTTGCATAGTTTGAACTGATATAGAAACGGTTGATTCTGTATTTTCTGTTACTTCAGTTGGTTTATCAGATGTTAAAGAACTAGACAGCATTCTTAAATTACTAATTGTGTAGTTCATTGAACTAATTTCAAGTTGACTGTCAGACGCACTTATAATGTAAATAACAGAACTGATTAGACTAAATAAAATATAATAATTTCATTGTAGTTATAAATGAATTTTCTGATTAACGGTAAATGAAAAATAAGTCAACAATAATTAATGGAGAGATAATTTTTTTAAATTCTCTTCATAAAAAAATTAATTAAAATAATTTATATGACGCGAAAGTTGCATTTTAATGTGCTGTAGCTATTATGAAACTTAGTTTTAATAAATCTGAGTAATTGTGAGTTTCCTCTAATATATCATTAAACTCATAAAGCGGTTTCAAGTACGAAAAAAAAAATAACATCAACAAGTAAGTATGATGAATGTGTAAGATGGATTAACAGTGAATTGAAAAACTGGAGACAAGCTTAAAATTTGAGAAGTGTTTCCTTTAAAAGTAAACTTTCGCGCTTTCCAGTTTCGACCACGTTCCCGGGTGAGGTCCGATTTGTCGAAGGCGCATTCAAAATATGTGCGATCCTGCGTAAAAAAAGTCTGGCAGATGTCTGGCAAAACTCTGGAAAATTAGATGATCCCAGACTTTATCCAAGACTTTGATCAATTTTATTTTCAATAAAAAGTCTGGGAAAATGACCTAAGCATTTCAAGATAGATCATAGACAATGTCTAGGCCATTTCCCAGACTTTTTATTCAAAAAAAAATATTGCACAGTCTTGGATAAAGTCTGGAATTGTCTCATTTGACAGACTTCTGCCAGACATCTGACAGACTTTTTTTACGCGGGATAATTCGAATTTTGAAAATTAGAAACGCTTTTCCTTTATTTACCATGCAAAATATTCTTTATGCACCAAGAAAAATAGAATGATTATTATTTTGAAAGCAATAAATTCTTTAGTTTTGATATATTTTGTTCAAACATTCGATCGTCAAAATGCAGATAAGTTACTTTTGTAATACTTGCTTATCAATATCTTGATAACAAACAGTAATATAGAAAATTATTTATCTACTATTTGCAATTCGAAGTACTGAATCGACTAGAAAAAATATTTAAGATTTAATCGAATTTGGAAATATTGATCGTTCCAGTTTTCTTGTTGAGAAATAAAAAAATAATTTTTAAAACTCGAAAAATCATACACATTTTTAATGAGCTTTCGATAAATCGGATCCCACCCTACGTTACCATTCAAAATATTTAAAATAAAAAAATATTTTAAAAAACATCTGAAAATAGCCAGTTTAGGACGGCTCTTGAGGCTGTAAAACGCCGGAAATCATGTTTTAATATCTTGGTAGAAAAAACTGGTACATTACGATACAAGTGCAGTCCGAAACAGACGATTCACGCACGAGTTGCATTTCACGTGGCAAAAAGATGAGTGCTTGAATCGACTGAGCACAGGAGAATCGTATACTATTGTTTAACACGATGTAAGTGAAACACGTGTAGATAAACAAGTCAAAGAGCAGTGCGAGTAGACCCTCGCTACGCTCGGGCAACAAACAGGCGAGCTACTAAATAAATCAAAAGTTTACTATATAAAAACCAAAACAACAAATATAGAAACACCTTGCTTCACGCATGCTTCAATTCATTAATACATTTGTCTCGACATTTGTTAATGCTGCAAGAACAGCGTTTTACTTTGAATGCAACCTTCTCTAATATTTCTAATACGCAATAAAGTCTACCTCTACATCAAAATAAAATATTTGTATTGTCGTATTCTTGATAATTATTTGAAAAAAGTATCAGTCGAAAATTTGACTCCTCGCTATGCTCGGCGACCAAGTCACCTCGCACTACTCTTTGATTTGTTTATTTACACGTATTTCATTTACATCGTGTTAAAAAATAGTATACGATACACGTGTGCTCAGTCTAATGTACTATTATGCAGAAATACAATAAAAAGCTTTTGATCGACATAAAAAAGTAGTTCATGCCATAAATTTTACAAAGATATTTAAGTAATATGAATAAAATTTCCTTATCTATGCTTAAAAACAAAAGAGCGAGACAGTATCATCTACACAAATAATCGCAACGATAAACCTGCGTTTTTTTCCATGCAATTCTCATGCATTAATCGATTAGAAGTTAGTTCAATTAAAAAGTAAAAAATTCCAAGAAATTAAGTAATTTAGAAAAAACCGCTACCTACATTCTCCTTTAATAATAAAAATTCACATCATCTACGCGAATGACGAAAAACCCCGTGATAACTGCAGCACAATAGTCTAAAACTTCTCCTTTGAGCTAGAAGAAAGAGTAGGAGGCGAAGGAGGAGGAAAATAAAAGTAATAAACAAATAGCAGATTTTGATAATTATCCCATTAAGGGGGTATCCTCATATAGATCGCGAGAAATGAAGACAAACTTTAGGAATTTTTTTAAAAGAAACTATTCAATATTTTTATTTGAAATTTTATTTACGTAGTTTCTTATAGTTTGTAGAAACATAAAAAAATTTGATATATACACAATGTTAATTAAGTGAGCCACGTAATCAAATTCAAGGTGAAGATATATTTTTTTTGGTCTCAATTGGCGCCATGTTTCGTTGTTGCTGCGTCATTCTGAAACATAAGAAACAAAGTTTTTTGACATTATTATACCAATAAAAGTTTTTTTTTTTATTATTGCAGAAGAGTTATTAAATAATTTTTTTAAAACAAAATTCTTTAGGTTTGTCGACTAGCTAATTAAATTTTCTTTAAAATAGTATAAATTTTTTTTAATAGCTTCGAAACTCGTACTTACAGCTACTAATCGACTTTTGTACTATTCAGCAATGCCTGCTCCATAAAGAAGCCCTTCTTGTTCTTCGAAATGCTGATTTTCAGATGCAGTTTTCCTTTTTTTGACCAATCGAGCTTCCTTGGATGCGCTCTCCGTTCTGATGTTTTGCCGTGTTACTCGTTCAGCGTCGGTGTTCTTGGCGTAAGTGGCACTGGGCAATCCGATTTTGAACTCCAGGCACTTCATCATCTTCAAAACTGCATTGAATCCGTCATTAAAAACTACGGCAGCTATATAAGCAGCAATTTCCACGGTCTTTGCGCCACAATGCAAGGGTTTTGGTGCTAAATGCCACACGAGCGCATTAAAACTCTCGTTAGCGTTTTGAGTGTAGCCACCTAAACATCTTTCCAATAAATCATCTTTGGAAAGATCTTGGTAGATTGAAAGAAGGTTTTTTTGAACGTCCGGATGCAGTGGCGGAGGATGTTCATAAACGTTTGCTCCAATACATTGTGAGGCTTGTCATTCGCACCAACTGTCTACTCCAGCAGGGCAGTTTTCGTGTTGCGGGTTCTCGTCAGTTGAACACATGTGGTAGTATGTTGCCATTATAGCTTTTTTCATGTCTTCAACGGAGTTAACATTTCTTCTAATCGCGAGTCCATAATAATTGGTTAACTTTTTGATGAGCGCATCGATGAGCTTTCCTTTTCCGCCAAGTTTTTCACTTTTTTTCAAATTTCGTAAACGCGTGTTACGTCAAACAGTCATGCTATTATATTTTACCGCTTTTTAGCCAACAAATAATTGTTAGAGCTGGGGACAGGTCAATATACAATATTAATTATAACTACTCTTACTATTAACTGTAAATTATTAATTTATGCTGGTTTAGTTATTATTAATAACTGTAATAATTTTATATTATAAATTTCGTATTAATCAAAAAAAATTATTCTATATCAACCCGTATCTTACGATCCTGGGTTGAATTATTGTTAATGTATTAGTATCTTTTATATGTGCTTTTATTAGTTTAATTAAATTATTAGATTTTGTAATAGAACTATTATTTCCAAATGTTAGGTAATTATATAAATGCATATGCACAATTACAGTTAATATCCGAACCCTAAGGTTCTTGATAAACAAATCGTACCATAAAGGTCCTTATTTGATTACTGAAATTGTACCTATGTTTTATTTAATATAAATAACTATAATTTCAATAGTTTATCGAACTCAAAAGTTCAGATAAAATCAACCGGACCAAATTGGTCCTTGTTGATAATTGAAATTATATATATATATATATATATATATATATTTATTTATTCTATTAATTTAGTATAAATGATTATAAATTCAATAGTTTATCGAACTTAAAAGTTCAGATAAAATCAACCGGACCAAATTGGTCCTTGTTGATAATTGAAAATTATAACCCTTTATACCCAAAATTAATATTTTTAGAATTCGTAACAATATAATTACAAAAATTACAGTTTTATCGGTACACTTATGTCCAGACAATATCAATTCGTACTTAGAAAAGTCCAGGATTGATTAATTCAATTATAAATAATTACAAACAAAAGCACGTGTTAAGGTTAACAATTAATACCCGTACCTCTAATTATAGTGGTCCAGAGTAACAAATCGTACCCGAAGGTCCTTATTTGTTAATTGTTAAATTTATTTATTGTTAGTAATTTTTTAGATACCAGTACCCATAAGGTTAGTTATATAATTCAATTATAAATAATTATAACAAAAGCACGTGTTAAGGTTAACAATTAATACCCGTACCTCTAATTATAGTGGTCCAGAGTAACAAATCGTACCCGAAGGTCCTTATTTGTTAATTGTTAAATTTATTTATTGTTAGTAATTTGTTAGATACCAGTACCCATAAGGTTAGTTATATAATTTAATTATAAATAATTATAACAAAAGCACGTGTTAAGGTTAACAATTAATACCCGTACCTCTAATTATAGTGGTCCAGAGTAACAAATCGTACCCGAAGGTCCTTATTTGTTAATTGTTAAATTTATTTATTGTTAGTAATTTGTTAGATACCAGTACCCATAAGGTTAGGTATATACTTACTTTTTTTTGTTTTAAATGAAATGACGAATTTTCAATTGGACAAGGTTTTCGAGTTTATTTGGAGATGTTGTTACAGAGACGTTTGGGAGCAAAAGAAGCATAAGCATGCCTTGTGACCTCTGCTTTTATACCCTTGGGCCTCTGGAAAAACTGGGGTTGAGGGTGGGGGTGCATGCTCAAGCTTTTCTTTTACCCAAAACATCTGTTTTACAGATATCCTTAAAAACTAAATAATCTAATCAAGACTTCGTATAAAAATTCCCCTTAAATTCACACTTATACATACTTGTTCATGATAAAAATAACAAATATCTATTTATATAAAAAAATATACGTATTTTATTGTAAAAATTGGGCTGAATAAATTCTATTTAACTAACTAAACTAGAAATAACGTACAACTAGATGGTATTATTGATATTAAGTAAAAGAAATTATATTTAATTATTTAATTAACAACAAAATACGCATATGTTTTCTTATGCATTACGTATACATACATACATGCATACATATATATATATATATATATATATATACATATACATTTATACGTAAGATTCTATGTAAAATAGTTGCTTATTAATGGTTTATATTATTTAAATAATTGATATTGATTATTTAAACAATGAAATAATAAGTTATAGTATTGAATAATAATTTTGTCAGTTTATTATTAACTATTCTTATTATTATTGCTTCAATAACTATAATTATTAAATCATTGTATCATCTATAAATATATACACATATATGTACGTACAATATAGATACAACAAAACGTTAATCAATTGAGTAGAACAAAAATGTGTAAAATAAACTTAATAACAATTGTTTAAAAATATTATGCTTGCCTGTAAGTAGTGAATCAATATTTAATTATTATAATTCGTTACTATTTATTTAACTATTTTAAAACTTGAGTAAGTATTTAAAATATATTAACTAAACAAATTGGTTATTTATCTACGTAAAATTTAACCTTATACATACGCATATATACATGTAATATTTTTCTATGTAACAATAATTAGTTCCTTTTTTTATAAAATATATGTATGTATTCAAATTACATACATAAGCCATGTATATATATCTATATGCATAATTATTTTATAACTAAACTTAAACTCGATCGATAAACTATAAGTGCAAGCCTAGAATATAAGAAAAATTATTATTTTTAAGAGCTATAATATTTGTATTTCTTAAATTATAATTCTTATTTATTTGTAAAAATAATGTCAACTAAAAGGAATAAACTATTAGACGCATTGGAAAATATATAGTAAATATTTATCTCTATTTATTTAATTAAAATACATTATAGCTACACATAATATTAAATAATTAACTAATTAAACATTGGTTAATTACCATCATAACTTTTCTTATATTATATTATATGCGAAATTACATACAAACAGATGCTTATTTAATAGTAACAATATATCAAAATCTATTACTTATCCTAATTAAACGGTATAATAAAATCAAAGTATCATTATATTTAAATTCACTTGCTAGATTCAATTCATTATGCATTGAATTTAATTTACATCGTTTGGAAAAATAAAGCGAATGGAAAATTCTAGGCTAAAGTAAACCCAAAAAAAACTCTTCGAGAAAGGAGTCATATTTCCCTTTTTTACGACTTTCAGATGCATCGGTCAACTGTCGCTCGGGCATCTGCTTTCTTTCAATTGATTTTATTGCTTAAAGATGTGCATGGCACTTTTCTTGGGTTTTTCCCAACGCTTAAACCTTCCGATCGTCTAACTTTTATTACTAAGAATTACAATCAAGAACTCAAATTTACTTGTTTTAAAATATACTATATTTATTAATAACTAAATGTTACTAGACGTAACACCCGACGCCTTAAACGGTTGCTAGGTATAAAAAAAATATACGTAGCAATCGTTACTATTCTCCATCACAAAATCAATCTACTTATAATTGAAAGAAACTCTTCTCGCTGGTTGTGGCTGAGTCCTTAGGTACTACACTCCTAGTACTTGGTGTAGGATTGATGTCCAAAACGTCTTCCTTTACTTTAGTTAGTAATTCTACGTTAGTAGGTTTGTTTATGTTTTCTTCTGGTTTTCTGCCTGCGTGGATTAAGCAATAAGCCAGTGAACTCCATACAGCTCCTAATAGATGAATGGACCATCCATAGACTTGGTGAAGTAGGTACCCATTGATTACCATACTAATAATCATTTTTATTCCATGAATTATCACTAGAATTGCTATTACTCCTGCGCTGGCTGTACCAAAGGTGATAAATTTTCCCCATAGTCTTCCCCATGCTGATTCCACAATCTTTTCCATAGCTTCATCGTTGAGTAGTTTACTAATGGTTCCTTCTTGATCAGAAATAGGATGTCCTTGCATTTCTCTCGCTACGTCATTTAATAACGCGGATTTTTCAACAGGAAACATAATATGATCTCTTAATTGATTAAGATCACTCTCAGTATAAATACCGCTTGTAGCTAATGAGGATGGGTTGATATACTTCCATGTAGATTTCGTCAATGGTTTAATGATGATGGGGCTGTGAGCTTCAGTAACAGCTGGCAGAATTTTATACCATTCACTACCAACTTGATAATATGAAGGTAACAATTTATTGCAAGATACTCTCGTTCCTTTTGCCTTGAGAACATGCGTTCTTGGTGTTAGAAATCTTGTGGTATTTTTATAAGAAACTTGTAACTCAGCATAACAAACTGTATCTTCTTTTATCTTAACCTCAACAGGAACACATTTAATAACATGGACAACTTCTCCCGCAGTAACTGCCATATATCCTGGTCCCTTCATTAAATTATAAGCAAATTGATCAGGTGCTTGAGTGGCGATAGCTAAGGAATTTTTAAGAGTTTGACGTTCTAAGTCACATTTTTGCATTAATACATCACGATAAAGTTGCTTAATTTGAGTTCTTAAATGTTTTTCAACGTATACAAACTTTGAATTAACATACGCAAAAATATCTAAATTAGTAACGCTTTTAGTAGTACGACTAGCAAAAGACTCACCCTTAATAGTTTCAAAAATTACTAACTTAGGATGTTCAGTACGCATAATAGTATAACCGCATACAGATTCTTCCTTACTAATAGATAATGCGAAAGTAATATCTTGAGTAGATATGGAATATACCGTAGGTTCTCTTTCCGGTGAAAGATCAACAATTTTATTTGCGTATCCTTCATACAGAATACTAAATCGTGAAAATTTGCAGGAATCAACTGGAATTGGATTCCAAAAAGAATAACCATCTTCCATATCTAAACAAGAACCTTCAGATAAATGACACGAAGTACCGGATTGTAAATATATCTTATTATTATTATTATCAACGCGCGCAACGTGAGTCTTGAGTGTAACCTTGACAATACCTTGAACGACGACTGATGGCCAGGATCCATAGGGATCTGCGTAAGATGCTCCACTGCAGGAACCATCTTTATCTACAGTTCCAGCAAAAACCATAGGATAACTTGACGTTCTGTTTATTCTTAAGCCACTAATGATGCCGTTATAACCAATTTTTAAGATTCCGGTAGCATGTGCTTCTTGACATCTCTCACGACTTATGTCAAGGATGAATTCAGCTTGGCTATTAACTACTTCTGAATTATAAGATTGCCATCCACAATAATAAGCAGTTCTGCGAATCTCCACTTTGCATTGTATTACGGAATTATCTAGGAATTCATTAATTTGAAGTAACTGTAGGTGTTTTTTAGTTACGTTCAAATTATCACTTGGAATATCGCACGGTCCTACATCTAATAATGATAAGGTCGTAATATTTAACGACCTAGCTCCACAATCAAATCCTATTAACGCGTTGACCAAAGGTAGTAGAAATAAACATATTATAGGAGAATTCATCTGAAATCAGAAGGAAATAAATTTGTTTTTCATTCTGAATCTAAGCGAACCTTTCTTTTCTTAGGTTTCAACTTCGATTCACGATTAATATAAGAAATTCTTAACCGATTAGCATGTACTATTTTTTGTTTTTTATAAAATTGAATTTTAATATTATTTTTATTGATTATTTCTAATATTTTATGAGGGCCAGTATAATGATCTCCGAACTTATTAGGTTTTGGTTCTTTTAGTAAGAATACAAAATCTCCTACTTTAAAATTTTTTTCATTTATTTTTCGGTCATAATATTCTTTAGATTTATGTTTACTTTGAACTAAATTATCATAAGTTAATTTACGTATCCCATTTAATCTTGTTACTAGTTCCTTGATATATCCTTGATAAGTAGGTAATAAATCTGCTTCTCTTAAAGGTTCATTTGATGGTAATCTTGCCAAAAATCCGAATACAACTTCAAATGGTGTATGTCTCGTACTTTCATGTACACAGGTATTATAATTTAATATTGCTATTTCGACCCATTGATCCCAATTATTATCCTTTTCGGTGTATTGTTTTAAAAATTCACCCAGAGCATGGTGTGAACGTTCAAGTGCCCCATTAGATTGTGCGTGGAACGATGTCGTTTTAATTTGTTTAATCTTGAATCGTTTCGCAACCCTCTGCATTAACGAACTTAAAAAGTTACGCCCTTGGTCTGTTAAAATGACCCGAGGAGCTCCGAAAATACACAAAAATCTTTTAATAAATGCGTCAGCTATAGTTGAAGCTAATGCATTTGGTAAAGGTACCGCTACACAAAACTTTGATAATTGATCTTGAATAGTTAGTATATATTCATTATTCAAAGTAGTTTTACATAATGGTCCAACAATATCTAAGGCCACCTTCGAAAACACAGTTCCAGGTGTATCCGTTATTACCATAGGTTGCTTTGTTTTTAATCTAACTAATTTCTTGAGTTGACATTCTAAACATTGCTGTATTCGCCTTTGTATATCTCCCTTAAGATTTTCCCAATAATAATACTGTCTTACTCTATTAAATGTTTTAGATACACCTCTATGTCCACCGATAGGAGATGTATGAAATTCGTAAAATATACTATCTCTTTTATCTTGAGGAACATATTGTAAAGTTCCTTTACAAACAATTATCTTTATATTATATTCTTGAAATATAGATTTAATCATATCTATAATATCGCTCCATGGTAAATTCTCGATATATTTATTTTTAGCAATACTAATTTGACTAATGTTTTTATCTTTTAATGCTTTGCATAGGTTATTAAGTGCTTTATATATATTTGACTTAATAATTGACTGGGATTCAAATTCATTTCCTCGTATGCTTAATCCAAAATAATATTTATTATTTGATTTTTTATATTCGGAAAAACTTCCAATACCAACATTTTGTTTTTCAGGTATTATATTTCTTTTTATCAATTTTTCTGCTCCAATGTCACATGGTTTACCATTGGATGTTATAAAGTAAATTATATTGTCATTTCTATATTCTAATAATTCTTTTGTTTCAACAATATTAAATTTTATATCAAATTTTTCTTCTTTATTCATTTTTTGAGAATCTTCAGAGTCTTCAGTTTCACTATTTTCAGATATACTTTCTTCTTGTCCTTTTATAGGTTTCCTTTTCTTGTAATATTCTTCCATAAATGATGTTTCAACATCATTATTAATTGAATTATATTCATGTTGAAGATTTGTAACTTCATTATTTTCATTATTTATAATACTTGCTTCAATATCTCCATCACTTAACTCGCTTTCTTCATAATTTATTGTTTTATTATTATATCTCTTTAAAATTGATCTAGATTGATTATTTTGATTATTCTCCTTGTTAATTATATCTTCTTCTTTTAATAATTCTTCATTTTCTTTTATTTGATCACAAATTTTTGATTCTTCAGTTTTTGATTTATTAAAATTTTTATTTTTAACATTTTTATTCCTTTTGTTTGGTTTGTTAATTACTTGACATTTCTCCCTTTCATCAGTTTGTTTTTCTTTATCTTCTAATTTCTTTTGTCTCCTAGTTACAACATTTACATCAAATTTTTCTACTGGGTTTCTAGACAGGGCGTCAGCATTTACATTTAGCTTCCCAGGTTTATATAAAATATTATAATCATATTCAGAAAGTTTAAATCTCCATTTCTGAACTCTAGTATTTAACTCTGCAGATTGAAACCAAATTAACGGTCTATGATCTGTTATAATTGTAAATTTTCTGCAAAAAACATATGGCCTAAAAGTTTTTACACTGTGTATCATAGCTAAAGCTTCTTTTTCATAAGTATCATATCGAAGTTCAGGGCCTCTTAATACTCTTGATGTATAAGCAATTGGTTTATCTTACCAATCTCTCCTTGAGATAAAATACCTCCTACTGCATAACCAGATGCATCCGTAGTTATTAGAAACGGTTTACTCATATCTGGAAATTGTAATAAAGGTGCTGTACATAATGCATTTTTTAATGTTTGAAAAGATTGTTCAATTTCTTCATTCCAAACAAAATTTTCTTCTTTTTGCAAAAGCTTAGTCATTGGTTTAGCTATTTTCGCGAAATCTTTAATAAATCTCCTATAATAACCTGCTAGTCCTAAAAATTGCTTACTATTTTTCCTATTCTTTGGCCTTGGATATTCTTTAACAGCTTCAATTTTCTTTGGATCTGGGTTTAAACCTTTTTCACTTAAAATATGTCCTAAGTAGGTAACTTCTCTTTTTAATAATTCACATTTTTCTGGCTCTAATTTCCAATTGGCTTTTCTAAGTCTGTCCATAACTAAATTAAATAATCTTTCATGTTCTTCTAAAGATTTTGCATATATAACAATATCATCCATATACACAAAAACTCCTTTTCCAATTAAACCTGCTAATGTAATTGACATAGCTTTTTGGTATTCAATTCCTGCACAACAAAGTCCAAATGGCATCCTGATAAACTCGTAATGTCCATTAGGAGTAGAGAATGCGGTCTTATGAGCATCTTTTTCATCTAGCATAATTTGATGAAAACCAGCTACACAATCAATAACACTATAAAATTTTCCATGTCCGATCTGATCAAATATATCTGTTATATTTGGTAATGGAAAATTTTGAGGAATCGTTTTTTCATTTAATGGACGAAAATCTAATACTACTCGCCATTTTGGTTTTCCATCTGAACCTGCTTTCTTAGGTACTACCCATAAACTAGTATTATATCCTGAACTAGATGGTCTTATAATGCCTTTTTTTAATAAATCCTGCACTTGTCTTTCTACCTCTTCTTTTAAGGCATGTGGTAAACGATATTGTTTTGTATTAACTGGTAGATCATCTGTTGTTGGTATCTTATGTGTAGTTATATTAGTAGCTGTTAATTCGTCTCCCTCTAAATGAAATCTATCTGCATTTCTTTCAATTAATTTAAGAGCTTGTTCTAATTCTTCACCCTTTAAATGATCTAATTTAATTTTTTCTTTTAACAAACAAACACGATTTGTAATTTTACATATTTTAACATTACCATCTATATTTCCCTGAGATTTAATAAAATATACCTTTATATTAATTTGTAAATTATCATTATCTACATTTAATAATTCAAATGTCTCTATATCCGATATTTGTTTAGTATATAGATTAGATAAATTTGTAAATTGAGTCGCATAATCGGATAGAACTATATTATTATTTTTAATTACGTTTTCTTTATTTAAATTATCTTGTGAATTTATAATCTTTATATTATATTTATTAATCAGAAACATATTTAAATTAAAGTCTATTATTGCCATTGATTTTTCGAAAAATTCCGCACCAATTATTCCGTCACTATTATAATAGCAAAATTATCAGGTATTACCTGAAACTTTATTTTTTCATCATATATAGTAAATTCTACTAACCCAAGAGTTTTCTCTAGTTGACCACTAATTCCCATTAAATATACCGATTCATTTGCATTTATTACACAATCTTCTGGTATTAAGCTCTTTTTAATTAAATTACCTTCTGCACCGGTATCTAATAAAAATTGAGTAACTGCTCTTGAATTAGGTTTATAAATTTTTATATATGGTAAACAATTTGTATTTGCCAATCGAAGATTTACTACTCTACCAGTTTTAACACGAAAATTTGGGTTATTATTCTGATTAAAACTTACTTCTTGATTATTAATTATTAAATTTTTATTTTTAAAATCAATTATTGACTTACTATCATAAAAAAATTTTGAGCCTAATATCCCACTGTAAGGTATCGGAAAATTATTTTCTACTACGTAAAATTTAGTTACATGATTGAATATATTTAAATTTACGGTTCCTAAAGTTTCAATAGCTATATTAGAAATTCCCGTTAAAATAACATTTTCATTCAAATTTATATTTATATCGTCCGGTAAAAATCCTATTCTAATTACATTTCCCTGAGAACCTGTATCTAGCATAAGGTCGATTATTTTATTTGTCTTTAAATCCTTTATTGATATATACGGGATAAGTTTACTAGCGGTTATCTAATTCAATGGTAAAAGTTCGGTAAATACGTCTTGAGTTTGAATGCAATTGGTTGAACGCGTTGCATTTGGTGTAGTCTCCCTTACCGCGTTCGCTTGCTGGAGACCCATCGCGTTTCCCGACTGATTTCTCTCATTATATTGTTTTTTTCTACAAACTGAGATATCATGACCTACGTTTTTACAATAATCACAAGTCTTAACTTCCCCATTTCTTTTATCTCTACATGTGGCTGCTGTATGACCTATACGTTGACAAATTTGGCACGATAATTTAGCTCTGGCCTCAAACTGATTTTTAAAGAAACAATTCTCTGCTAAATGACCGGGTTTACTACATACTTGACAGTTAGATATAACTACTCTACACTGGGCAGCTGTATGACCGGGTTTATTACATCTTTGACACGAAAAATTAATATTATTTTGTCTCTTAAAAACCTTATTACATTTATCTGCCAAATGTCCAGGCAAGTGACATAATTGGCATTTAATAGTACAATTACTAGACGTATGTCCAAATCGATTACACGATTGACATTTAATATTTGCTTGATTTTTTAAAGAATAACATTTATCGGCCGTATGCCCATTACGTTTACAAAGCTGACAAACATTTGTAGGTTGAGATTTAAATTTACAATTATTATTATCATGCCCTTCCTTTTTACATATTGTACAAGTATATACTGGTTTTTTTATTGCCTTTACATTGGAACTTGAATCTATCTTATCTTTATTTCGATGTCTTAACGCAAGTTGAGCTTCTAATATTTTTTCAGCTTTAATCGCGTTTCTCACAATATTAGTCATATCATCAGCATTTTCTAATTTATTTTCAATTTCTGGTTTTAAACCGCGTTTAAAACTTTCTATTATATTTTTCTCTACTGAAGTTCTAAAAACATCATCTATTGTATTATTATTATTTAATTTATGTACATCAGTTATTCTTCTACCTATATCTCGAATCCGATTTGCGAATGATATAACTGATTCGTCATCTCTTTGAAATTCATGGCCTAAATCTCCTTGTAATTGTTGTACAGTTTTTGCAGGGAAATAAATATTTTTTATAAATTCTTTTAGTGAATCGACATTTTTAAATGATTGCCCATGAATTGCTCTGCGTGCTTCACCAGTTATTTTTGATCGCAACAATTTAGTTAAATTTAATTCATTTTCTGGACCTATCATTTCTTTGGCTTCGTCACAGCCTTCAAAAAATAAACTAATAGATGAACTGCTTCCATCGAATTCAGGTACTATTTTTAACGCGTCTTTTAAAGGTACTGCTTGAATAACAGTATTCATTTTTGGCTCCGTATTATTAGCTGTAGTAGCCATTTTAACGTTATTTCTATAGTTATCTAATTGGTTTTTATCTTGCTTCTTTTGATCCTTAAGTTTTTGTAATTTTAAATTTTCAATCTCTTCTTGCCTTTTTAATATTAATTCCTTTTCTAACCTCGCTTCTTCAATTCGTTTTTGTATCTCTATTTCCCTATTCCTACGTTCTATTTCCCTTTCGGAATCGCTCAATTCTTCGCTTGATTGTTCGGTGTCAGAAAGAATATTAAATGACTTATTATATTCTAAAAAGAAATCCTTCGCAGGTACAAACTCTTTGTCTATACTGGGTTCTAATTCTTTCGACCTATCAAAGTTAATATTTTCTACTATTTCTTTCTCTTTCCTACTTTTACTCCTAGTTCTTCTCGGACTATTACTCATTAATTACTTCAATTTTAAATTTTTCATTAAAGTTTCTATATTCCTAATCGCGGCTTCCTGTTCTAAAAACGTACTCTGGTATTCTGCTAATAAAATTTTTGTTTCTGCATTGGATTTAGAAAGAGCTTCTATCCATTTAAAGAAAAATCCTAATTTTCTCTCAATTCTCTCAATTTTACAACGTAATATCATACAATTAATTGCTAATGTTTGACCGTTGTCATCAAGCGATTCTAATTGTTCATTAATTTCCGTATATCGATTTTCTGAAAATCCTGTTACAACTCTTCGTAAAGACATTTAATAAAAAAAAAATAAAAAAAAAAAAAAAATTATTTATTTAAATCTAAAACTCTGAATTGCTCAATTAATTCATCGACAGAATTATTTCTGCTACCAATTATACTATTGATCTCATTAATAATTTCTTTTATATCATGGTCAATTTTACTTAAATTGTTTATTTTTAAAGTATATATATTAAGTTTCTTTTCAACTTTATCAAATTTCTTTAAAAGTATATAATAATAATGATATAATTTACTATAATAAGTACTTAATTCGACAACGTAATCATTAATATCAGCTAATTGATCTTCTGTACCTTCAAAAATAATCTTTACAAAATCAGGCGTCATATAATTAATTATTAAATTAATATTTGTTACTATTGCTAAATTAATTAACTTCGTTAAAAATCGACCATTCTCCGTAGCTTTTGTAATACGAAATAGGATCTTGTGGGTAAGCCCAATATACTACTTCTCTATCCAAAGCAAAACCGTGATTATCGGTAGATATTATGGTTGGATAATTTTTTACTAAATTTAATAATTTGTCATTCAATTCGAGAGGTAATTCAAAATATGTTGAAGGACATATGCAACCATCAGCTAATTGTAGATATGACAAGGATTTATTATCAGATTGAAAATATCATAAATACCCTTGAGAGATTCCTCCAGTATGATATAAATAAACCTTATCAAAATATTTATTTAACTCATAAGTTAAGATTTTATAATAATATTTACAATGTAACTATCAGATTTCACTATAACACTAAAAAAAATTTAGTCTTTTATCTGAATTTGTGAAACAAGGTATTTGGGATACGGACTACGGAACTAGGAACATGCGTATATACCGTACAATTGGTACAGTGACGCAGCCTTACTATTTTGTTTTATTTCTGTCAAGTGACACTACCTGAAGTTCCAAATTATTTTGACAGGTAACCTAACCCTAAATAGAAAAAGAGCAAGATCTTGAAATATTTAAACAAATTTATATACTTTAAAAGATTTATTGTGAATAAAATTCTAAAATAAGCTGTTATTTATGCAAAGAAATATTCCTCATTCATACCTTTAACCATAAATGTAAATTTTAGTTGTACGCTGAATATAAATTTATTAATATTGCTTCCTTTGTATTAATATTATTAACTATTTATAAATTTTATTCAATTTAGACTATAATAATTGAAATATTCTAATTCTAACTACTAACATGGAGTTGAATTGAATAATAGTTGAATTTATTAAAATTTAGGGGTACGCTGGAAATATCATATATGCACTTCTTGAAATTTATTTATTTATCCAACTCAGTACAATTGTATCATTTACATTAATACTCAATTTCAACTACAAAGGTTCCTTTAAATCTCAAAAACTTGATATAAAATGATCATTAGCATTTTCACAAAATTCTAAGTTATACGCTGATAATGCAAATCTTGTTTTCAGCTCTAATAACAAAAATATGATTTACAACAGATTGTTCATATAATAATCATTTACTTATTCATTATTAAGGATAGAAAACACATGGTTTAATTGATTTCAAGTTTTATTTAAGATTTTGACTATAAAATGTTGGATGTTAAAATTTTTCAAGTTTACGCTAAAATTGACATTTATCTAATTTTGAAAATTACTAGTTTAATTTACACAGACATAACAATTGTTATCTCTATTAGCTATTATTGTACTAACATTGAAATTCTAATTAGAATCTATCGTCAGTTTAGATTTTACAGTAAAATTTTACTATAAACTGAGTAATAATATTTTATACAAAAATCAGGTTATACGCTGAAAACTCTAATATTGTTTCCAACTTATTAATTATAATATTAAGTTACATTAGTTTCTCAGAATTACAACTAATTATTTATTTATTATTAAGGAGAGAAAGTACAATAATTATTCAATTTGAATTTATTTTTATTATTTTTACTGGAAAAGTTGAATATCAAAATTTTTCAGGGTTACGCTGATGCTTGAAATAACTCTTTCAGCTTCCCTGACTACAATTTTGAAAATAAACTAGCTTTTATTATTGCAAATAGTTTATCATATGATATTGAAAATTAATTACAAATGTTATTATAACTAAACTTTATTTTTAAGGATTTTTACTAGAATTGTGTGTAAAAAAAAATTTTTCCTGGTTACGCTAAGTACTAAAGGTAGTTTTTATTTGACTTATATGCAAATTATATTTTATTGTAACAAAGTAGGTATGTTAAAATAATTTAATCAATAATATTCCAGCTTGATGATTTCTTTAATTACTTACAATTGGTTATTGTACTTTCTTATCTATTATATTGATATTTCTGACTTCAAGAACTAATTTACAAAATTTTTAACATCTAATATTTGTTTGAATATAAATAATTATACTTGTTTTAAAAATGAATTTCAACTATACATAACCATATTAATTCTAAGGCTAATACTAAATTCTTATAATCAGTTAGAATTGAAAATACCTAAAATTCAGGGTTCGAAGGAATTCAAACTTTTTGAAAAATTTTTATTAATTATGGTTTTAACAACTGAATAACTATTTCTACCTTATTTTTATAGTGTAACTAACTGCTATTAATATAAAAAATAAAAATAATTATAATAGTATTGTTTTTAATACTAGGTGAGGAGTGGGGGTAGGGACCGATACAATCAATTTTCAAGCATATCAAATTTTATACTAAATTTACAGGTTTTTTATTCATCATAACACTGAAATTTTATAATAACCATTTCTTCCTAACAATATAAGTGTAATTTTATAATAAATCTTATTCTCTATAATACTAAATTTATAATTTTCTACTACTAAATTATACAATAACTCTTATTTAATATAGTTTATACATATTTAGCCTAGAATTATAAAAAAATCTATTTTTTTATATTGTTAATAAAATTCATGACCCAGAACTTATCCTTTTTTTCTATTTTCCAATCTTCTGGGTCATAACAAAACTTCGCGTCAAAACAGTCTTTACAATATTCGCTCTTAGGTTGAATTTGGCAACTCCTACAATAAGTGGTATCTCTATACCTTTTATTACTTATTTCTAATGGTAATCTTTTACCTTTTCCGAATTTAGGTAAATTCTTAAGAACTATATTTGGTTTTTCTACCCTTACAACCTTCGGTAATTTCCTTACTTTCTCTATTATTACCGATTCGTCTTCGCTATCTGATATTACAATTGATTCCGCGGTAATTTGGGAGTTCTTTTGAAAACTACTTTTTAGTAAGCCTTTTTGTACTTCTAAAGCCTTAGCTGATTCTTCTACATATTTCTCTAATTCGATAATATTTTCTCGCTGCTCTAAAATATTTTCTATGCGCGGTAAATTTTCTTGAATCGATTTATACGATATATTTATGTCTACGACTAACAACGCGGCCCGTTCTTTCAATTTTTGCCTCTGCTCCCGAATTTTTTGCCGCTGATGTTTATTCCGGGCGCATCTCTTTTTTGTATTTTTATCGTTTTTTAAGAAAAATTTCTTTCCGGTCACTGCAACGAGAAAAAGAGGGAGAAAAAAAAAAATTATTTTAAATTAGCTGCAAAACTATAATTATATATTAATTGACCTGGCGGCTCACTATATCCCTCCGGGGCCTCCATTAATTTTTCTGTTACGTCAAACAGTCATGCTATTATATTTTACCGCTTTTTAGCCAACAAATAATTGTTAGAGCTGGGGACAGGTCAATATACAATATTAATTATAACTACTCTTACTATTAACTGTAAATTATTAATTTATGCTGGTTTAGTTATTATTAATAACTGTAATAATTTTATATTATAAATTTCGTATTAATCAAAAAAAATTATTCTATATCAACCCGTATCTTACGATCCTGGGTTGAATTATTGTTAATGTATTAGTATCTTTTATATGTGCTTTTATTAGTTTAATTAAATTATTAGATTTTGTAATAGAACTATTATTTCCAAATGTTAGGTAATTATATAAATGCATATGCACAATTACAGTTAATATCCGAACCCTAAGGTTCTTGATAAACAAATCGTACCATAAAGGTCCTTATTTGATTACTGAAATTGTACCTATGTTTTATTTAATATAAATAACTATAATTTCAATAGTTTATCGAACTCAAAAGTTCAGATAAAATCAACCGGACCAAATTGGTCCTTGTTGATAATTGAAATTATATATATATATATATATATATATATATATTTATTTATTCTATTAATTTAGTATAAATGATTATAAATTCAATAGTTTATCGAACTTAAAAGTTCAGATAAAATCAACCGGACCAAATTGGTCCTTGTTGATAATTGAAAATTATAACCCTTTATACCCAAAATTAATATTTTTAGAATTCGTAACAATATAATTACAAAAATTACAGTTTTATCGGTACACTTATGTCCAGACAATATCAATTCGTACTTAGAAAAGTCCAGGATTGATTAATTCAATTATAAATAATTACAAACAAAAGCACGTGTTAAGGTTAACAATTAATACCCGTACCTCTAATTATAGTGGTCCAGAGTAACAAATCGTACCCGAAGGTCCTTATTTGTTAATTGTTAAATTTATTTATTGTTAGTAATTTTTAGATACCAGTACCCATAAGGTTAGTTATATAATTCAATTATAAATAATTATAACAAAAGCACGTGTTAAGGTTAACAATTAATACCCGTACCTCTAATTATAGTGGTCCAGAGTAACAAATCGTACCCGAAGGTCCTTATTTGTTAATTGTTAAATTTATTTATTGTTAGTAATTTGTTAGATACCAGTACCCATAAGGTTAGTTATATAATTTAATTATAAATAATTATAACAAAAGCACGTGTTAAGGTTAACAATTAATACCCGTACCTCTAATTATAGTGGTCCAGAGTAACAAATCGTACCCGAAGGTCCTTATTTGTTAATTGTTAAATTTATTTATTGTTAGTAATTTGTTAGATACCAGTACCCATAAGGTTAGGTATATACTTACTTTTTTTTGTTTTAAATGAAATGACGAATTTTCAATTGGACAAGGTTTTCGAGTTTATTTGGAGATGTTGTTACAGAGACGTTTGGGAGCAAAAGAAGCATAAGCATGCCTTGTGACCTCTGCTTTTATACCCTTGGGCCTCTGGAAAAACTGGGGTTGAGGGTGGGGGTGCATGCTCAAGCTTTTCTTTTACCCAAAACATCTGTTTTACAGATATCCTTAAAAACTAAATAATCTAATCAAGACTTCGTATAAAAATTCCCCTTAAATTCACACTTATACATACTTGTTCATGATAAAAATAACAAATATCTATTTATATAAAAAAATATACGTATTTTATTGTAAAAATTGGGCTGAATAAATTCTATTTAACTAACTAAACTAGAAATAACGTACAACTAGATGGTATTATTGATATTAAGTAAAAGAAATTATATTTAATTATTTAATTAACAACAAAATACGCATATGTTTTCTTATGCATTACGTATACATACATACATGCATACATATATATATATATATATATATATATATATATATACACATATACATTTATACGTAAGATTCTATGTAAAATAGTTGCTTATTAATGGTTTATATTATTTAAATAATTGATATTGATTATTTAAACAATGAAATAATAAGTTATAGTATTGAATAATAATTTTGTCAGTTTATTATTAACTATTCTTATTATTATTGCTTCAATAACTATAATTATTAAATCATTGTATCATCTATAAATATATACACATATATGTACGTACAATATAGATACAACAAAACGTTAATCAATTGAGTAGAACAAAAATGTGTAAAATAAACTTAATAACAATTCTTTAAAAATATTATGCTTGCCTGTAAGTAGTGAATCAATATTTAATTATTATAATTCGTTACTATTTATTTAACTATTTTAAAACTTGAGTAAGTATTTAAAATATATTAACTAAACAAATTGGTTATTTATCTACGTAAAATTTAACCTTATACATACGCATATATACATGTAATATTTTTCTATGTAACAATAATTAGTTCCTTTTTTTATAAAATATATGTATGTATTCAAATTACATACATAAGCCATGTATATATATATCTATATGCATAATTAGTTTATAACTAAACTTAAACTCGATCGATAAACTATAAGTGCAAGCCTAGAATATAAGAAAAATTATTATTTTTAAGAGCTATAATATTTGTATTTCTTAAATTATAATTCTTATTTATTTGTAAAAATAATGTCAACTAAAAGGAATAAACTATTAGACGCATTGGAAAATATATAGTAAATATTTATCTCTATTTATTTAATTAAAATACATTATAGCTACACATAATATTAAATAATTAACTAATTAAACATTGGTTAATTACCATCATAACTTTTCTTATATTATATTATATGCGAAATTACATACAAACAGATGCTTATTTAATAGTAACAATATATCAAAATCTATTACTTATCCTAATTAAACGGTATAATAAAATCAAAGTATCATTATATTTAAATTCACTTGCTTGATTCAATTCATTATGCATTGAATTTAATTTACATCGTTTGGAAAAATAAAGCGAATGGAAAATTCTAGGCTAAAGTAAACCCAAAAAAAACTCTTCGAGAAAGGAGTCATATTTCCCTTTTTTACGACTTTCAGATGCATCGGTCAACTGTCGCTCGGGCATCTGCTTTCTTTCAATTGATTTTATTGCTTAAAGATGTGCATGGCACTTTTCTTGGGTTTTTCCCAACGCTTAAACCTTCCGATCGTCTAACTTTTATTACTAAGAATTACAATCAAGAACTCAAATTTACTTGTTTTAAAATATACTATATTATTAATAACTAAACGTTACTAGACGTAACACGCGCACCTATTCGTTTCTGAACGTGTCCAATGCACTCGCATTTCTTGACAATGCAGTCTTCTCCATAAGGATTTATTTTAAGTATAGCCAAAAAAGTCTTGGAGTCACCATCGCCGATGTAAATAGTGTACATGACGCCGTAATACTCTTGCGATCTCAAAAACATTTCGACGACTGCATCGACTCCCTTTTTGCCAGCGGATCCGGCGTGGTTTGCGCTGCATTCGTCTGTGTGCTCTTCATACCAGTCCAGATATTCTTGTGTGTCTTTTTTGTATTTACATGTTGCGCACGCTTGACATAACGTGCTTTTCACGACTAAATCAATAATTTTCCCGCTCTCGTATGCAATCAAAGTGGTGACACCAAGTTTTGATGAGAAACCACGCTTTTTCCACGATCCATCGCCTGAAACTTTTAACTGTAGAAGTGGCCTGTCATTTTCTTCGTTGAGCTTCTTCTCCTCTTCAATAGCACTTTGGCAACTACTCATAAAACAGATCTTCGACGCTTGATATATGCTCCAATATGCCATCATATGCCTTTTTACTTAATCCTACACCAAAGTCCATCAAACTTGAGAATAAATTGAGGCCTTTCAAGCCTACACCTAAAAGTCTCATAACAAACACTGTTCTACGATTGACTTCGAAGCCGTTATTGATGAAAGGGCCAGAGTTCACTTGAGTGTCACCACATCTACACGAAATCACTAGTTTCCAACCGAGACCGCGATGCCCAGCCTCCTTGAAATTCACCCCTCCTTTGCATTTTCTGCAGCACAATAGTTCACTCAACACGGTAAAAACTGTCATAAACTCGATTATGCGGTACCGATGATCATAGTCAATCGAAACATTATCAGTAGATGCTGCAGACAATTTTCGGGCACTTGCACTAGCATCTATTGGCTCGCCCGTTTCCGTTGTATGCTGGTTTCCTTGAAAAGAACGCTTGCGTTCTGATGCTCGATACCTCCCGGCCTTTTCACCTTTAGGGTAAGACGACATTTTGCACGCAAAACAGCAGTGAACTAATCGACAACTACGAGAATACTGAGCCAACAGTTGTAAAACTCTTCGAAATGAACCTATACTTAAGAAACCTATACTTTCAGTCGGCTTAGACTTCAGTAATGCTCTTATTTACACAACTATACGCACTAATACAACTAAAATTGGAATAGCATCTGCCACAGTACAATTGCGAAGCATCTCAAAGACCCAAACTCATCGGGGCACCTATTGTATTCGAGCGCGTACCTGCCTACCTGCGCCGCATTCCGGCAGCGCATCGCACAACTTTAAAGAAAATAGCCATAGCATCAAAACCGCTGCGAATTTCACTTTAAAATTTTAACAGCATACTATTGACATGTTACACTATCGACTTATGTAATAAAAAAAAATCGATTTTTCAATCGATCTATACGAGGATACCCCCTTAATGCCCGAAAGTCCTATAATAATGTTCTTTCGAATGCCGTCGAGAAAATTGACTTATTTTCAAAAAAGAGTTTTTTTTTAATATAAAACAATATAACAAATTTGTTGCTTTCTTTTTTTAATTAATTTTTTCTATAATCAAAAATGCATATAAATTGCATAATTATTAGTTGTACTTTATATTTTTTATTTTTTTATTGTTACATAGTGAAAAAATCGTCGACAATCTACTTTTCTCACAAATTACCGTCCGCGCTGCTAAGAGACATAACTATAAAAAAATAAATATAAAAAAATGTATAAATGTATAAACTCATCAGCTAGTAGTAAAATACAAGGAGGTTAGAATAATTGAGGTTAGAATAACTTTTGAGCAAATAGATTCCAGTACCAAAAATTTTTTTCTGTATTCTGAAAAACATTTGCAATGTGGAATATCCCATATATATAAGGTTCTCTGTGACATCGAAGATGAAAAGAATAAATATTGATATAACTATGGAGATATGTTTTAGAGATATCCAGTAGTTCTCCTGAATTTTTTCAGATTTTTTCGGAGACATTATTTTAAGTTACAGAGAGTCAAAGTTGACATTTTAGCACTTTTTTGCACTATACGCCCATTTGTGTTGCTCCTAGGGGATGCATTTTTCTCTAAAAACATAAATCTGACTTTTTTTGTAAAATTTTCTAAATTTTTCATTAAAAATACTTTTAAAGTCATAAATGTATGCTGTCACACTCTCGTAAGCCGTTTAAACCTTAAATAGTGAAAATCAGCAATTCTGCTCTGACCTCTGGAAACCTAATGCTGTCTAAAAGATGTCTTTTTATAGTCAAAAACTGCTTATATATTTCCAGGGTGGGTTTAAATCATTAGATCACTTATGGTCAAGATATCTGTGAAAAGTACCCGAAATATTAATACAAACTAGCTAAAATGCTCGCTTCGCTCGCAGTTAAATAGTATTGTTAACATAATAATTCTTTACCATCAAATTACATGTAATGTAATATTCGAAATATTACTTTTTAAAAACTATTTAGTAAAATAAATTATAGTACTAGTAATTAAATAAATATTACAATTATATAATTTGTTGGGATAAGTCCTTAATAATTAATAGATGAATGAACAGTTTTACTATTTATATCATTAACAATTTTTGTTATTCCCAATAATTAATTCTAATATTATTATTTACATTAATACCTGATAAACTTTATATAATTCATAATAGATCGATTCATATTAATAAATTATTAATTATAACATTCCAATTAGAATTTAAAATACCACATGTACTAGGATGACAAATATTAGAAGTTCAAATAGAAATAACGATTTGTTTTTACAATTTTTGATATATTGTTTTGTTATATTATTTTTGATATATTGTTTACTTATATATATATATATATATATCCCCATTAAAAAATCTCACTGGAGATCTCAGATCATATCCCAGGTAAGATGTCATACCAAAAACTCATTTCAGCAATTTTTCGTTCATTACACGTTTTAAACCTTCTTATGTCGATTGATAACTTATTTAAGTGGGTATCATACTCAATTACAAATACAAATTTCGCACCAGAAAATAGCAGACGAAAAAACAACTAATTTATTTATAACAATTAATAAAAACAAATTTACGCAAAAACAGGAGTTAGTTGCCCTCCGTTATGTAATTATCTATCATTTTACAAAGCTTCAAGTTATTATAACAACATGTCGCCGAGAAAACCTTGAAAAATGCAATATTCTTATAATTTCTTGTATGGAAAATTAAATTCAACTCTTCAGACATTTTCGAAATTTCAATGAAAACAGCTTCAGCCCGGATTTGAACCGGGACCTAGCTCTTACTCCCGCACTCTATTACTCTAACTTTCGTTTTCTCTCTATCTCTCATTCTCTCTATCTCTCATTCTCTCTATCTATTCTCTCTATCTTTCTATCTCTCATTCTCTCTATCTCTCATTCTCTCTATCTCTCATTCTCTCTATCTCTCATTCTCTCTATCTCTCATTCTCTCTATCTCTCATTCTCTCTATCTCTCATTCTCTCTATCTCTCATTCTCTCTATCTCTCATTCTCTCTATCTCTCATTCTCTCTATCTCTCATTCTCTCTATCTCTCATTCTCTCTATCTCTCATTCTCTCTATCTCTCATTCTCTCTATCTCTCATTCTCTCTATCTCTCATTCTCTCTATCTCTCATTCTCTCTATCTCTCATTCTCTCTATCTCTCATTCTCTCTATCTCTCATTCTCTCTATCTCTCATTCTCTCTATCTCTCATTCTCTCTATCTCTTCTCTCTATCTCTCATTCTCTCTATCTCTCATTCTCTCTATCTCTCATTCTCTCTATCTCTCATTCTCTCTATCTCTCATCTCTCTATCTCTCATTCTCTCTATCTCTCATTCTCTCTATCTCTCATTCTCTCTATCTCTCATTCTCTCTATCTCTCATTCTCTCTATCTCTCATTCTCTCTATCTCTCATTCTCTCTATCTCTCATTCTCTCTATCTCTCATTCTCTCTATCTCTCATTCTCTCTATCTCTCATTCTCTCTATCTCTCATTCTCTCTATCTCTCATTCTCTCTATCTCTCATTCTCTCTATCTCTCATTCTCTCTATCTCTCATCTCTCTCTATCTCTCATTCTCTCTATCTCTCATTCTCTCTATCTCTCATTCTCTCTATCTCTCATTCTCTCTATCTCTCATTCTCTCTATCTCTCATTCTCTCTATCTCTCATTCTCTCTATCTCTCATTCTCTCTATCTCTCCCTCACACAGACTCTCATTCTTACTCATTCTCACTCTCGCACTCCTTCACTCTCCCTCATTCTTACTCGCTCTGTACCTCTCGTTCTCTGTCTCTATCTCTCATTCTCCTCTCTCTCTCATTCTCTCTCTCTATTTCTTTTTCTCTCTCTCTCTCTCTCTCATTCTCTCTCTATCTCTTTTTCTCTCTCTCTCTCTCTCTACTTCTCATTCTCTCTCACTCACACAGACTCTCATTCTTACTCATTCTCACTCTCGCACTCCCTCACTCTCCCTCATTCTCTCTCTCGCTCTGTACCTCTCGTTCTCTGATTCTATCTTTCATACTCTCTCTCATTCTCTCTCTCTTTCTCTCTCTCTCTCTCTGTACAGGTACTTGCAGCCATAACAGCTTGCTTGCCTAAATCGAAGAGTCGTAGTAGTGATGGACTTTCATTGTCGTTTTTCGCAGATGTTCTTGACTGCGTAGTGCCTTTCTTGGTAGAATTTTTCAATAAATCGGTTGATCTGGGTTTGTACCCATCCATTTGGAAGAAGTCGACGGTGATACCATTGTCAAAGAAAACTAAACCTCAATGCATGGCTGACACTCGACCTATAGCGAACTTACCGCATTTTGCTAAGGTTTTTGATAGCCTTATAACAAGGCAAATAGTCGATTATTTGGAGTCTATGCTTCTGTTATCACCTTTTCAATCGGGTTTTCGAAGTGGTTTTAGTACGCAATCCGATTTATTGAAAACTACGGACGATATTAGGTTTGGTTTTGAAAAAGGCATGGTAACATTAATGGTTCTTTTTGATTTAAGTCGTGCTTTTGATACTATTAATCATAGTATTCTTCTTCTGAGGTTGAAAGAGCTAAACTTTTCAGAGAAAGCACTAAGATGGATACATTCATATCTTACTGATCGTTCTCAAGCAGTTCTAAATTTAGACAACTCGCTCTCGAAATTTATCCAGGTTACCTCTGGTGTTCCTCAGGGTTCTACCCCAGGTCCGATCCTGTTTTTAATATACATAAACCCTCTGGTCAAAGTTGTTAAGTTTTGTAGACCTATGTTATTTGCTGACGATTTGAAAATATACATAAAATGTAAGCCAGCTGATATAAATGAAACAATTATTAAACTAAATGAAGATATAAAATCGATAGTGGCTTGGGTTACTCAAAATGGTTTGAACCTGAATGTGGCCAAAACAAAAGCAATACTTTTCGCTTCTACACAGGTCTCAATGCGTCTACGGGGTCAAGACTTTGTTCCCATCCAAGTTGGTGATAACCAGGTTTCGTTATCCGATTCAGTAAAAAGTCTTGGATTTATTCTCACTCATGACCTCTCATGGAATGCCCAAATTGCACGAACTTCCTCTACTATCCATGGTTTGCTTCATCGTCTTCGCTATAGAGGCTACAGATTACCGGTAAGAGCGCGATCACTACTAGCAAGTTCTCTAATTATACCTCACTTCGATTATGGGTGTCTCATAATGAACGATCTTCCTTCTTACTTAGAAATCAAGCTTCATAGGCTTTGTAACACGGTGATCCGTTTTATTTTTCATCTGAAGAGAGACGTGGCCTTGAAACCCTTTTATGAACGTCTTGGTTGGCTTTCTATAAAGGATAGACGTTCTTACTTTCTCGGCATCTTTATGTACAAATTGCTACTATCGCACAGGCCAAATTATCTTTATGATGATCTGAGATTTGTGAGTGATGAAAATCGTAGGTCTAGGAGAGCTGATATAGTTTTTGATTTACCATTAGCGACCAGAGACTCCTATAAATCTTCGTTCCATGTGTCAACAATGTCGTACTGGAATAATCTACCTTTGGAGATCAGAAACAGCCCTTCAATAGCCATGTTCAAACACTTGCTGAAAAGATATTTGCAGGGAGATTGCTGACACAAGAGAGTTTATATGAGTCGTGAAATATGCTTACATGTAAATTCTGGTTTTTAGTAAAGATTACTAGGATGTATATATATAATGTAAATGAACTGCGAAATTAAATTAAAACTAAATTGAACTTGTTAAATTTATCGAAGAAATTATTGTTCTATTGTTTTGTATTATAATGTAATGGCTGTGAACGTCTAGATACACGTGTAAACACAAATATACATAGATATCTATTGTACTAGTTATAAATCTCCAGTTATAATGTATCTTATGTAATATGTAATATATAAAATTTAAATGTAAATTGTAATACTCTTGTGCCATACGGATATTTTTTCCTTGGCACTAATAAAAATCAGTTATCAATCAATCAATCTCTCTTGGTAAGTAACGCCTGCTCCTATTTTTGACTCCTACACTATCTGTGTGATTTAATCGTACTAATATTTGTGTGGGGAGTATAATACTTTTAGATTTGGAGTAGGACTCTTCAGGCTCTAAATTACGTAAAAATATACTACGTTGCTCCACTATTTTGAGCTCAAGAGTCCTTTTTAAGTAGCCTATCCTAACTTCATTGTACCAAGGGAGTCAAGCAGCCAACGAATTCAGCATTTTAAAAGATTAAATGACTGGTCGCTGCAGTGGTCATCTGTACCGTAAGATTTCGTCTTCCACTGGAGAGGAGTATGATGTTGGCGAATCTGACCAGTAAAATAATCAGTTAAATAACCGTCAGTGACAGTTAGTGACGTGTAGTGAAAGATTATTATTATTTATATTTTTTTTTTGGAAATTATTAATAGCTTTAAGAACTTTCGTTGCTGTTATTCTAAGTGTTAGTGTTTACTCTAATGTTAATTCTAGTGCGTCATATATAGTTACTTCGTGTTATCACATTATTTGCGTTGTAATATAATAAGCTACGACCGCACGAAGCATGAATACAGTTACTTAGAACGTATGCTGTGAATCTCTCGCGTTTATGTATTAAATAGATTCTATTTTTAGCCTTATTGCTAGCACGTGGTACGGTCATACGGAGCGTGAGCTATGAATCTCTGGCGCTCACGAATTTAACTGTATCTATTTTTAGTTCTTATTGCTACACGTGGTACGGTCTTGCGGAGTGTAAGCTGTAAATCTTTAGCCTTCGGAAAAAAAGTAAACTATATTATTGGCCTTACTGACATCATTTACTACGGTCACACGGGAAAAATTTCTGGCGCTATTCTGTTAATTTATTTGTTTGCTTTATAACATTGTTTATAACTAATTAATATTGTCAAAATTATCTGTTTTAATTGTTAATTTTTTAATGATTTAACTCACGAGCTACTGTTTGTTTTTAATGTATTTAAATTGCGAGTTTTCTTATCTCTTATAGTTTTTGTGATTTGGTTTTAGCCTTTGTAATTTGTTCACAAATACGGGTTATAATTTTATTATTTTATCTTCGCAATAATGTTGCTATTTTAAATGAATAAGAACCACGTTTCTAAGTCGACGAAGTGTAGTAGATGCGCTAAAAATATTTCTAATACGTTAAGAATATGTAACATATGCGATAAGATATTTCATCCGGGATGCGTAACTTATTATTTATTGAATAAGTCATCTGATTTATGTTGCAATTTGCATTTGGGAGACCCTATCAGTAAATCGCATTATTTGTTATATCACTCTTCAAGATCATCAAGTTCTTCGGCTTCTGCTCGTAAGCTTGCTTTTGATTGCACTCGAGATTTGAACGTTGATAATTTAATTACGGATTGTGATACCCGTGTGCTCATACTCCAAATGAAAATATGTCGAGTTTACCAGAAAATTGGGATTCCATGACATCATCCCAACAGATGGCCTTTATGATTTCAAATGCGCAGAGAAACACTGATTCTATAAATAAAAGGTTAGATACCATCTGTTTGAGTTTAGAATCCAAAATGATCGTATGAGTGCTCTGGAATTGGAGAATACTGCCTTGCGTGCAGAAGTGCAACAGCTCAAGGATCTTCATGATAGGGGTGTACCAAATTCTGAAATTAAAATAACGGGAATTCCATCCTCTTGTACGGTTCCTGTAGATATTTTGGCCAGACAACTTGTGAGGTAAACCTCACACCGGTATTTATTTATAATTAGCTAAAGGAGGGAAGCCTTGTCGAAGGGACGTACCTGAAATAAGAAAAAGAGTTATTAGTGTATATAGATAGTTATAAGGTTAGCGTAGAGGAAATAGATATAAGTTAAATAAGATTATAATACAATATCATACCTTTGAGACGATGAGTCCTGGATGATCCAATGATGCTATCCCTGTGAGTCCTGTCCTTGGAGGCGATGAGTCCTGGGTACAGCTCATGGTGGTTCCATCTCCCCTTGAGGCGATGAGTCTTGGGTGAACCTTTGGTCCTGGGTCCGCTCCTTGGTAGTGTTAGTTAGCTGAAAGGTTGATAATAAATAAAACTAGAATATATATAGAAGGTTAGGATAGTAGGATTTATAGAGGGATAAAGTGTAGTTGTAATAAGGAAGTTATGTATGAGTATAGTATATTATATATAGGATATGGGAATAGAGGTTAGGAAGGAAGTAAACACCGGCTACGAATCCTGGCCCGAGCCATTCTCGTCACCGATATTTTAGTACGTAAAGGAAAGGAATTAATAGGGTTTTATTGATCTGTTGAGGAAATCGGAGGATTGGAGAAAGGAAGGAGTTTAATAACGAAGAAGGAATGATACAACCATACCGCCACCGACGTCCAACCATGTTCCCACGTAGATCCAATACCATCTCCCGACGACCTGGTGATGGAGAACGAAGGCAGCCACGAAGACGACGACCCAGGCACTGGCGCACTCTTCACACACACAAAATAAAAACCCGTTCGCCGTCGTGTAAACAAACGACGCCAGACTCGCGTGCAACGGACTCGGCCGGCTGCTCGTGTACTAGGATCAGCGCGGCAGAGAGGGGGAGCGGCGCTCGCTGCTCTCGCACATGCACGCCGCGGCACATGGCGGCGCACCGAGGAAGGGAACGACGGAATGAGCGGGAAGTAGCCATCTACAGCGTGTGTGTACGAGAGAGAAAGAAGACACACCTGTTGCATTGGTGGAGGCGCAAGTCAGTTCCTCAACGGAATACGGGTTATTTCGTTATTCCGTCACTGGAGAAAAGAAAATTGATACGGGAATAGATGGCGCGGACGGCGGTAATAGTCAATCATCTAATTAACCTGGAGGATACTATTGGTTGAAAAATAAGGAAGAAGAAGACAATCAGCGCCGCGTTTTAACGAACTACGAGGACGAGCGGGATGCTACGAGTCCCGATCGTCATTCGTAGCCGGATAGTCTCACTGAGTACACCGAACAATTTTCGATATAGATCAAGTAGTATAATTTTTTTGTAGAAGTCCAGATAGAAGTAGTAGTTCAGATAGTATTCAAGCCGTTTTATTTTTGAAAAAGATCGATTTCTCGTTGCAGTAAGTGGGCTGCACGGCCACCGATTAATTTAATAAATCGAGTGTATCGCCGGGGATTTCTGGCGCGTCGCGTATAGACCTCCTGCGAGCCGCGCCGCCATTTTAGCACGTGCCGCGAATTCGAGTTTGTCCGTTTTAAGGGTTGGGAAACGGTTTATTGGTTATTACCGGAGCTTATAAGACATGAATATCGGGTTAATTAATTAACACTACGTGGTTATCGGTGATCGGATGCTCGGGCTAGTTCGCGGAAATTTAACTTGTCGAATTTACTTCGTCGATAAAAATTGTAACGGTGATCACCCGTAATGATCGGAAATTGGAATTTTGAAGGAATAAACTAAATTAAATTATAATCTAGTTCAATTGAAGCATTGAGTTATTTTTGACTTATTGACCTATACCTTGATAATTTACCGCCACGCATTTTCGAAGGAGATAAATTCGTCGTTGGTTTCGCCACCTCCGTATTGGCGTTGGAGCCACGTCCTGAGGAGTCGCACCGGGAGGCTATTTATTGTTTGGTAAGACCTGGCGCCCAGTAAAATATTAAATACGGTCTTTACCGGATTAAAAGGTAATATATATATTAAATAAAGTGGAACCGAGTAGCGTGGTTTACGGGCCACGAAAGTGAGGACCACGTTACAAAATAATTACCATGACGGAATTTCGTTTGCCTTCGTATTTTCTCGTTACGTTACGTTTACAAGAAATCCCCCGTGTGCTGAGTGAATGAATATTAATAATTTTATATTTTATTTGTGAATCTGCCCATAAGTTATTAGTAATTTGAAATTAATTTTTTTTCTATTTTATATATATTACGTTTACCTCCAATATCTGTCCAATACTTGTCCAATATTGATATATTACATAATATTTCATATACATAAATATAATATTGTATTATTTCTTGTACTGCATAAACATATATTTCTTATTTTCAGCTAGTGGAAAATTTTATTTTCAGCATTACTGGTAGTAAACTTTATTTTCAGCTGGTGGAAAAATTTATTTTTAACATTATTGCTAGTAAACCTTGTTTTCAGCTGGTGGAATACTTTGTTTTCAATGTTGCTGGTAATAATTCTTATTTTCAACTTGTAGAAAATTTTATTTTCTTCAGTACTGGTAGTAAACTTTATTTACAGTTAATAATAGATTATATTTTCAGCAGATTTGGTAGTAAAATTAATTTCCCTCCCCAGAAATCAATTATAAGAATTTATCGCTTTATATTTAATTTTATTTTATTTTATTAAATTTTATTTTTACTAAATAAATAGTGGTCTACGGGTAGAAAATTAATTTAAATAAAATAAATTTCTTTTTTAAGAAATATTTCTCGATCTTGGTGAATAAACCACACTTTTAATTAGATGGCGACGTTTCGATGACTTTTCGTCATCCTCTTCAGGCTATACATTTATTTATAAAACGAATACATTTGAATATACATAAATAATTGTAGGTTTTGTTTTAAGCCTAATGATTAATAACATTTTACTTACTACTTGTCAATGTAAATCAATTAACGTTTAAATTTTGATCGTAGTATCACTGAGTCGTCGCACTAAAATAATGAAAACAAGGATATTTAAAAACAATGAAATTTACTTTATCATATGCACAGAAGTTAAGTGATTACGATGACTACCTTCATCTCATCAACAGCTCGATAATTCAACATTATTCAATAAATAAATAAATTAAATAAATAAATAAATTAAGACAACACAAAAAAATGTAAATACACGAACAGAAAGCAAAAGCAATCAGAGGACTAGAGCAATTTATCACAGACTATAAACTAAATTTACTCGCAGCTAATATACACAGCTATAGTAATGTATAGCATGACACTAACTATACACGTGTTAGAGCGCGATTTTTGAATTTAACTCACATTTAATTTTATTAATTTTAAAATAAGTTAATTTTTATGGTGCATCCAATATTTATAAGCTAAACATTAAATTGTGTATTATGTTAAAATTAATAATAAAAAATTTTTATTTAAATTATAAATTAAAAAAAATGTTTAAAAAAATATAGAATTAAAAGAAACTTATATAAATAAAAATTTTTTTTTTTTTGTTTTTTTTGTGACTAGAATCATAAGCTGCAAAGAAGAAAAAAATAATCACCAAAATCAAGGCTGTTTTTTCAATCTGCTAATAATACCATTGTAATGTTGACTAAGTTTTCGTGTGTCATCTTTAACATTTATTGCATTTTTTTCTAATTTAATATGTACCATTTCAGATATTAATCTTTTATTCCAAATACTTTCTCTATCTAAAATTGTCCTCTAGTCCTCTGATTGCTTTTGCTTTCTGTTCGTGTATTTACATTTTTTTGTGTTGTCTTAATTTATTTATTTGTTTAATTTATTTATTTATTGAATAATGTTGAATTATCGAGCTGTTGATGAGATGAAGGTAGTCATCGTAATCACTTAACTTCTGTGCATATGATAAAGTAAATTTCATTGTTTTTAAATATCCTTGTTTTCATTATTTTAGTGCGACGACTCAGTGATACTACGATCAAAATTTAAACGTTAATTGATTTATATTGACAAGTAGTAAGTACAATGTTATTAATCATTAGGCTTAAAACAAAACCTACAATTATTTATGTATATTCAAATGTATTCGTTTTATAAATAAAGGTATAGCCTGAAGAGGATGACGAAAAGTCATCAAAACGTCGCCATCTAATTAAAAGTGTGGTTTATTTACCAAGATCGAGAAATATTTCTTCAAAATCAATTAAGCGTGGATGATAAAGAAATATCTGTATAAAATAAATTTCGTTTGTACAAAAATACAGCGAAATAATATTTTCATTCATTTATTAATGTCAAGTAAAATAATAATTTCTTTTCTTTTGTCCTGTTACAGAGTACTGAATTTTTTTTCTCTTCTAAACTTTTTTTTTTCCCATCGAGAACATCACTGAAGAAATTGGAAAACTTCCAACTGATTTTCTTTCTTTTATAATTTTATTTTTTTTAATTCATTTTTGAAATTGAGAAAGCGATTTTTTATAACTGTTAACTACTTCCCCTCGATAAAAATAACGAAAAAAGAAGCTCCCCGAGATATAATTAGTAGAAATTCTCCCTTAAAAAAGAAAACTGGTAGAAAAGCTCTCCTTTCTAGAAATATTAGTAGTAAAATTTTATTACAGATATTGGTGGTAAACCTTACATTTAAGAAGCTATAGTTATAATTAGTTATATAGATCACATCGTCGTATCACCCAATCACAGTTTTGGAATACTAATAACGTGCACCCTCGCTTATTTCGATTTTTCCTTATATACAAAACCAAATAAGAGTTTGAAAAATCCTCTTAATTATACGTACGTCTTATCTATTGAGTAATTAATTAGAACACTTGTAGTAGTAAAAAAAAAAATAATAGCAGATATGACAGCTTATAGTAGAAAAGTTAATTTATGGTTGAGAGAAATACTAAAAGATCCAGAGGCCCTAGAAGCATTCGAGCGAATAGGCAGGAACGATCCACACAATTTAATAGTTCTACTTGACTCACTTGGCCTACGAACCAGAGGAAAGAAAAGAACGTTAGTCAGTCGCTTATTCCGAGCCGGACTCAGACAAACGGACGCGACAGTCCCGTGGGATCCAGAAGTTGAAGAACGAGGGCTAGAGGCCCCAGTAACAACATTAGGATTCGAATCGGATGGTTCAGAGGAACTGCTGGCTTTACAATTGGAAGATGAAAAAAGGAAAGAAAATATCGACAAAGAAGCCGGAAAATCAGACACGATAAATAACGAACCATCGACAAGTGGAACATCGAAACACCAAAACTGGGATCGAACGATAATTCCAGTGACAATGGAAGGAATCATTGCAACCTCTACAACCACTTGCACAACACCAACTGTATCGATGGCCTCAACAATCGTGGGGAATGCGACACTAAGAATGGTAGCAGTACAGAGAGGAATGATACAATCCACATCAGCGTCACCACGGATATTATTATCAAGTTCGAACCAGCGATTGGTGATACCAAATGAAGTCCAACGGCTGATAAACGAAAGTTTAAGACAAAATAATTTGGAACAACATAACGTACAAAGAATAAGTCCAGATTCCTCTCAACCATGCCTACAGAATATATCACAAGATAGAGCTAATGATAGACGAGAAGAAGAACATAGAAGTACCCAAACCACTCCATATGCACCGTTACACGAAAGAACTCACAGTTTATATCCACAAATAGAAATAATCACACAAGATAACGCAGAATCGTCTTCTGTTAACTCAGATGGTGACTTAGAATTGGAAAATAATAGAGAACTCGAATGTAACAGGAGCGATGGAAATAATAATGAAAATAGGGAAAACTACGTTACTAACATAGACTATACTGACAGAGAAGATAGAACACAAAAAACGACTACAAGCAATAATAGACTAGTAGAACCGAACCCATCCGCCGGAAAAAGACTGCACCAATTCCTAGACATATTGGAGGACATGACAAAAATAAGCCATAGGACTAGCACACCGTCACAACAGGAACGTTCACAACCGGTGCAAAGGGTAGATAATGCAATCCCCAATAATGCAAATGAAATCGAACAGAGAACGTATACAACATCTGTTCCTCCAACTAGGAAACCAGCACCTACAGGTAGAATACTAGAAAAAGAAAATGAAGAGAACGATATATACGTAGGAGGAATCGAAAGCGAGAAGCACAAGAAAAAGAAACAAAAGAAAGGAACTAAAAATAGAAAGCATGAAAAAACCAGAGAAAGTAATAAGAAAAGGAAGGATAAAAAGAAAAACAGAAGAAACGACAGTAGCGAAGAATCATCTGACGACAGTAGTGATAGTGAAAGTGAAGACGATAGTGACAACCGAAGTGATGACGATACAGACAGTACAAGCGACACAGATTCTGACAGGGATTACCGGAAGACTCGTCATAATAAATCGAACAAGTTCAATTTAGCCGAGAATGAAAAAATACTAAGATTATTCAAATCATGGAACCTGTCATTTTCAGGAGAAGAAAAAGATAACCCAAATGAGTTTTTAACTAGGTTATCCAATTTTCGAAAGAATGTATTAATGTCAGATCGCCAATTCTTTAGAGGCCTCCCATGCATTTCCACCAAACGCGCTAGTAGATGGTACGGTAATATACAGGATGAACTGAAGCATAAAAAATGGGAAGACTTTTTAAAAGCATTTAAAGCCCAATTCACAAAGAAAATATCCGAAAGCGACGTATGGGATGAAGCATGGAAGCGAACCCAAGGAAAGAACGAGAGCATCACAAATTACGTTGGATGCATAAAACATATATTCTCCTACCTGAAAACGGCACCTTCGATGAAAAGGCAAATTGACGTGGCCTGGCGGAATTTACGTCCTGAATATCGTCGCTATATGTCTGAGAAAAAAATTAAAACGTATACAGACCTGGAGAAGTATGGGAGACGATACGAGGATCTGTTAGAACTAGATAAAAGGTTCAAACCACCTCCAACTCCCGAAAACTCGAAGATCCCGGAAGCGGTCGCCCCGGAATACGTTAAATTGAATAAAGTGTCGTTACTGGAAGAAAATTATACCGGAGTAAATTACGAAACGTGTCCCATTCAAAAGGAGTCTTCGTCGAAACAAAAAGGCGGTAAGAAGGAAATAAAAAGAGAGGATAAAAGGAAGATCGATTCATCAATACACGCAATCATCGAACTACCAGTTGGACAACAAAACCCGACGGTAGCAGCAGTTGCAACACCCCAACAAGCCTCAAATTTTGTACAGACTCCAAACGCCGGACAACCACCTCAAAACTGGACTAGGTGGTCCAATAATGGGACACGACAAAATCTCGTGAATGGCAGTAATTATAATAATGGGAATAATCCAAAAATCGGCAGCTATAATAATATAGGAAATCCTAATGGTGGTAATAATTTTACAAATAGTAGAAATCCTAGGTATAATAATACTGGTACGAACGCATATAGGAATAACGATAATCAGAATAGGAATTATAACCAAAGTGGAACATGGAGAAATACCCATCAAGTAGCCACACCACAGAACTTGGGGGCGAGACCAAGATTAATGACTCAGGCAACACAAGGAAACAATACGCTTCAAGACACCTTCGTCGGCGCTTGCTTCCACTGCGATCAAGTGGGTCATCGTGCATCGGAATGTCCATCAACCGTATGTTTCGTGTGCAAACAATCTGGACACAGAGCTAACATGTGTCCGAACCGTATGAGTCAACAAATCTTCGCATGCCAGGTTTGTGGACAGGCTGGTTATACCTTTTCTAACTGTCCAAATTGCGCCCAATTAAGAGACAACTGGGGAAACGCTAATGCTGGGGTACGACAGGGACCGACCACCTTACAGCAGCTTCCCCAAGGGTCCCAACAATTCGGCAACAGACAGTAAAAGAAGAAATAAAACAACACGAAAAATCACTTTTTGAAGAATTACAAGGAAGATTAAATCAAAAACCACAGAATAAAGAGAAAGTTAACTGGACAGACAGGATGAACGAAGTATTAAGAAAAACAATGGAAGAGCAAATGAAACTACCAAAAGCATCAAAAGAAGTTAGTACGGAAATAATTACAAATTCGATGTCAGAATTGAAAAAGGGAAACGTTGCCGGGTGTAATAATAGTATCACCCTGAAATCGTTTACCCCAGGTAAAGAAGTAATAGAAATTTTTGAGGAAGAACAAAAAGCCGATTCCAGTACCAAACCAATACTACTCTCAGCAATGGAGGATCTACATGAACAGATATATAGTAACAAGGATACCCAAAAACCTTATACTATAGATAAGGCCGGTATATTACTGAAGAATACTGCAGACTCTATAGATATATTGACAAAACGGGATACCTCAAAACAATCTGTCATTAAATCCCAAAACGCTAAGAGAGAGATTGAGTTAGACTGGACGGAATGGCGAAAAATCGAAGACGAGAGTAGAGTCAAAGATAAAAATAATGGTAGTAAAAATAATAGAGGTAATGTTGATAAAAATAGTGGAAAATCCACGGATGAAAATAGTAGAAATAAAAATACAGAAGTAATAGACGAAAAGGATAAAAGCTGTGGTTGTAAAATAAGTAAGAACGAAAACATGATAGATGTTAACCTTAATAAAAATAAGGAAAATATAGTAAAAGAAGAAATTGAAGTAATGGAAAAAGAAAAAAATGTAGCAGAAGCCAGTCTGGAAAATAGAGGTTTCGTTCGATTAAACATTGCAGGACATTCGTTTAGAGGATTACTTGACTCAGGAGCCATGATTTCAGTAGCAGGACCGAAAGTAATCGAAAAATTCAAGGATAAGCTGTTACCTTCATATTCCTGCGTCAAAAATGCCCATGGTGGAATAAGTAAATCCTTAGGGACATTGAAGTTAAACTTAGAAGTAGACGGACATGTAGATACGTTAGAACTCAAAGCCCAGCAAATATTCGAACACGATATCGTGCTGGGGAAAGACTTTTACGTAAAATGGGATGTGGACGAAAGACACAAACATGGTCTGTGGCGTGTTCACGAAGGTCCCTGGCATAAAACGTATGGAGGTGAAGATACAGCAGAAGATCCAGTAATTTTTGCAGAATGTAATGGCATATCTAAAGTCACAAATCCTCAGCGACATATAGTAGATCAATTGGTATCGGAGGTATTCCCGACAATCTCTTCTGGTTGGGCCGACCGGTTGGCCGACATGTTCCGGGAGGACATGTCCGCCGGGGTCGTCCCTCCTGGAGAGGGGGGCGAAGAGCCGGAAACGGCTCTCAACGGCGAGGACGACGATGTTGTGATGGAGGACGGGACGGCGAGGCTACCACGGAGCAACCCAACGGTCCTTCAACCAAGCCCGATCCCAATGTATACTCCCCTACCTCCGGAAAACCCACCCATGAGCCGTGCAGCTCGTCGTCGTGCCAGGAAGTACAACCCGCGAAGACACCTCACGATGGAGGACTACTTTGGAGGACTGAGCCCTCCACGCTCCTTATCGCCTCCAGAACCTCCTGCCGATCCGTTCTACGTCGAACAGAGGAGACGACAGGAAGCGGAGGACGAACGTATCCGTCGTGAGGAGCAGCGGAAGAAGGAAAAGGAACGCGCCCGCTTAGAAAAGGAGAAGGAAGAAAGAGAGAAGGAAAGGAAAGAGAAAAATGAAAGAGAGAAGCGTAGAAGAGAAAAAGAAGAAGAAGAAAGAAAGAAAATAATGAAGGAGATGGAAGAAAAAGAGAGACGTAGGAGGGAAAAAGTCGAAGAAGAAAACAGATTAAAGAAGGCAGAAGAAGAACGTAGGAGGATGAGAATGGTAGAAGAAGGACGAAGACGAAGATTGGAGGAAGAGAAGCGGGCTCGAGAAAATCAGGAGAGAGAAGAAAAGTATAGAAGAGAAAAGAAAAGGCTCTTAGAAGAGAAGGAAAAGGAAGAAAGGAGAGTAGTAGAAATGAAGAGGAAAGAAGAAGAAAGGAAGTTGATGGAAGAAAAGAGGCGGGAGAAAGAAAAGGCAGAGTGTAGATTGGCAGCAATAAGGAAGAGAGAAGACGAAGAGCGGAAACAGAGAATGCTAGAGGAGAAGAGATTGGAAGAGGAGAAGAAGAAGAAAGAGGAAGAGGCCCGATGGGCGAGAGAAATAGAGGAGGAAAGAGAGCGGATCCGCCTATCTCGCCCCAGCACGAGCAGCGAGGGATCCTGGAAGTCGCCACCTCGACCTCCGTCACCCACACGAGGGGAGCATAGGCCGAAAGGCTTCCAGGTGGGATTCGGGTCCGAAGATGAACCTCCCGAAATCTATCCCCACCCCTTCACCATTGACAGGGGTGAGGTTCGTAGGGCTGGAACCGGTGCCCATCGACCCAAAGGTTGACCCTCCGGTGAAGTCGTGCTTCATATGCTGGGAAAAGGGGCACTTCCACCCATCCTGCCCCAAACCCAAGAAGCATACGATTTGCTACAACTGCGGCCGGAGGGACGTAACGATGCGCACTTGCCCGAGGTGTAGTAAGGCTCACCTCGAATACCTAAGGAGGTTGAACTCGGGACCGTGCGCATCATCGAAGGCGCCCGCCAAGCCGGAACCAGCCCAACCCACACCACCGGAGCCAACACCTCTTCGGAGACCCCGAGTCACCCCCTCGTTGACGGTCCCACTGAGGCGTCCGTCAATTGCCGCCCCTGCGGCACCTCCGGAAGCGGCGCCTAAGCCGGCGATGACCCCGGAAGAGGCCCTGAGGCTACTGGAGACCATCCGCAACATCCCATCCGGGTGTAGGGAGGCGGTCTTCCAGGTGCTATTCCCGGGAGGGAAGTAAAGGGGGCCACGGAGACGAAGAGGGGACACCTCGCGTTGAGCGGGGGAAAAATTAATTGAAGTGGGGAAAATTAAGGACGAAGGAAGGATTCGGAGGTCGCAATAATGCAGCAGGGACGAGAGTATTGAGTAGTAGTAGAAAGATGAATCTATGGAAGAAAGACGATAGTAGGAACCTGTAAGAGAAAAAAAAAGGAGAGAGAGAGAAAATTAAATAATTAGTAGAAAACCTTAGTTTCAGGTAATGGATTAGTAGAAAACCTTATTTTCAGGTAACAGATGATGATCAGAATGGTAGTATATATATAGTAGAAAAGGATGTCGATAAGCAGTCAAACGAGATGGTAGTAATAGTCGAAGTATATATAGTAGAAAAGGATAACGAGAGGCAGTCAAACGTGATGGTAGTAATGGTAGAAGTATAGATGGTAGAAACGGATATTGATTCAGAATCAAACTAGATTGGTAGAAAATCATTTTCTTTTGAAGGAAGATCAGAGAGGCAGACAACTGAAAAGAACAATTGGTAGTAAGTATTGGAAGGTAAACCAAGCGTATATTATTTTTTTTTAATCATTTAATTAAATTTTATTTTATGTTTATAATTTGTTGGAATGTTATATGTGAGGATATTATGGTTATGGGTTATGCGTGTTCGGTGACGAGTATCGCTTTGGCCAAGCGTTAGTAAGTGCAGTCCACTCTCCTTTCAGGAGTGTGTCCCGACTTAGGAGGGGGGTATTGTGAGGTAAACCTCACACCCGTATTTATTTATAATTAGCTAAAGGAGGGAAGCCTTGTCGAAGGGACGTACCTGAAATAAGAAAAAGAGTTATTAGTGTATATAGATTATTAGTTATAAGGTTAGCGTAGAGGAAATAGATATAAGTTAAATAAGATTATAATACAATATCATACCTTTGAGACGATGAGTCCTGGGTGATCCAATGATGCTATCCCTGTGAGTCCTGTCCTTGGAGGCGATGAGTCCTGGGTACTGCTCATGGTGATTCCATCTCTCCTTGAGGCGATGAGTCCTGGGTGAACCTTTTGGTCCTGGGTCCGCTCCTTGGTAGTGTTGGTTAGCTGAAAGGTTGATAATAAATAAAACTAGAATATATATATAGAAGGTTAGGATAGTAGGATTTATAGAGGGATAAAGTGTAGTTGTAATAAGGAAGTTATGTATGAGTATAGTATATTATATATAGGATATGGGAATAGAGGTTAGGAAGGAAGTAAACACCGGCTACGAATCCTGGCCCGAGCCATTCTCGTCACCGATATTTTAGTACGTAAAGGGAAGGAATTAATAGGGTTTTATTGATCTGTTGAGGAAATCGGAGGATTGGAGAAAGGAAGGAGTTTAATAACGAAGAAGGAATGATACAACCATACCGCCACCGACGTCTAACCATGTTCCCACGTAGATCCAATACCATCTCCCGACGACCTGGTGATGGAGAACGAAGGCAGCCACGAAGACGACGACCCAGGAACTGGCGCACTCTTCACACACACAAAATAAAAACCCGTTCGCCGTCGTGTAAACAAACGACGCCCGACTCGCGTGCAACGGACTCGGCCGGCTGCTCGTGTACTAGGGTCAGCGCGGCAGAGAGGGGGGGCGGCGCTCGCTGCTCTCGCACATGCACGCCGCGGCACATGGCGGCGCACCGAGGAGGGGAACGACGGAATGAGCGGGAAGTAGCCATCTACAGCGTGTGTGTACGAGAGAGAAAGAAGACACACCTGTTGCATTGGTGGAGGCGCAAGTCAGTTCCTCAACGGAATACGGGTTATTTCGTTGTTCCGTCACTGGGGAAAAGAAGATTGATACGGGAATAGATGGCGCGGACGGCGGTAATAGTCAATCATCTAATTAACCTGGAGGATACTATTGGTTGAAAAATAAGGAAGAAGAAGACAATCAGCGCCGCGTTTTAACGAACTACGAGGACGAGCGGGATGCTACGAGTCCCGATCGTCATTCGTAGCCGGATAGTCTCACTGAGTACACCGAACAATTTTCGATATAGATCAAGTAGTATATTTTTTTTGTAGAAGTCCAGATAGAAGTAGTAGTTCAGATAGTATTCAAGCCGTTTTATTTTTGAAGAAGATCGATTTCTCGTTGCGGTAAGTGGGCTGCACGGCCACCGATTAATTTAATAAATCGAGTGTATCGCCGGGGATTTCTGGCGCGTCGCGTATAGACCTCCTGCGAGCCGCGCCGCCATTTTAGCACGTGCCGCGAATTCGAGTTTGTCCGTTTTAAGGGTTGGGAAACGGTTTATTAATTATTACCGGAGCTTATAAGACGTGAATATCGGGTTAATTAATTAACACTACGTGGTTATCGGTGATCGGAAGATCGGGCTAGTTCGCGGAAATTTGACTTGTCGAATTTACTTCGTCGATAAAAATTGTAACGGTGATCACCGGTAGTGATCGGAAATTGGAATTTTGAAGGAATAAACTAAATTAAATTATAATCTAGTTCAATTGAAGCATTGAGTTATTTTTGGCTTATTGACCTATACCTTGATGATTTACCGTATTGGCGTTGGAGCCACGTCCTGAGGAGTCGCACCGGGAGGCTATTTATTGTTTGGTAAGACCTGGCGCCCAGTAAAATATTAAATACGGTCTTTACCGGATTAAAAGGTAATATATATATATTAAATAAAGTGGAACCGAGTAGCGTAGTTTACGGGCCACGAAAGTGAGGACCACGTTACAAACTTTTAAATTTTTTGAAATTGGAGCATATAAAACAAGATATTTTGGCTACCCGATTATTCAACCCCAGGAGCGTGGCTTCTTCTAGTAATGGTATGAGTGAGACTTCTGTGACTAAGCAACGTTCTTCAGCTACTGTCGTGTCGTTTATTCTAAGATTTAAGTCTCCTGAAGTTCGTAATTTTGTACTTGATGCTAAGCGGAAAAAGGGAAAAATTTATTATGGTAATTTGGTTAAAGATGCGGGTGTTTTTTCAACTAAAACTGTCGAATTATTTGAGATGTTGCCTCCCGCATTGCATGAGTTACGTCTGTTGGCTAAATCTAGACTGGAACCATTGAATTACAAGTACATCTGGACCAGGGATAGTAAGCTTTTTGTACGTAAGGATGATAAGTCAGAGCGTATCCAGATCTCTACGATTACAGATATTGATCGATTACAATGACTGACCGATGGCACTGGTACTCATTTGTCAGTTGATCCATCTGTTTTACGTGTTGCTCAAATTAATGCGAACTCGATCGTGGATCATCACGCTGATATTGAATTTCATTTGGTATCTGAGAAAATTGATGTGTTGTCTGTTTCAGAAACATGGTTAACCCCAGATCGCCCAAACTCTATTTTTAATATTCCCAATTATACTTTAGTTCGTAATGATAGAGGTTTACCTTCAGTTACTGGCAAGCGAGATTTCATGCAGGGTGGTGGTGTTGCCTGTTATGTTCATAATAGATTCTCGTTACGCGTGATTGAAGACCCTCAAATAAAGATTTTAAACGAAACTGAATATTTATTACTTGAGTTATCGGTTGCAGGTTCGTTGATCTTATTGGCTTCTGTTTATCGTAGACCTAAAGGACATGTATTAACTAAATTCTTTAATTCTGTCCAGGATCGGGCGCAAAAGTATAAAAATATTATTATTGCAGGAGATTTAAACTCTAATTTACTTACCGATGACTACTATGGCGCTCATCTTAAAAACCTAATTCGAGAAAACTCTCTTTATTTAGTACCTTTTAATGCAACCCATCATACAAATACCTCGGATACATGGCTTGATGTAATAATGGTCGACACTGACGATAAGATTGTTTTCACTAAACAATCGTCGAGTCCCTTTATAAATGGACATGATTTTATCTTAATAGATTACAGTTTGTGTTGTAGGATAGCCAATCATATTAGTTATACTTTTCGTGATTTTAATCACTTTTCTCCAGATTGTTTTAATAATTCTGTTGGAGCTGATTTGTCGACTTTACGTGATATTCCATTGGAGTCTTGGACGGTTGATTCTTTTCTAGATTCATTGTGCTCACATCTGTTGGCTAATTTGGATATTTCAGCACCGTTAGTTACGCGCCAAGTGCGCCCACGTCCAGCTCCATGGTTTACTCGTGATCTAAAAGAGTTATGTAAGGAGAGAGATCGTTTATACAAGACTTCGAAACGTCACCGTGATCCTGCTTTATTGATTGAATATAGGATAGTTCGTAGGGATTTGAAGCGTCGACTTCGAGCTGCGAGAGATAAATATTATGAGCAAGAATTATTAGTATCCTCGGATCAATCTCATGGTTGGCGCTTTTTGCATAGAATTGGGCAAGTCATGGATTCACTTACTTCTCCCTTTAAGTTCTTTAATGCTGAGGAGTTGCTTCAGTATTATACTGTAGTAGCTAATCGACACCCGTCATGTACATTAGACCAGTTGAAGGAGGTTTGTGAGTTCCTTATTCGCCAGATTGCCCTGTTTTTTCTTTTCGTCTTGTTACGTCACTTGAGGTTATTGCTGCATTATCCTTCTGCCTACCGAAAGCTAGGAGTCGTAGTCTGGATGGCCTCTCCTTAAGGTATCTCAAAGATGCTTTTTCAGTTATTGCTCCATATCTAACAGACTTGTTTAATCTATCAATCTCGACCGGAAAGTATCCCTCGATTTGGAAACGTGCTGCGATTGTGCCTCTTAGTAAGATAGCTAAGCCTCAGTCGCCTTCGGATACTAGACCTATTGCTAATCTTTCCCATCTTGCTAAAGTCTTTGATAGATTGGTAACTTTGCATAATAACATCGTTTTTGGAAAATAATAATCTTTTATCTGATTATCAGTCTGGTTTCCGGAGTTCGTTTAGCACTCAGACTGCTTTATTAAAGGTTACAGATGATATACGTCTTGCGATGGAAAACGGAATGATGACAATTTTAATTTTGTTTGATTTTAAAAAGGGCTTTGATACAATAAGTCACTTTGAATTATTTAAAAGTTTAAAAAGATTAAATTTTCATAATAAGGTAATAAATTGGTTCTACTCGTACCTCAATGAGCGATCACAGGCCGTTGTTGATCTCGATAATTCGTTTTCTTTGTTTATGAATACTTCTTCAGGTGTTCCCCAAGGGTCAACTCCTGGGCCAGTGTTATTTCTGGCTGTTATTAATTCTATTATGAATGAGTTGTCTTATTGCAAAAGGATGCTGTTTGCTGATGACTTACAGCTCTATATTAATTGTATTCCGTCTGATATTAATAGTTGTATTTCAAGATTAATTCATGACGCTTATAGAGTGATGGATTGGGCGCGATCTCATGGTTTGGACATTAATTTTAATAAAACTAGGGCTATTGTTGTTGGGTCTTCACAGCAGCATAGGTTTATAGATAAGGGTCTTTTATCACCTATTGTTATTGATGGACATCGAATTGATCTTGTTGATACTGTTAAAAACTTAGGTCTGATTATTACTGAGAATTTCCATTGGAATTCCCATATATCAAGAATAGTTTCAAATGTGCATGGTATTCTCCATAAATTGCGGAATAGCGGAAATTTCTTGTCTGTTACAATGCGTGCGAAATTAGTTATGATGTTAATTATGCCTCATTTTGACTATGTTTGTTTTGTATTATGTGATTTACCAGATTACTTAAATTTAAAGCTCCAACGCCTCCTCAATATATGTGTACGTTACATTTTTCGCCTTAGAAAGGATGCAAAGTTAGATTCGTATTACACTAAGTTAAATTGGTTATCGGTTACTGCGAGACGTCGATACTTCTTGGGATTATTGACCTATCAAATATTAACAAACAAAAGACCTGATTACCTTTATGTTTTACTTCCTCCACCCAATAGTGAGATTCGTTGCCCTGTTTGTTTAAACTATTCCTCCTTTCAACGACCTCAAGCCCTTACTAGTGTCTTCCAAGGGTCCTATACAATTCAAGCGATGGATTTTTGGGACTCATTGCCATCCTTTATTAGACTTAGTACTAGCGTTTATTTATTTAAGAATCGATTGTATGAGTATCTGATGAATAGCGATGTCTTATAAATTTGTTTTAGTTTAGATTATTTATTGTTATTGGCTTTAAGTCATCAACTACTGTTATCTAATGGTCGCTTTGTAATGTAATACTAACTAATTTGTTATATTTCGTTTATTTATGTTTTTATATATTTTACAATTTTATATTATGCGTTTATTATGTTATAAACATTTATTTAATTATAATGTAACTTTCTGTTGCCTTAAGGTTACTTGTAACTTAGGCATAATAAAACTTTTCAATCAATCTCTCTTTACGTTACAAAGGCAGTTGTCTCCTTGTGCGTGCTCGAATTTTGCTGACTAATGCTTTAATTATTCCTCACTTTGACTATGCTTGTCTCGTATTTTTAGATCTTTCATCTTATCTTAATATTAAAGTTCAACGCATGTGTAATACCGTTGTTAGATTTATTTCTCATCTAAAACGTGAGGTAGCATTGCATCCTTTCTATGATCAGCTAAACTGGCTTCCATTAAATGTTCGACGGAAATATTTCCTTGGTCTTTTTATGTATAAATTGTTGGCCACCCAAACACCTCAATATTTATTTGATAAGCTGGCTTTTGTTGGCAATGAATTGCGTAGATCCAAACGAGTAAATACTGTTTTTAACCTACCTAATGTTAGGGAATCTTGCGTGTAAATCTTCGTTTATTTATTTAGCAATGGAAACGTGGGATAATATCTAGAATAAGTGAGTGCTCTAATATAAATATTTTTAAAATGTATTATAAAAATTTCTCCATGAGGATGGATAGCGACTTATCCGATTTTATATCCAATGCTTGCGACGTAGATTATTTTAATTTTACTTTAGCGTGAATTATTAATGAAGCGTTTAACCAACGGTGGTGCAAGTATTATTCATATATGTGTTAATTCTGACTTACTAATGTATTCCTTTACATTTATGAAAGTATATAATACCGTGAAGAAACTGCAATGAGTAATAATATATAAATATTGCAATACTATCTGGCAATTTTAATATCCTACATCACCAATGATAAAATAGACATCATTATTTTTATCTAATAAAGTTCCTAAAAGAAGCCTGCGATGGCTTGGTCGGTAGGGCGACGGACTCGTAATCTGGAGGTCCCAGATTTGATTCCCGGCCCCGGCCGATTGATACAAGCACCACTAGCGAGCGAAACGTTTAACCAACGGTGGTGCAAGTATTATTTTATTATTTAAAAGAATAAAAAAGAAATGTCCATTTTATTAGTATTGCAGAAATTAATTTTGCACAAATTAATATCATTAGAATATTATTTATTTATTACTGTAAAACATGTAAGGGCCAAAAATGAAAAATAATAGTGTAAGATACTTTTCATATAAAAAAATCTGTATTCAGATTGGTAGAAATTTTTGCATGGTTCAAAATACTTGTCGATTACAGTTTGATTTCAGTGCTTTCAATTGCAGAAACTTTTTACGAAGTTTAAGTAATATATATAAAAATGTTTATATAAAATATAAATTTATGGTACGATTCAAAATACTTGTCGATTTCAGTTTGATTTCAATTCTTTCAATTGCAGAAATTTTTTATACGAAATTTTCGTAATATTTATAAAAATGTTTCATTAAAATTCAAAGAAATAGATAAAATAAGGTAGTTAGAAATTAAAATTATTTATTTATCAGATAACAATGTCAGATTGAATTGCAGAATTTATTTATCAGATAACAATTTTCAAAGTTTGATGAGAATAGCACAATACTTGCGGGTTTTGACACCTTCTTGGAAGGTGTTTTCGAATTGAATACTTTCAACTGCAGAAAAATATTATGGAATATAAGTTAGATATAGAAAAGGTGTAATACAAATATAAATAAGTAGAGAAAATATGGGAATTAGAATCAAAGACATCTTTATCTTATACTTTAAAATTTATCAGACAGATAACAATTTTATTTATCAGATAATAATTTTCAAAGTTTGATTAGAATAACACATATACTTGCGGGTTTTGACACCTTTTTGAAAGGTGTTTTTGATTTGAGTACTTTCAATTGCAGAAAACTATTATGGAGTATAAATTACTTATAAAAAGGTGTAATTAAAATAATTAAGTATAAAAATAGAATTATCTTAAAAATGCAATAATTAATATATTTAATTTTTAACCCATTGTATATATCATATGGATATTTGGAAAAGTGTATGTTATACTTGATTAATATTTATTTCATCTTCAAACAATTTTGCATCTGTATTTAAAGCATTACATTGAATTTTAGATCCGTTATTATTATTGAGTATACGTTTAAAAATTTTATGAGTTTTATCAAGAATGAGTAAACAAATACACATTCTTTCATGTTATGTTCACAACTTTTTTTTTGCGCCTGGAAAAAATACATATATTATGTATTCTTGAAAAAACAATTTTAAAATATATATATATTATATAAATATTCCGCCGCACGCACACACACCCACATACATACATACATATATATACACATATATGGGCTATTTCACGTCAAGTGGTACGATGAAAATTTTAAATCACTCCAAAATTTGAGAACAGGCTGGAAACATCTTCCAGAACATACAAAAAAAATTTAAGTGTTAAAAATAATTTGCTTAAGAGTTATTTGACCATGAAAAGTGGAAATTTTTCAATTTTTTAGAAAAATTTCTATTTTTAAAGCCATTTATCTCAAACCTGTTGATTTTTTTGAAAAAACATTACAAACAACTTTTGTTTAAATTAATCTTTAGAACTTATCTACCCTGGTTACATTTCTTAATTTTAAAATCTCGAAGAGATAGAACACCCAAACATATTGAATATCAAAAAAAAGGCTACTACACCATAATCGATTTTAATCTAACACCTCTCAAAAGTTCACATTTTTCGCGAGCTTTCGAGTGGCTTGGGTTAGATTATTGGCCAAGACCGCTGGTGTAACTTATGCCTCATAAACCTCATAAAATCACTAATTTTCACGTATCTTAGGACATAACTTACACCAAAGGTGTAATATATATATATATATATGTGGTAATGAACAATTAACTTACCAAAAATAGTAAAGTGCATAAACTTAATTGTAGTATTTAGTAAAAACCTATTAAAATTTTAGATTATTTTAAACGGATCTAAATAGAACTATACCTCCTAAGATTAATTTATTTAAGTCATCGCCAAGAGTTCTATATGTCATTAATATTTTGTACTTTTAGAGTAATAAAACTTTCTACTTAATTAAATTAATTTTTGTATTAGGTTTAAAAAATTATTTATAACATTTTAGTGGTATATAAATAAAAACCTGTTTCTTCCATTTCTCCCGTAATTCGTAATTTGCACCCTCTTTCAAAATTTGCGTTTTAATCCATAATTATATCCAATTAGTTTTTCCTTTAGTTACAGACCCCATATATTTATTTTAATTATTATAAACAAAGGCATTCCTTAAATAACCTTTTGTTTCTAATAAATACATACTTGTTTATTTAAGATATTGTTTTATATAAATATACGTAATCTACTTACTTATATATCCATACAATTTTTAAATTTTGATTTGAATAATATTTAAATTAAATACTACTAAAATAATAATAATTTTCGAAAAACTTTTGAAATGTAATTCGTATTTTATATTGCCACTGTTAAAATTTGAATTTTCTTTTGCCATTACTGTTTATAATAGAATTATCTTAAAAATGCAATAATTAATGTATTTAATTTTTAATTTATTGTATATTTCACATATAGATATTTGAAAAGTGTATGTTATACTTGATTAATATTTATTTTATCTTCGAAAAATTGTGCATATTTTTAAAAACATTACATTAAATTTTAGGTCCGTTTTTATTTTATGAGTTTTATCAGCATAAGTAAACTAATACACATTCTTTCAAGTTATATTCACAACTTTTTTTTGCGCACGGAAAAAATACATATATTATCTATTCTTGAAAAAACAAGTAACACACACACACACATACACACACACGCGCACACACACACACCCACACACACACACACACACACACACACACAAACACACGCGCACGCGCGTACATACACACACACGCGCACGCGCGCGCACACACACACACACACACACGCACGCACGCACACACACACACGCACGCACACACACACACACGCACGCACACACACACACACACGCACGCACGCACACACACACACACACGCACACACTTATATATCATATATATGACATATATATAACATATAAATGACATATATATATAATATATATATATATAACATATATATGACATATATATATATGTTGAATTCTGAATTCTTAGACACGGCGGAGGCGGCGGCGGCGGCGAAATATTTATATATTATAAAGAGATATAACATATATATATGTGAAGTGATCCAGGTAAAAAATAGAATTTTGTTTTAATGTATGGAATCAGTAGAAAACTATTTGAATAGAGTGTAGCTAAATTTTTAGTCCTAAATTTCAATTAGTACCTGAGCTGTAACCAATCAAAAAATCGAATTTTTGAAAAAAATGACTTATTGCCCATTTTTATCACTTAATAACTCAAAATCTAACAATTTTTTCTTATATACATTAAATTTGAAAAAGTTTATAAATTTCAAGAAGAATCTGTTGAAATATTTCATTTATATTAGTTTAACACATTGAATGTATAGTTATAATTAATAGAAACCTTTGTAGTAAAAAAAAGGGTTGTACGATCAAAAATATTTTATCTATCCAAGAATCTAACTCATCGATGATTAATTACCTTCAAAATGGTGCAAAGTTTGAGTGCGGCAGAGAATTTCAAACAAAGTTATGGTGTTTTTAGTCAAATTTCTTAAAAAAAGAGAGCAAATGCATTTTATGAAAAAAACAGAGTAACCGTATACTTGCATTCAAACAACATGGCACTATTATATTATTCTTCAATAATACTAAAATATACTATTTAATGTTAGTTACTGATACTTTTCAATCTTTAAGCTGCTTACAAACACAAAATAGTAGGTATAAGCAGTTATACCTGTTATATAATTGAATAAATACCTGAAACTTATTAAAATTCCAATAAATCCAATTATGTAACAGGTATAACTGATTATACCTACTGCTTTGTGTTTGTAAGCAGCTTAAAGATTGAAAAGTATCAGTAACTAACATTAAATAGTATATTTTAGTATTATTGAAGAATAATAGTGCCATGTTGTTTGAATGCAAGTATACGGTTACTCTGTTTTTTTCATAAAATGCATTCGCTCTCTTTTATTAAGAAATTTGACTAAAAACACTATAACTTTGTTTGAAATGCTCTGCCACACTCAAACTTTGCACCATTTTGAAGGTAATTAATCATCGATGAATTAGATTCTTGGATGGATAAAATATTTTGATCGTACAACCTTTTTTTTTACTACAAAGGTTTTTATTAATTATAACTATATTCAATATGTTAAACTAATATAAATGAAATATTTCAACAGATTCTTCTTGAAATTTATAAACTTTTCCAAATTTAATGTATATAAGAAAAAATTGTTAGATTTTGAGTTATTTAGTGATAAAAATGGCCAATAAGTCATTTTTTTCAAAAAATTCGATTTTTTGATTGGTTACAGCTCTGGTACTAATTGAAATTTAGGTCTAAAAATTTAGCTACACTCTATTCAAGTAGTTTTCTACTGATTCCATACATTAAAACAAAATTCTATTTTTTACCTGGATCACTTCACATGGAATCTCCCATATATGTTGAATTCTGAATTCTTAGACACGGCGGCGGCGGCGGCGGCGAAATATTTATATATTATAGAGATATATATATATATATCTTTGCGGCCACTTCTCAAACAACTTGCTAACAGTTTTTACCTCTGTAGGCGTTCTCTCACGGGATGGAAAAAATTTCGTCTCTTTCTATCTTTCGCATCTCCTATGATGCTATCTCTTTTTGTTGCCATCGAATGAAAAAGAAAGTGGAAATAGCAAAAATTCGAGAATCGGAATTCAGCAAGCAACTTTAATAACATCGAATTTCTCCACTATGCACTTATGAATTCAAACCGGATTTATTGTAAAGTGAAAACTTATATAAAAAATAGATGTGAGATTTGTAATTGCATAAATAGATAGTATAATTTTAAATGTACGAAAATATAAAAAATCTGAGGGGTTAGTTAGCTGTATTATAAGGGCTTACGCGCCTGCATACTTGCGTGCAGGCGCTATCGCGCCTTTTGATTTTACATATGTATTATCGGATATATTAATTCTTCTTTAGTTGTCTAATTTATTTTATATGTTCTATTTTATATGATTAGAGCCATCCGGTTGTATCAACTTTGGCTCAAATAAATATAGTTATCAATCGATCTCTCTTTCTCTCTCTCTCTCTACCTCTAATTCTCTCTATCACCTGGATATATAAGTTTAAGTTTAATCAGCATTGCTGTGTCATTTCATCTGTCATTTCTTTTGTGATTCATTGCGTCATTATACGTCATTTTTGTTACTATTCATTTATTTATTCATTGTATTCATTATATATATTATTTTTTATTTTATATTGCGGTTGATATGCGAACGCTAACTATTTTGTTATTTTAATTCTTTACTCTGTCATGGTTTTTATTTTATATTTTGTAATGGAATTTGAATTTATTTGCATTACTGTTTATAATAGAATTATCTTAAAAATGCAATAATTAATGTATTTAATTTTTAATTTATTGTATATTTCACATATAGATATTTGAAAAGTGTATGTTATACTTGATTAATATTATTTTATCTTCGAAAAATTGTGCATATTTTTAAAACATTACATTAAATTTTAGGTCCGTTTTTATTTTATGAGTTTTATCAGCATAAGTAAACTAATACACATTCTTTCAAGTTATATTCACAACTTTTTTTTGCGCACGGAAAAAATACATATATTATCTATTCTTGAAAAAACAAGTAACACACACACACACATACACACACACGCGCACACACACACCCACACACACACACACACACACACACACACAAACACACGCGCACGCGCGTACATACACACACACGCGCACGCGCGCGCACACACACACACACACACACGCACGCACGCACACACACACACGCACGCACACACACACACACGCACGCACACACACACACACACACGCACGCACGCACACACACACACACACGCACACACTTATATATCATATATATGACATATATATAACATATAAATGACATATATATATAATATATATATATATAACATATATATGACATATATATATATATGTTGAATTCTGAATTCTTAGACACGGCGGAGGCGGCGGCGGCGGCGAAATATTTATATATTATAAAGAGATATAACATATATATATGTGAAGTGATCCAGGTAAAAAATAGAATTTTGTTTTAATGTATGGAATCAGTAGAAAACTATTTGAATAGAGTGTAGCTAAATTTTTAGTCCTAAATTTCAATTAGTACCTGAGCTGTAACCAATCAAAAAATCGAATTTTTTGAAAAAAATGACTTATTGCCCATTTTTATCACTTAATAACTCAAAATCTAACAATTTTTTCTTATATACATTAAATTTGAAAAAGTTTATAAATTTCAAGAAGAATCTGTTGAAATATTTCATTTATATTAGTTTAACACATTGAATGTATAGTTATAATTAATAGAAACCTTTGTAGTAAAAAAAAGGGTTGTACGATCAAAAATATTTTATCTATCCAAGAATCTAACTCATCGATGATTAATTACCTTCAAAATGGTGCAAAGTTTGAGTGCGGCAGAGAATTTCAAACAAAGTTATGGTGTTTTTAGTCAAATTTCTTAAAAAAAGAGAGCAAATGCATTTTATGAAAAAAACAGAGTAACCGTATACTTGCATTCAAACAACATGGCACTATTATATTATTCTTCAATAATACTAAAATATACTATTTAATGTTAGTTACTGATACTTTTCAATCTTTAAGCTGCTTACAAACACAAAATAGTAGGTATAAGCAGTTATACCTGTTATATAATTGAATAAATACCTGAAACTTATTAAAATTCCAATAAATCCAATTATGTAACAGGTATAACTGATTATACCTACTGCTTTGTGTTTGTAAGCAGCTTAAAGATTGAAAAGTATCAGTAACTAACATTAAATAGTATATTTTAGTATTATTGAAGAATAATAGTGCCATGTTGTTTGAATGCAAGTATACGGTTACTCTGTTTTTTTCATAAAATGCATTCGCTCTCTTTTATTAAGAAATTTGACTAAAAACACTATAACTTTGTTTGAAATGCTCTGCCACACTCAAACTTTGCACCATTTTGAAGGTAATTAATCATCGATGAATTAGATTCTTGGATGGATAAAATATTTTTGATCGTACAACCTTTTTTTTTACTACAAAGGTTTTTATTAATTATAACTATATTCAATATGTTAAACTAATATAAATGAAATATTTCAACAGATTCTTCTTGAAATTTATAAACTTTTCCAAATTTAATGTATATAAGAAAAAATTGTTAGATTTTGAGTTATTTAGTGATAAAAATGGCCAATAAGTCATTTTTTTCAAAAAATTCGATTTTTTGATTGGTTACAGCTCTGGTACTAATTGAAATTTAGGTCTAAAAATTTAGCTACACTCTATTCAAGTAGTTTTCTACTGATTCCATACATTAAAACAAAATTCTATTTTTTACCTGGATCACTTCACATGGAATCTCCCATATATGTTGAATTCTGAATTCTTAGACACGGCGGCGGCGGCGGCGGCGAAATATTTATATATTATAGAGATATATATATATATATATCTTTGCGGCCACTTCTCAAACAACTTGCTAACAGTTTTTACCTCTGTAGGCGTTCTCTCACGGGATGGAAAAAATTTCGTCTCTTTCTATCTTTCGCATCTCCTATGATGCTATCTCTTTTTGTTGCCATCGAATGAAAAAGAAAGTGGAAATAGCAAAAATTCGAGAATCGGAATTCAGCAAGCAACTTTAATAACATCGAATTTCTCCACTATGCACTTATGAATTCAAACCGGATTTATTGTAAAGTGAAAACTTATATAAAAAATAGATGTGAGATTTGTAATTGCATAAATAGATAGTATAATTTTAAATGTACGAAAATATAAAAAATCTGAGGGGTTAGTTAGCTGTATTATAAGGGCTTACGCGCCTGCATACTTGCGTGCAGGCGCTATCGCGCCTTTTGATTTTACATATGTATTATCGGATATATTAATTCTTCTTTAGTTGTCTAATTTATTTTATATGTTCTATTTTATATGATTAGAGCCATCCGGTTGTATCAACTTTGGCTCAAATAAATATAGTTATCAATCGATCTCTCTTTCTCTCTCTCTCTCTACCTCTAATTCTCTCTATCACCTGGATATATAAGTTTAAGTTTAATCAGCATTGCTGTGTCATTTCATCTGTCATTTCTTTTGTGATTCATTGCGTCATTATACGTCATTTTTGTTACTATTCATTTATTTATTCATTGTATTCATTATATATATTATTTTTTATTTTATATTGCGGTTGATATGCGAACGCTAACTATTTTGTTATTTTAATTCTTTACTCTGTCATGGTTTTTATTTTATATTTTTGTAATGGAATTTTATATTATTATCTAGTTTTAAAAAAGTTTTACTCTGTGTATCAGTTCGCTTTAGTGCCTATGGGGTTTCTACTCCATAATTGGCCCAATAAATACATCAATCAATCAATCTCTCTCTCTCTCTCTCTCTCATTCTCCCCCACATTCTCTCTCTCTATCTCTCATTCTCTCTCTCATTCTCCCACTCTCTCCCTCACACTCCCTCACACTCCCTCACAATCCCTCATTCCTATTCACTCTCTCCCTCTCACAGTCCCTCATTCTTACTCACTCTTACTCTCGCACTCCCTCACTCTCCCTCATTCTTACTCGCTCTCACTCTCGCACTATATCACTCTCTCCCTCTCACAGTCCCTCATTCTTACTCACTGTGACTCTCGCACTCCCTCACTCTCTCTCATTCTTACACGCACTCACTCTCGCACTATATCACTCTATCCCTCATTCCCTCTCTCTCTGTCTGCCTCTCCATTCCTCTCTCTCTCTCTCATTCTCTCTATCTCTCATTTTCTCTATCTCTCATTCTCTCTCGCCTTGTACCTCTCGTTCTCTGTCTCTCTCTCTCTCTCTCTCTCTCTCTCTCTCTCTCTATCTCTCATTCTTTCTATCTCTCATTCTCTCTATCTCTTATTCTCTCTATCTCTCAATTTTTGCTATCTCTCATTCTCTTTATCTCTCTCTATATGTGCGTTTTATTTATCGTTTGAAGAAGGATACCAAACTCGATGCGTTTTATAGTAAATTAAGTTGGTTATCTGTTGATAGAAGACGTAAATATTTTTTAGGTCTGTTAACGTACCAGATCTTAACTAATAGAAGACCAGATTATTTGTTAGAGTTACTTCCACCTCCCAGTTGCGATGTCAGACGTTCGAACCGACTGCAATACTCGTGCTTTCAGCGTCCTCAGGCCCATACTAATACATATCAGAGGTCTTTCACCATGCAAGTGATGGACTTTTGGGATTCATTACCATCTGTGATAAGACTTAGCACGTCCGTTCTAATTTTTAAGAGACGTCTATATGATTATCTCAGCAATGATGATGGCGCAAATCGATATTAGAAATTAAGATTAAATTGTGATACATACGTAGCTTAATTACGATAAATTTTTTGTTTTTATTATTTACATTAGTAATTTTGAACACTTGTTCATGTTTTATACTTATGTTTTTATTTGTTATTATTTTTAAATAGCGAATTAATGTTATTATTTTTATTTATAAAATATAGTAAAATTGTTTTTTCCTTGCCTTAAGGTTAATTAATTTCCTAGGCATTAATAAATACTTTAGTAAAAAAGTGTCCTTTATTGATCGTCACGAACCAATGGTGTAAACAGATGTTAAGTTAAGTTACTAGGTATTAATCTATATATTTTGTAAATTACTAATTTTTTAGCCTTGAAAAGGGACGGTGAAAAAACGTCCGAAATGTCGGCATATTTTGTAACTTAACTTAACATCTGTTTACACCATTGGTTCGTGACGATCAATAAAGGACACTTTTTTACTAAAGATTACTTGGACGAACGATAGATTCATTTAAACAATAAAAATAATAAATACTTCTTCAATCAATCAATCACTCTCTATCTCTTATTCTCTCTCTCTCCTTTTCTCTCCCTCATTCTCTCTCGCTCCCTCACACAGACTCTCATTCTTACTCATTTTCACTATCGCACTCCCTCACTCTACCTCATTCTTACTCGCTCTCTCTCATTCTCTCACACTCTCCACCTCTCATTCTCTCTCTCGCTCTCTCTTTCTCTCTCTCTCTTTCTCTCTTTCTCTCTCTCTCTCTAACTCTATCACTCGTTCTCTCTCTCTATCACTCATTCTCTCTCTCTATCTCTCATTCTCTCCCTCTCTCTCTCTCTCTCTCATTCTCTCTCTCTTATTCTCTCTCTCTCTTTCTTTCTATCTTTCAATCACTATATTTCATTCTCTCTCTCTTATTCTCTCTATCTTTCAATCTCTAGCTTTCATTCTCTCTCTCTTATTCTCTCTCTCATACTCTCTATTTTTCATTCTCTCTCTCTTACTCTCTCTCTCTCTTTCTCTCTATCTTTCATTCTCTCTCTCTCTCTCTCTCCCTCTCTCTATCTCTCATTCTCTCTCTCTGTCTCTCTCTATCTGTCTTCCTATCTCTTCCTCTTACTGTCTCTCTCGCTCTGTCTCATTCTCTCTCACGCCAAGATTATGTTTGTCGGACGGACGGACGGACGGAGAATGAGAGAATGAGACAGAGCGAGAGAGACAGTGAGAGGAAGAGATAGGGTGACAGATAGGGAGAGAATATGAGACAGAATGAAAGATAAAGAGAGTGTAAGAATGAGAGAGAGAGAGAGAGAATGAGAGATAGAGAGAGAGAGAGAGAATGAAAGATAGAGAGAAAGAGAGAGAGAGAAATAGAGAGAGGATAAGAGAGAGTGAATGAAAGATAAGAGAGAAAGAGAGAGAGAATAAGAAAGAGTGAATGGGAGATAGAGAGCGAGAGCGAGAGCGAGAATGAGAGAGAGAGAGAGAGTGATAGAGAGAGAGAGAGAGAGAGAGAGAGAGAGAATGAGATTGATAAAGAGAGAGAATGAGAGATAAAGAGATAGTGCGAGAGAATGAGATAGATAAAGAGAGAGAATGAGATTGATAAAGAGAGAGAATGAGAGATAAAGAGATAGAGCGAGAGAATGAGATATATAAAGAGAGAGAATGAGATAGATAAAGAGATAGAGAGAGAGAGAGAGAGAATGAGATAGATAAAGAGAGAGAATGAGAGGTAAAGAGATAGGGAGAGAAAGGGAGAGTTAGGGAGACAAAGAGAGAGTGAGGGAGAGAGATAGAGAATGGGTAAGAGATTGAGAGGGAGAGAATGAGATAGATAAAGAAAGAGAATGAGAGATAAAGAGATAGAGATTGATTGATTAATTGAATAGAGTTTATTGATGTCTAGGATAGTTTCATCCTTAAGACAAGTGACAATAATTTACAAAATATATAAAATAATACAAAATATCGCAAAAAATATGTAAACAAACAATCGCAGATTTGTGCACAGTAATAATAGACTGTATATCGCCAAATATAACAAGTATAGCTAAATATATGGATATAATAATAATAATAATAATAACAATAAAGTCGCAAAAAAAGTACATAATTACGATATCTCATTCCATAACAGTAACTCAATTTAATACAATTTAATACAATACACTATTGGCAGTTGGTTACTGATTGTTTGTTGATTAAGTGGCAACGCAAACTATACTTGAAATTTGGTGCGCTCGAAATCCATCGCAATTCTGAGGAAAGCGCATCCCATAAGTCCATGGATTGTAAGGTAAATGACCTCAAATAGGTGTTTGTAGTAAGCCATGGGACGCTCAAAATTTGGCTGCCCTGTGCGAGCTGAACGACGCACCTCCTGGCTAGGGGGCGGAAAAAGGGCATATAAATAGTCAGGTTTACAAGTACTAAGGATCCTGTAGGTTAGTGCCAGTATTTTTTTTGGTATTTTTAAAAATTTAAATTTTTTGAAATTTTTGAAAATCAAAAAAGTATTGAAAAATTTTGAAAAAATTTGAGAGTATTCTTTTATTAATTTTATGACATTTTTGTTGTTAGAATTTTTTTCCTAAAGTTTGTAGGTTTTAAGAAAACGATACATTAAGATTTCCATAAAATTTTTTCATTCTTGCCGCCAGTTGAAAAAACGCGTCGATGTATTTTTCTGAAAAAAATTCCACTGAGAGTGAGTGTTTCTTGACTAATTTTAAGATTTTCTTGTTCTTAAAATTTTTTTCGTAAAGTCTATAGGTTTAGAGGAAAACATTTTTCTCGAATTGTACATAAAGTTTGGTTTCTAGCTACCACTACAAAATTCACGAACAAACTTGTACATCTTTTCATTTGTGCATGGACGCATATGTTCTATACAATTTGTACATGAATTACAAGTAAAGCATATAATAAAAATATTGGTTTTCACTTTTTCAATAAATTTGTTATTTAACGAAGACGTTCAAAATCTTCTGCTTCACCGCATCCAGAGCATCCATATGTATCAGATTATTTGGATAGTGATTCCGACGAAAGCATACTGATTCCGAATGCGGACAATTCAGGCCCCGATGATTTTGATTCCGATTGTGATTCGATACCTGATTCAGATTCTGAACATGAATTCACACTACCGATTATTACTTATAAAAAAGCTTGTGTTAGTTATTCTGAAAACTTAGATAAACTTGAAAAAAATCACGAATTCATTTGGATCGATGGCGAGAAGTTATATTCATATACTTGTGAAGAAACAATATTATTATCTGAAGCTGCAAAAAAGAATATAAAGGCGTACGAGCCTTTCCAATTGTTTGAAACCTTTTTTTCCACTGAAATGATACAATATAAGTATAATTGATGCGTTTAAAGAGAATAATTATGATTTAAAATTACAAGATCTTACAATTTTATAGGTATAGTTATTTTCAGTTTATTCAATAAAAGAAAGTCTCAGAGAGATTATTGGTCATCTCATCCATTCTTATCTAATGACATTGTTTCTTCTGTAATGACTCGCGATAAGTTTGAAGAAAAAATCTAAAATAAAATATTCAAAAGCTAAAGACAAGGATCTAAACGATAGAGGGTGGCGGGTTTGTTCGATGTTGAAACTTTTTCAAAACAACCTCCTAAAGTTTGGAATATAGAAAACTTCTATATGTATTGATGAAATGATGGCCAAGTCTTGTGCAAAAACTGTATTGAAACTATTTACTCGAGACAAACCAATTAGGTTTGCTTTAAAATTTTGGGGTTTATGCACTTCAGACGGCTGAAAATCCCTGCATTTCATTTATACTTTGATAATTTTTTTACAAATATGGATTTGATTTTACACTTGCAAAAATTACGTTTGAAATGCACTGGCGCTATCAGAGACAATCGAGTCAAAGAAAAAAATATACTTGAAAAGAAAGCTCCATGAGGTACTTATATTGTAAAACACTATATTGTAAAACACTCCACTATCAACTTCGAGAAGATATAGTTCGGAGGCTCGATCCAAAATTGATATAACTTTTCCGCAAGCTTTTCAATTGTACAACAAATTTATGGGCGGTGTTGACTTGCATGATGGACACTGCAATAATGTACTTCCAAGTATACGTTCCAAAAAATGGACATGGGTCGTTTTTATAAGATTTATACAGGCATCCATTACAAATGCCCACGTAATTTTTAATGCTACACGTCATGGAAAGAAAATGTTGGAATAAAAGAGTTAACTATTTCGATTGCTAAATATTATATTCTAAAAGGTGAAACAAGTAAAACATTTCATACACGATCTAATAGAGACAAATTAAAAAATTGTTCAAATAAAGAATGTCCAATAAGAACAAGGATCTATTGTGAAAAATGCTATCTATATTTATGTAATAATTGTTGGGCCAAAAAGCACTGATAAAAGATAATGTTAAAGTGAGAGGCAAGGGGATTCACGATAAAAAGCACCCCAAAGGAGACAAAGTTCTACCACGTCCACGCCGTTGTCTCTGGGTAATGCTAAGAGTAGAAAAGAACCATGTATATGCATAAAATCAGCAAAGTTATCAAGGAACACTCACAAATTTTTTCGAAATTTTTTTTGGTATTTTTAAAAAAATAAATTTTTTAAAATTTTTGAAAATCAAAAAAAGTTTTGAAAAATTTTGAAAAAATTTGATAGTGTTCTTTGATTAATTTTAAAACATTTTTGTTCTTAGAATTTTTTTCGTAAAGTTTGTAGTTTTTAAGAAAACGATAGATTAAAATTTCCATAAAATTTTTTTATTCTCGCCGCCATTTTGAAAAAACGCGTCGATGAATATTTCTGAAAAAAATTCCACTTAATGTTTACGTGCCATGATCACCTCTAATCATAGAATAAAGTTGATACTTTTGCGGTATCATTGTGAAAAAAAGCAAAATAAATTTTTTTTACAAAATTTTCATGTTTTTTACGTTAAAATCGGCCATATATTTTTTTCTCGGTGTTTAATCGAAATTTTGAGTGTGGATTCTGAAAGAGCATTATTTTTTTTTTGGTCAGATGCACAATTTCACGATATTAGTAAATGTTGGAAAACTAAAAAAACAGCAAAAGTGCACACGACGAAGAAATAAATAGAAAAATACGATTGATACAAAGACGTTAGGAAGCTGGTACTAAATATTTGCGATGGAAATAAATATAGATTGCTATTACAAGCATCAAGAAACAAAGTAGAGGACACATTTTACATTATCTTAGAATCATTTTTTAGTAAAAACTAGAGGAATACATAATCCATTTAAAAATTAAACGAAAAATAAAAACGATGTTCATTCCTTCTAAAAATGTGTAATTTAGCAGACGGAAGAGTAAGAAAAAGTTTAGAAAATCCACCAGTAGGTGGCGATGCTAAGCGTTTTCAACTTATTAAAATATGTTTTATTTCATTCGTGGTGGAATAGGCGACGGATCCTATAGAAGGTGCATGCACGATCGGGCCGTTTGCCGCACGCACATCGTACTTTCAAATACATTGTACTATACCGACACTAAATGTTGGGTGCATTATTTGTTTAATTCCAATTATTTAACATAATGAGAACTAGAAAACGGGATAAAGGCATATCTTTAATATACATTTTAAGTGTATTACAAGTACAAAAGTTGAATTTATGATAAAATATCGTTAAAATTTGAAAAATACGATTTGAAATATAACCTCTCTTTGTCAACAGGCAACAACGATTTAATTTAATTTTGTAAAAACTGGACTGTGTCCTAAGATATGCAGTGCAGATACATAAGTTCACTATATTGGTACAAGTTGGAATACTAAACAAGCAGACAAAAGTGCACGACAAAAAATTAAATCGAAAAATACGTTGGATACTAAGACGGTAGGAAGCTTGTATCATATATTAGGGATGGAAATAAACGTTTTTCCGTTATGCGTCGGTTCTAAAAAAGAATGCGCTACCATTTTTATCACTTTTATTTGAAATACCGTAGTTTATTGGTATTTTGTCAATTCAGATAGTTTAACGTTGGCTATATAGTAACTGCAAATTTCAAAATTTAATATCAATAAGGACAAAATGATTGTAAGAAAAGAAAAAATCAGATCTACTCCAGAACATTGTGCAGTAATTAGTAATAATTTAATAGAGACACCTGCGAGGCGAGACTATAATCACCGCCGACGTCCTCCAAGAAAAGAAATTTTTTGTTTTTCCTATCTTACTACAAATAGTTTTCGGTTATTAACACAACACAGTTATAAAATTAATATTAAACCTGCTACAATAAATTAGGTAATTGTTTTCGAATTCTCGATGGCTCGATACCTGCGAGGCGAGACATTCTCGGCGCATCGCTTATATTGCATCGTTAGATAGTCTTAGGAGGGAGTGAGCATGCCTTGGGAGAATATATAATCCAATACCATACCACGTGTAAATTAGAATCCGAAGATAAATTTGCAGTTCATATATAATATAATAAAATGGAATATAATAAAAGATCGCTTAACATGAGTATATCTTTTATTTCAACATGGTAGCAGAGTATGGTTGGAAAAAAAAAAGTTTTAAGGTTAAGTGACCACGTGTAGCGTTTAATGAAGTGAATAGTAATCGGTGTAAATGATTGAAGACAAAAAAGAAATAAATCAAGACATGTTGATAAAAGTGTTGATAAAACAGATTAAGAATATCTGGATTTTAAAACCGGTAATATTTGAGAATAAAAGAGAAAATACGAAAAGCACAAAGATGTTAAAAGAAGAGAATATAAAATTCCAAGTCTTCAATGGAAGTGATTATATTATATGGAAAAAAAGAATATTATTATACTTGTACTGGAAAAAGTGTGATGAACCGGCTGCACGTGAAAAATTGAATACGGAGACACAATCCGATTGGGATGAAAAAAAATTTAAAAGCAATGAATTACATATACTGTAGTATAACAAATGAACAATTAGAGTTTGTCACAGATGAAGACACCGCACTAAAAATAATAACAAAATTCGACAGAATATATTTCAAAGAATCGACGGCTCTACAGATTTGTGTAAGAAAAAAATCGATAGTATGAGATTTAAAGATTTTGAAGAATCGAGTACATTTTTCACAGAGTTTGAAAGATTAATTAACGAGTTAAAACGTGCTGGTGCAAAAATAAATCGATGGCTCCAGTCCGAAAGGTCTTATCTCGCGAAATAAAATAGAAAGGTCCTATCTCGCGAAATAAAATCGAAAGGTTTTATCTCAAATGAAAATTTTTAATTTACAATTAGTAGTCGAAATTTTAACTATGTCCGCCAAAAAAAATTTTTGTTATTTGTAAATACTTAATATTTAGTTTAAATTCATTAATCTTCAATTCATTATTATAATAAATAATATTTCATATATATTGCAATTTATACAATTTCTGTAATTAATATAATTTCATTTATTTATTTTTTTTATGTATCTTCGTACATAAGAATGTGACTTTTAATGAATTGTAATTTACTGTTTACAATAAAAAATGTTTATGATTAAAAATAGTGCCTAAAGGTACTGTATAAAACACTTGTTATAATTAAATTATACATTAACAAAAATTGTACTACCTTTTATTTTAATAAACATTTTTGCTAATTTCTAAATCAATGTTATTAGTCTTACATAATTAATGTTTCCACTACTAATTTTAAATTAAAAATTTTCATTTGAGATAAGACCTGTCTATTTTATTTTGCGAGATAGGACCTTTCTATTTTATTTCGCGAGATAAGACCTTTCGGACTGGAGCCATCGAAATGAAAGAGAAAAACTCGACTATATCGACGGCTGAGAGGAACAAAAACTTATCTCGGCAGTCGTTTCGAGAAGAGCCTATCTCGGCGACGGCTTGAAGAAAGAGCTATCTCGGCTGCCGCTTCGAGAAGTGCCTATCTCGGCGACGGCTTGAAGAAAGAGCTATCTCGGCTGCCGCTTCGAGAAGAGCCTATTTCGGAGGCGACTTGAAGAAATACCTACCTCAAGTCAGATTTTTTGTTTTCAAATTTTGTAGTGGTAGCACTGCGCAATTTTAAATTGCGGGCTTTAAAAGCTGGTAAAAAATTATGAAAAAAATCATGATTTGGTTTTCAATATTGCCAGTATTATTATTATAGTAAAATAACATCCAAGAGGTGGTTTAATATATTTATATTTAAAACTGAGATTTTGGTCAGCTATCGTTTCCAAGGAGAAAAAAATAAATTGTGCGCCGAATTTAGATTTTCCTTACCGACGGGTATAAATAATATAAAATTATGTAATAAAATAAAAAATAAATAATCAATAAAAGTATGTAAATAAAATTCTTAATTTTCTTCAAAACCTCGTTTACCAGATATAAACAAGACAATTAAAATAAGTGTTTCTTATCTATTACATTTAGAAAAAAAATGTTTTATCAATTATTAATCATTTTTGCGTAATACGTTTTAATATTTCGTAATTACTTTCAACAGAGTGTATTATTCTAAATTTTTATCAAAATTTTTTTAGCTAATTTATTTGCCATATAAGTACGCCAATCAATTTGTCTCATCATACTATGATTTTTAAGAATATGCTTTTACTAAAAGATATCTCGGGAACTATTTCAAATATTATATCATATAATTAAAAAATTACAAAAATAAATTAACAAGTATTTAAATTATAAGTTTTTTTATAATTTATTGTAAAAGACATATTTAATTACAAAATTGGGTTAGTGTAACTTATTTTATTCTAATCAATCCATGTAATTTTTATAAATTATTAAATTTTATAAATTTATACATTTTCTTAAGTAATTTTTGTACACAAACAGCTGAATGTTACATTTTTTTGTAAAAGATTTCTACTTTAGCGTTAAATATTATTTAAATAGATTTTAAATTTATGGTAGTATTTTTATAGTCAAATTTAGCCTGTCAAATCGCACTTTACACTTGATATACGCCTCTTAAAATTATTTTTCAGACCTGAATGATATTTTCCATTGGGAATTAACTAGAGTCGCCGCATTCTAATTATTTCCAAATTTTGAACAATTTTTCATCCAACACATTGGCGCGACACTAGATTTATCGATATATTTATTTATGTATATATTTATGTATATATTTATTAATGACCAGGTCAAAAGCATGTGCAATACTAAAAAACAAACCATAATTTTTTTCATAATTTTTTACCAGCATTTTAATCCCGCAATTTAAAATTGCGCAGTGCTACCACTACAAAATTTGAGAACAAAAAATCTGACTTGAGATAGGTCTTTCTTTAAGCCGCCTCCGAGATAGGCTCTTCTCTAAGCGGCAGCCGAGATAGCTCTTTCTTCAAGCCGTCGCCGAGATAGTATACTAGATATTATACTAGATATTATATAGAATAAAATTACTATGTGGGAGCAGCGAAGCTCGAGTGAAAACGGCAAGAAAAAGTCGAGTGTATTTAAAGTCGAGGAATGAGACATAAAATGCTATTGCTGTGGAAAGAAAGGACATATCAAGAAAAATTGCCAAAACAATTATCAAGAGGGATCCAGCAGTGGTGCGCAATGCCGAAGAGGTGCGAGCCAGCAACAAGAACAACAACACAGGGGACACAGCGGACGAGGCTATGGTCAACAAAGAAGAGACTACAGTCAGCGAGGACGAGGCAGAGGGTACCAGCCACGCGCCGATGGACCAAGTTAACACGATGCGAGGTACTCGTACAGCGAAGGTTACGACCTAGATAACGATGCGAACGAGTCGGGAACTTTTCTAACACAGATTAAGCGTGATCGTATGAGCGAAGCAAATGTATATACGTGCGAAAAAGGTAATATAGATTGGATATTAGATAGCGGATGCTCTGATCATATAATAAATAATGATTGTTATTTTTCGGAATGGATAAAACTAAAAAATTCGATAAACGTGAAAGTCGGAGACGGTAGAACTTTCAAAGAAACTAAAGTCGGTAAAGTTATTACGTATTTTACGGTATATAATAAGAAGGTAAAATTTACAATATCCAATGTATCCGTAAAAGAAATGGATAGAAATTTATTAATTATGCAATCTGTAGGAAAAGAATCAAAGATATATAATAAATACAATAGATTAATGGGAATTGCATATAAAAAAATGGTTTATATCAAATAAATAGTTATGTAGACAGAGTAGACGTATATAAAATGACACAAAAAGAAAAATTGCATAGAATCTTGGGGCATGTAAATTTTGATTATTTAAATACAATGTGTAATAATAAATTAGTTCAGGGAATGCCAAAAAGATTAGAATAAATTCAATTAAATTGCGGAACGTGCATTAAGAATAAAATGCATAATTTGCCATTCTAAAATAATCGCAGCGGCGCGAGTGAAATTCTTGAATTAGTACAGAGAACGCGAAAGAAAAATGCCAAATAGATATGGCCTATCAAGTTCAAATTTTATTTATGTAAATGTAGTAAGCGCAGATAGTCAAAAAACATATGAAAAAACTTTAATTGATAATGATAGTGATTCATGGAAAAAAGCTATGAATAGAGAAATCAATTGTCTAGAAAAAATAAAACGTGGAAATTAGTAGAAAAACCAAAAGGAAACAAAATGGGTGTTTACAAGCAAATCTGATAATCACAAAAAGGCAAAATTAGTTGGTCGTGGATTTCAACAGAAAGAAGTACTGGATGATTTATCTTCACCAGTAGCAAAAATACAAACACTAAAATTATTATTATTCTATTGTTGTCAAAACGGTTTAATAATTATGCAAATGGACGTAGAAACCACATTGCTAAATGGGTCGGTAAAGTCAGACATATTTGTAAAACAGCCTAAAGGTTATGAGGACAAAACCGAAAGAGTATATAAACTAGAAAAGGCATTGTACGGACTGCGCGAAAGCCCAAAAGCCTGGTATGAATGATTCGATGATTATATACAGAAATTGGGATTCCAAAGAAGCGAAAATAATTATTGCCTGTACTTAAAATATGATAATCGCGAAACATTATATTTTATTCTATTTGTAGACGATTTATTGATATGCGGGAAAACTTTAAAAAAAGTCGATGAAATTAAGAGAAAATTGTCAAATAAATTTGCAATAAAAGACCTAGGTGAAGTAAAGACTTATTTGGGTATAAATATTAATTATAATAATGAAAAAGTTGAAATTACACTAGACCAAAGTGATTATATACAGTCATTAAGTAGAAAATATAATATTGAAAATAGTAAATTATGCCCTACACCTATGGAACAAAATTTAAGTCTTCAACCCGCACAGCCAGGATCAATCGATATAAAATATTGAAATCTCATTCGAGCCTTATTGTATATTAGTACTGGAATTACTTGGTTACGACGATACTCATTACAAGTATGCATTACGAATTCTAAAGTATTTGTATTTAACGAGAGAATTAAAATAATGAATTTATTTAAAGATTTAAAATAATAGTCGAAAAACCCATTAAAATTTATGAAGACAACTCTGGAACCGTTGCAATAGCAAAATTTGGAAATGTGACAAAAAAGTCTAAATATATCGAAGTATACTATCATTTTGTTAACGAATGCTATGAAAAGAAAGAAATTGAAATTGTAAAAGTAGATTCTGAAAATAACGTTGCTGATATTTTGACAAAAGCGCTAGCTAGAATAAAGTTTGAAAAATTCAGAGTGCTTTTAAAAATTATTTAAATATCACGTAGCATAAAAATTAAGGAGGTGTATTGAGATATGAGTAATTTTGTATCCTACAAGTCAAATGACCCGCTGTACAGTATAGCTACAGTATCCTATACCCCGACTATAATAATTTATGCGTACGCATCGCGAGGTGTGAAAGAGAGCGAGAGTATAAAAACACACACACGTTAGATAGTCTTAGGAGGGAGTGAGCATGCCTTGGGAGGATGTATAAAGTAATACCGTACCACGTGTAAATTAGAATCCGAAGATAAATTTGCAATTCATACATAATATAATAAAATGTAATATAATAAAAGATCACTTAACATGTGTATAACTATATTTCTATGATCCCAACTATCTTTTATTTCAACAATAAAATCTTGTACAATAAATTAGGCAATTGCTTTCGAATTCTCGACGGATACCTGCAAGGCGAGACAATCTCAGCGATGCGTCGAGGGTGTTTAGCCTCACAGGTTCTTCGTGAGTATAATCAACCGCCAAAGCTTACCGATAAAAAAGCGTACTTTTTTTTAACACACATAGTTGAAAACCCTTTTTGGCCGGACTCTTATATTGTTCCGGCTCGGTGTACACCGGGGTGGGAACAGCCTAAAAATGCCTTCAAAAATCATTGTGGAGTTCAGCGTACCTTAAGGACTCAACTCAGTCTCTGGCAAGCCAAAGCAGGAGATCAACTATCGCCTAGCAAGTGATGGGTCCACCACTGTGGGTAAAGGGCCTCGGCCGGAATCATAGCAATTCCCAAAAGCAAGGAACCTCCGAAGCACAATGTAGGGTTGAACAACGTAATTCCAAAAGTATCTTTAAAACCGAGAATTAGTAGGTTCGCCGAAGTATCTCGTCGAATTGATCTTTTCGATTTTCAGTTGTGAGTTAGTATACTCGTCTAGAGAACGTCTCGAAGCATTGTCCTCTCCGAACAGGACTTATACCTTCGGGTATACAAAGTACCTATTACACCCGGCCGGATGGCTGGGTTTTTCTATTTGAAGAAATTTGAAATTGGCGGAGAGAGAATGATGCTGAGATGACGAGATCAGAGACGACGAGTAGAAGTCCCGCATACTGACCCAGTTTAGCCATGTACAAGTAAGAGAGTCCTAAAGACACTTGAAGCGTATAAAGGAAGTAAGTCTTTTCGAACGGCAGACTGAAATGAAACGGAAATTCGAATAGCATGGATGGATGGAATGATACGAAGAACCCAACGACGGTCTTGAAGTGTGATCCAATAGCCTATGCAGTATGCCTTGGCTCCCCACAACTGACCACGTACCAAATTTACCGATCATGACAATAAAGGCAGGCAACCATACCTAGCCTTAATCTTGTAAATAACAAAACTGTCCTCGGACAGATAGATCTAAGAGCACGAAATCTTGTATATACACAGAGCCGGGGCACGGCTAATCAAGCAAGTGCCCCGGAAGCGCAAACAGATCGGCCAGATGCCATGTACATATCTAGAGCCGGAGTACAACTAATCAAGTTGCTACCCGGATGCGTAGAGAGATTAACCATATGCCTTGTAGATATACAAAACAATATGAACCAAATCTAACTAATCAAATTAATCTGTATGAATTCATATGATTCGAAAGTGCACAATTTGAGGCGTGGGGCTCATATCAATCAAAGGCAAAACAGCCAGAGACCACGCCAATGATATAAACAGCACATACAAGATTAAGATTACAAATTGAATCAATCACATAGATCGCATGGGCAGAAGCATGCGTGTATATATTGTAAATATTGTACATATTGTAAATAGTAGGGAACGGAAAAGTTAGATATTAAGTAAGTCTTGTCACCTTGTCGTCGTAGTCGTCGTATATCTCTTGTAGGCTCTCTCTAAGTTACCGCATATTTTCTCTCAAAACCTCTCTCGTCTGTTTTGCGATTTTGCGATAAAATTTTTACACTTTTTATATACATAATACTCGTTGCTCTGGGTCGAAACTGCCAAAAGCACTTACCAGACAAGACTATGCCCCCTTCCACTAAGGTGAAGAAGGCGAGGGCCATGAATCGAAAGAGACGAGGCACAGCCGAAGGTTCACACATCGAACGCGCCAATGCGGAACCGGCCGGCCAGCCCTCTCACGGTACCGATGGAGTATTCAAAACTGACAGAAGCGCCCAAGAGCCACCAAACTCGAAGGCGGGACTGAAGGTGAGAATACTCCAACTGAAAATGGGTAGATCGAGGGCCGTCAAAGACGAAACTCGAATTCGAATGGCCAGAACAGGGATTGACCTCGCTCTAGTCCAGGAACCCTATGCGCCGAAAGGCACGCTAACAGGGATTGGACTTAGCTTTGGTACAATTACAGGTGCCAGGCCCGGCCAAACAACAACGGCAGCTGTGATCCACAGCTCTGGCACCTTAACATACACAAGGGTCTCCCAGTTCTGCTCTACCCATTGCGTCTGCTCCATGGTGAGCGGCGCATTTGGACATTTCTACGTGGTCAGCTTATACTGCCAATTCAGGGACTCCATAGAGAGACACCTGGTGCAATTACGACACATTCTGTCCTCGCTGAAGGATCAAAAGATCCTAATAGCGATGGACGCGAATGCTAAGTCGTCCTGGTGGGGCTCGCCAGTAAATGATGGCAGGGGTCGAGTTCTGGAGGACTTTGTTCTTGAGCATGACCTGACTGTGATGAATCGAGAGGGGCCACCTGCGTGAGTTCGAGAGGTAAAACCTTCATCGACGTAACGCTGGCGACCAAGAGCCTCAAACCTTTCGTCACGGGATGGTCAGTCGAAGATTGGTCAACGAGCGATCATAGACCAATCCACATCGTTGTTGACTTCGAAAGGCAGCCCGTACGCCGACAAAGGGTACTAGAATTACGGTTCAATATCCGGAAGGCAGATTGGGAAGCCTTTCAAGAAGTCCTCAAGGTCGAAAAGTCGCGCCTCTCGGACATGCCGATCAACTCTGCAGACGACGTTGACAAATACGTCGATGCGTTAGAAGAGGCGATCATAAAGGCAAGTAAGAAGGCGATCTCCATGAAGAAGAGGTTTTCTAAATCATCCCCATGGTGGAGTCCGAGGCTGACACATCTCAGAGGTAAAGTCAAACGTTTAGAACGCAGATGGCTAACCCAGAGCATAGGAAGCGGGACGACTGAGGTCATGAAACAACGAAAGCTCAAAAACACGCTTTCCCTCATGCGGAAAACAAAGATCAAATACAAGTCCGAAATTACGAGATCCAAGAAGGAGAGCTGGAAACAGTTCGTCAGCCGGGAAAGCGAGAAAGATGTATGGAGTCTTCCATACAGGCTCGCTTCAGGCAAAGTACGAATGATGATTGGAATGGACTTTCACGTGGAAAAACGTAGAGCGTGTCTCGAAGGGCTAGACTCCCAGGAGACACCTCCATTCACCCGGCTTGAAACAGTTCAAGCAATCTATGAGAACAAGAACGGGAAGAGTCCAGGCACGGACAGAGTGGAAGTAGAAGTGCTCAAAAAGTCAACTCCATTGCTAGACGAGATCGACAAACTATTCAATGCCTGTTTGAGGTACGGTGTCTTTCCCAAGAGATGGAAGGAAGGAATGCTGATCACTATACTTAAGTGGCCTGACAGAGATGAGCAGGAAATGAAGTCTTATAGACCGATTTGCCTGCTCAGCGTCATGGGTAAAACCCTTGAACGCCTCATTATAAAAAGGCTTAAAGAACAGCAACAAGACGAGCCAGGGCCTACAGGTATCCAAACATCCGGAGATCAGTTCGGATTCAAATCCGGACTGTCAACGGAGGATGCCATCATGAGGCTCAGGCAACTAGTCGAATGCAGCGAAAGTTCTTATGTGATGGCGTTCCCCCTAGACATCTCAGGGGCATTCGACAACTTGTGGTGGCCGAGTCTCCTTAGTGAGCTCAAGAGTCAAAAGTGCCCAGCAAGTTTTTTAATTTGTTGTCAAACTATCTTAAGGACAGGGAGGTTTGCATCTAAGTAAACTTCGAAGAGTCCAGAAAGAAAGTGACCAAAGGATGCCCCCAGGGATCGATTTTCGGCCCAATCGGATGGAATCTTGACTATGACACCTTACTCAGGGAGCTTCATAATAACGGATTTAACGCTATAGCGTACGCCGACGACATAATCACCTTAGTCGAAGGCGAAACCCGAACGAAGCTCCAAGAACATGGACAAAGAATGATGGATATTGTCGATACCTAGTGCGAACAACATAAACTGGACATATCGATCCCGAAATCGGGAATGATACTATTGAAAGGACGACTCGATGCTCGTAAGCCCCCAAAGGTTCAACTGAAGGGGCAAACGATCAAAATGCTTAAGGATATGAAGTACCTTGGTGTAACCTTTCAGGAAAGGTTCGGAGTGACGAAGCACATCCAAATCATCGAATCTAAGTGTTACGACCTACTTGGTCGACTATCACAGATCTCTGGCGCGAATTGGGGGATGAGAAATAGATCCCTCAGCCTGATGTACAAGTGCCTATTTACCCCCATAGATGCGTATGCAGCTGCTGGGTGGTCGAACGGTGTGGATACTGCCGGTAAGAAGAAGCTTGCATCTTTGCAAAGGCGGACTCTGATCTGGCTTTCGAAAGCGTACAGCACCGTATCCAATGAGGCACTTCAGGTGATCTCTGCTGCCCTGCCCATCGACCTAGTGTTGAAGGAAAGAGTAACTCATTACCACATCAGGCGGAGCAGATCCGTCCTCGTGAACGATGTGCGTATCGAAATAGACCCCGAGAGTAGAACCTTGAAAAGCGACATCTCTGAAGCCAAAAGAAAAGTTCATTATGAACTTTTGAACGAGTGGCAAAAGAGATGGGATTCTACAGAAAAGGGGTCGACCACGCGCAACTTCATCCGCTCTGTACATGACAGGACTAGAAAGAGTTGGTTACGGCCGAACCACTACACATCACAGTTCCTCACGGGACACGGGTCTTTTAAGTCTTACCTGTACCGTTTCGGGAAAAGCGAAGACCCGAGATGTAACTGTGGTCTCGAGCAAACTTCTGACCATATACTCTTTGATTGTCCCCGTGTAGCTAAGAGCAGACAACCACTCATCGACGTGGTTCACAGCTATGGCCACTCGTGGCCATGTGACCCTTCGGTGTTGGTTGACCGCATAGAGATCTATCGGGCGTTTAACAAATTCGCCCGAGAATTCGTTATCTCCTCAGATCGGAACTCCGAGGACGGTGACAGCGATGATTGCGACGTTACTCTACTAACACCAAATTGGAATGAAAGGGAAAGTATAAGTGTTTCTAGAAAGAGGCCACTTCCCTGGCAATCCAGTGTGAAGCCGTGTACAGTGAAACTGGTTAGACTGTCTCACCAGGATCTCCAGTCTGTACATCGAGCTTGAAAGGCATCCCCAAAGCCGGGATCGCCTGTTTGAACCCGATTAAGGGAATTGTCAGAACCCTCGACTTTGAACGGCCTCGTCTGAACGACGAGAACAGAGGGTTCAGACACATCACGGGATGCAAAGAAATTTCTCCTATAAATTGCATTCATTCGAACGCTAGGCTACCTACCGCAAAACCTCTCCGGAGATCCGGGGAGTAATAGGGAGATGTGCTTCGGCATGTCGACAGTTGGACCAATATAACTTTACTATGGTATGCAGGGACTGGGAACCGAGCCCCACGTTGGCGTACCTCTGAGTTGAAAGTGAAACGCCAGCGTGTCCCCAGTATTGGGTTGGACTCTGCGGGGTATGTGGTTGCAAGTAGGCTTGACGGGTGAAGCGAAGTTGACCCGGATGCCGCTTATGTTCGAAAGCGGAAGACGGCGGTGAGCTAAACACCGCCGCATCCCTACCGAGGATTACGGCTTAAGGCAAACCGTCGTAAGGCGGCGTGCTATCGTAAAGAGCTTCGGTACACTTCCTAAGTGGCCTCTCACCGGGGTAAATCGAAGCCATAGGAGGCTCTCAGAGAGTTTCACTTTTCGAACGCATCGGGGAAGCTTTAGGCACCATCGCCGACAAGGGAAACCGACCAACTGTGAAGCTTAGATGACGAGAGCCTCCAGGGCAGCAAATACTGCGGATCGATGCGGTGATATTGCCCTAAGGAAAGACTCTAGGACAGTCATAGAATACTGCTATCGTCCTTCATGTGTGTGTGTGTGTCGGGAAAGCAGGTGCAATGCATTTATGCCTTCTTTTGAAAGTGCGCTTCCCATCTCTCCCCCCTTTCCACCCTTTTCCACTCGCGTAGCAAACCGCCGTAGCTTGTACGCAGCCGAGCATTTGTTTTATATATTCGCCAAAATTATACGTGACTGGCGCCCAAAACCCTTTATCTATTATTATAATAAATTATTACTGTTTTTATCAATCGTTTATTTCGCCTTTGTCGCCATCCCATAATACCCTGCGTGATCGTTGCAAAATGTATATAGAAAACTATTTTGTATTGATAGGCATATCTCGATTGAGCTCGTTAGAAACTAGCAGACGACGGTTCTCTCTAGAAGGTGCGTGCACAGTTCGACTCGTCAATTACACGCACCTCCTACACTCGGCAAACGGAGTACGATTTCAAGTTGCAATTTCATTAGGTTATGTACTTACCATGTATTATAAATTATCAGTTATTTAACAGTACCATAGTAAATATCCATTTTATATCTACATATGTTGCAACGTATTTTTGTTATTTATAGGAGATATTTAGTCAATCGATTCAAAAAATAAAGAAAATAAATGACTGGTGAACGTTGGTTGTTAAACGTTCAATAAATCCCTCGGTGGCAACCATTTCCTTAACAGCATCATCCAATTACAACGAAAAAGTTAATAAATAAAAAGAAAAAAGAAAAATATATTATTTAATAAAATCAAATAAAAGAAAGAAAAAATTCATGCATTTTATAATAAACCTTTTTTATTATATGGAAATTAATAATATTGAAAAATAAAATTAATATCACATGCGGAAGTACAATGCTGTTGAAAATTGGTCGATCTCCTCTGATGCGGGTTCTTCCGGTTGCATTTTTTTTTTAAATAAATATATTTCGTATTTTTATTTATTAAAGGACTTGCAAATTTGGAACGTGAGAAGGTAAATCATTACATGCTAAATAAATGAACAAACAGAAATTAAATTGTTTGGCCCTTGGCTCTTTTTCCAATTTATTTAAACACATAATATAAATTACAGTTTTGTTTTAATGTTCCATGTATTTATTTTTATAACTATAATTCGCATCGATTTAATTACTATTTATTGCGACGTGGCTCGAGATCATTTTCAATATATTTATGCAAATTCCCGAATCAAGCATAAAAGAAATAAATTCAAAATGAATGTTCACTGATCTAATCTTAACCAAATACTTGTTTTAGTTCACAATTCATAAGTATTCACTACGCGGAAAAATAAAAAACAACTTTTATTGTTAATTTTCTATTTTATAAATTAAAATATAACGCGAGACGGTATAATGCATTTTTTAACTATCCGTTTCCTATGTACAAAATAAAATAAAATCAATCACGGCGCGGGAGATAAACTTTCTCCGATTTCCTGGTTGGCGATTGCTAAAAAGATTAATACAGAATCGTAAGGTTCACCCAGCCTAGCCCCAGGCATCGGCGTCATCTTTACGGATGGGGTGCACAGAAGGATAAGAGTCGTAACACTTTTTCCTGTTTAAAAAAAAGAAAGAAATTTCGCAGTCCCATGTAAAAACACGGGACCAGTCAGGACCTGTCGCCGCTAGGGCTACCAGCTCCTAAAAAGGACAGGAATAAGGATTAGGGTTTTTCATAGTGCAGCATACTTACTACTGCAACTTCTTATCAGAACTCCTGCGAATCTTTTTCCTCTCTAACTGTATCCTTGGGTTGTTCGGGCGTGAATGTCGAGAATTCTCGGCGATACTGAGCTCCCGAGTAAATTATCTCGCTGAATTAGATAAGATAATCTTATGCGCGAAGGGTTAATTTTAATTACGCAAATATTAAGCACGCGCACGTAGATATTGCAAGATTATTCATTAATTTATATCTTTCCTTCGTTAATTATTATGGTCGAAAAGAAATTATTAACCTTTAGAGGGCCGGAAAACGCCTAGAGGCGTAAACCTTTTTTTCATAAGTACTCAATTTTTTCATTTAAATAACTCAATTCATAAAGTGTATATGCTCTGGTCCGTGGGTTTTGACTTTTATTTTTTTTGTGTATTATAATGTATTTGTGTAGTTTTCAAATTGTGCATTTTAACGTTTTTCTGAAATTTTGAAAATTTTGACATTTGGCCTTACCGTACCGGACCGGAATACGCCTCTAGGCGTAAGGGGTCTGACTCACCAACATCGCAACTTAGTTTGGCTCTAACTCAAGGACCTTAGACCACATTCCTATAGAAAAATGCGATTTTCAAATTTTTCAAAACCCCGGCCCTCTAAAGGTTAATCCATTGAATGTAGGAGTGTTAAACTCGATTTCACAGATCCAAAAATAAAAATAAATCGTTTAATTTATTAATGTTTCTAAATAAAAAAAAAGATTAGATTAATTAATATTCATACACGTGTTATCGGTCTCCTCTTTGAGCGGATCTTCGTTGTCGCGCATGAACTTGGAGACCCCGCGTCGCGGTAATGGGAGTCCCGCATGGGCGTAGAGGATCGAAATATATTATTATTCCCTTTTTGCGGATTTTACTTATTTATTTATTATTTTTCCTTTTTTATAAAATAAAACTGTTACAATGTATTTATTAGAATTAAACATATTTCCAACTGCATTAATTATAATGTATAAAAGTTAGTATAAATAAACTTAATAAAACAAACAAAATTGTATATAAAGATAAAATAACATGTGTCCCTCCATCAACGGTCTCCATAGAAGTAGCTTTACTTGTCGTTTACCAATAACTGTTTTGCTCATTGCTTAATTTAGTAGTGATTAAAAAATTCATTTAAACCTACCAATTAGTTGATAAGATTATGGAGATTGTTCAGAAATACTTAGTTTATTAATATTAGAAGATATAGAAAACTTTAACAATTTAAACTTCATTTTAAAGTTTAAATTTTAAGTAGACGCTAGTACCATTCAGAAAGTTTATTATTATGAAAAGCTTATTAAATGTAAGCAATGGTGAATATTTTTTTTATCAGGAATGAAGGGTACCAAAACTATACAAAGTATATGGGGTGGTAATGAAAATTGAACTGAATTAAAAATTTAACTATACAATAATAGATCATTTTTTGAGTCCTTTGAAAATCATAATGTACGTAACACTGATAAGAAAATTGTAATTTTAGTAGATGGATATGCGTAACTTGTGTTATAATTAATTATAAATTAAAATTGACAGTGTAATTGCAATACAAATCAAAGTGAAAATTGTGCAGTATACAATAATTAGTATACGTACTTACAGTACAAATGTATATCGAAGTATAGTAAGTAATTAATATACGTACAGTACAAGTTACCATGAAGTGTACGAACAGTACACGGTACCATATAAAGTGTACTTACAGTACACGTTTCATAGAGTGTACGTACAGTACACGTTACCATAAAGTACAAATACAGTAATACAGTACAAATAAAGTGTACGCAAATTGCAGAGTTATTACATACATGCTATTACTTTAATTTTTTGTATTAATATCACACACATGTATAATCTAAGAATAATATGCAAATATAATTTGCAATTTCTCCAGATAATCGGATAAGCCAATTAGATACGTTTATAAGTTTGCAGTAAACTATTCATTTACTTTTACAGTAATTTTATATTTTTTTACAATCAATTTTGTAATTACTTTTACTAGCGTTGTGTTCTATATCTTATATTACGTTAACGCTTATTAGCGCCATCTGTGGGCATGCAACTAAATATGTATTAGTATATAATACAGAGGGCGCCACAGATGATTTCTGTTAAGTTAATTTTATATAGGGTATCGATAAAACAGAAAGCGCGGACCTGGACAACAATGTTTTGTTGGGTACGACATCCCCTTAATTTGAACAGCCGCACCCTGATCCCCTGTGCGACGTGACATTGGCGCCCAACGTGTGTTTTTTATATTTTTTATTAAAGGATCGAGCAATGTAGCATAAATTGTAAGCTTCGAGCGCGAAGCCGATAGCCATTTTTCCTGCCGTTTGTTCGTGCGCACACACACGCGAGTCGACAAAGCTCAGTCATTTTGACTCAACCGCGTTGAAATAATAGCTTAACGAATTTAATTTTTATTGTTGCTAGCAAGCTAAAATTATCGTTTTTTTTTCTTGTTGTTTAATAAATTAATTTAAGCGCGGATTTTATGTAGCATTTGCAACAGTGCTTTAACTGTATATATATTATTGCTCTGCTAACACGCAGGGTATATATAGCTATAAGCTTGAATATCGGGGTTTATGACGCCTATGACAGAGAAGGAAGATACGTACTTTAGAACGAGCAAGAGAGAGGTTCGGGTTATGACGCCAGGGCTCCATAACCCGCCCACCCCCAACCAGTGGGTGGAAGGAGACAGAAGATACAAATTTATTATGTCAGGCGTCATAAACCCCTATTGGGAAGTTTATGTATATATATAGGTATACACCCGAATACACATATCATATATTTTTTTCTCTATATAATTCAAGCTTGATTGCTTGCTACATATATTTATTTGCATTTGTTTATTTATTTTGCATATAGTTTATTAATTGCTTATACGTCTTAATTGGGATTCGCCATTGCTTGCAATTTCGTTTTTTTGGGGGGTGGGGTAAATAATAATCTCATTAAATTGAATTATTGCGTATATTAGTTGCACTAACCATTCTTTGCGTATTTTCCGTTCTTCTTTACATTGCAATTATGATTTAATTTTTTTTAGGCATTACCTCAACCGCATATTTTTTTTATTTTTGTACTTAAATTTCTTTTTTCTTTCCCTCTTTTCTCTTCTCCATTATAGTAGGTATAATAAATTTTTGCATAAACGTACGGAGCGCATTAAAATCAAGTAAAATCCAGAATAGAATAACACCAAATGTACACTGGGATGACGACAGTTTATACGCCAGCCAACAACCACAGCACCAAAACCAAAACACCGCCACAGCAACCCAAAGTCAATGAGTAAACGACCAAACTTACGAAATTCCCTATTCCCCTATTCCACAAACACAGTCAAGTCTATCTCCAACGTTCATTCCCTACTGTTCTTATAGCTACGCAGAAGAATCGCAATATGTGAAAGTGAAAAGAACGAAGAGAAATTTTATACAAATATCACATACAATTTAAGGCTTCAAAAAAAAGCAACCCGGAAACCTTCTTAATGCACTTAAAAGAATGCAAAGAAGTTTATGGACTCACAATGGAGGATATAATCAGAACGCTGCCAACGGTGATGGACCAAGATGCATGGGACTGGCTAATCCGAGAACGAAGTAATTGGAAAACCATCGATGATTTTGCAGAAGCCATCAGACTACAATTTGAGCCTGAAGACACACAGAATAGTCTTACGCAGTTGATCGAAAGCCGCACGCAAGGACCAAACGAATATATATCTACATACCTAATGAAATTTAGAGGTATGTTAGATCAAGTTAAGCCGCCATTACCGATGGAAGTTCAGTTGGCCAGAGCCTATAGAAATCTACATCCTTCATACAGGAAAGGGATTGAACGTAAAGACTTTAATAACTTTACCGAACTTTAAAGACTTGGAAAAAGAGAAGAAACCAGACGCCAAATGGATGAAACTTATAAGCCGCCGCCAACGATGCTACATGGATGGGCCAGATACGCGTATGTTGATCCAACACAGGATAAGCCCAGGAAATTAGCAGCAGTGGCAACACAACCAAAGCTAAACTCTCAAGCAGTAAAATCCAATCCCGGACAAGCAGCCTCGATAGCCAACCCTAACCCTCCCAGAAGTTCCCAGCAACCAAGATAGAGTAATTTCCGCAATCATAAACAGCAATTTCCTAAAAAGCAATACAGCAAAGCAGTGAAGAATAATAGCGAAAACTAGCAACAAGCACCAGCACAGCAGCCCAAAAATGCCAATAACAATTGGCCAAGGCAAACAGCACCACAAAACGCAAAATGCCAAAATCAAACCCAATACACATACAATAATGCGCCAATTATTTACAACCATCCCCGCAAACAGACCGAGCCATGTTTTAACCGCATCAACTTGGGCCATTGGGCAGCAGAATGTCCAAATCGAAGTTGCCGAGGATGTGGTACCATTGGCGTGTATTTTAGAAATTGTCAAAATTGCAACTCCAGAAAGGTATCGGGAAACTTCAGCTAAAGGGAATAAAGACCCGTATTTCCACAACCCAAAGCCCTAAAGGGTCTAAGCCGTATCAGTTAATCACAACTAAGTTCCTTATTCAGCATATTCCCCATATTGACCATAGACTTTATTTTAATTTAGAGACCAATGGCAGGAAAGTAATCGCACTCCTAGACGACGGAGCAACTGCATCGTTCTTAGAAGGAAAAATGAGCGAGTTATTGCAAAATAAGCTAAAACGATCCCGATTTCCAGCACTTAAAGTAGCAGATGGCACCACTATTCCTGTTCAAGGCACAATCGAAATCGCAATTAAAATTGATGAAATAATTATGCCCTTTCAAGTAGCTGATGGATTGCAATATGATTGCATACTAGGAATTGATTTCAAGCGCAAAATAAATATGTGCATCAATTACAAGTCCTGGTGGACAAATAGAGGGATAATGCACAAATTTTACCCCGAAGGCAACGATCCCAGTTGCATACCAGTCGTAGCCAGCACAGGAGGTCTTAAGCGAGCCTGCCCAGAACAAATAAAAAGAGTGCATGACTTGCTAGATGAATTGATTTTCCAAATCAAGGATCAGAGCCAATCCGCCAGCCATGCCATAATTATTCGCCAAAAATGCTTCAAGCAGGATACGAAGAAATAGATCGTATGCTGAAAGAAGATATCATCGAGCCGTCACAAAGCCCATGGTGTAGCCGATTCATTAGCAAACTGGATTTATCCCAAGCCTATAACCAAGTTCCCCTAGCCCCTGAAAGCCGCGAAATAACTGCATTTGCCTTGCCCGAAAAAGGTATATTCCACTTTAAGCGCGTACCCAATGGTTTAACGAATGCACCGGCTATGTTTCAACAGTTAATGGATAAATTGATTAAGCCAGAGTGAGAACCACATGTGTTTGCATACCTAGATAATATAATCATCACAGCCAGGACGTTTGAAGAACACATAAATGGCTCAGAATAGTCCTAATAGCCCTTAGGAAAGCCAACTTGCAAATCAATCGCGAGAAGTCTGAATTTTGTTGCCCAGAAGTAACATATCTTGGATACAAAATTAATGAATTGGGAATGCAGATTAATCAAGACAAGATAAAGCCAATCTTAGGATATCCAGCGCCTACAGATTTAAAACAATTAAGACGTTTTAATGGTCTAGTTGGTTGGTACTCAAGATTTATAAAGAACCTAGCCAAATATCGAGCGACGTTAAATTACTTAATGAGGAAAGATGTAAGATGGCAATGGCACCAAACGCAGCAGGATGCATTCGAAAAGATCAAATTAGCCCTTACGCAAGCCCCAGTATTAGCCCGCCCCGATTTTTCCCGTCCCTTTACTCTCCAAACAGACGCAAGTGACTATGCCATAACAGGAGATTTAACGCAAGAGATCACCCTATTTATTACGTCAGCAGAACCTTCAGCAAATCAGAGCGTAATTACACGGTCACAGAGAAAGAATGTTTAGCTGTTCTCTGGTCCATGGAAAGGCTAAAGGGATTCCTGCAAGGTGACGAATTTACCGTTATCACAGATTACTATAGTCTTCTTTGGCTAAATAAATTGAAGGATCCCGCTGGCAGACTGGCGCGCTGGAACAGCATAATACAAAATTATAACATCAAGTTCGTGCACAGAGAAGGAGTCATGCATAAAGTTCCAGATGCATTATCAAGAGCATTTGAAGAAGCAGATGCCATAACAGCCACATTGTCAATTAATACCAACAATCCCTGGTATCAAGATAAACTACGAGCCGTAGCCAAATTCCCTAATAAATACCCCGACCTTATATGCCAACCGCCCTAACCCTTTGGTAGATCCATTTATGCTCGATTTAGATGTATGGAAGATTGTATTGACAGAAGCTGAACCCGGGAAAGCCTTATACGAAGCCCGTTATGTGCCACAAGCAGGTCATTTAGGCGTAGATAAAACAGATGCTAGACTAGCCACGTATTACCATTGGCCAGGCATGTACTTTGACACAAGTAACTACGTTAAAACCATGGACGGAAAGAGACATTGTAAATAAGCAGCCAGAAGGGAATCGCATAAGCAGCATGATTCGCGAAAGGAAATTATAAGGCAAACAGGTATGCACATATCGTATTAAATATCATTTCATTGAATTTTTTTTAATCCACCTTGTCACAAGACATAATAGAAATGGTATTATTAAAAAAAAAAATTATCCCTGTTGGGGATTCAAACTCACAACCGATAGTCAAAGTGCTACGCCTTAGCACTTACAGCTATCACAACATTTTACTTAGGTAGTTTCGGAACTTGTACATGCTCATGAGCCTATCTTTCATATAATACGGGGTTGATTTGTTTATAAATAATATTTATTAATTTCATAATTAAGTTTGGCATTACAAATAAAAATACAATTTTACATAAAATGTACGTGTGTCTTATAAAGAAGATTTTCTTGAATAAACCTTTAAATTGAAAGAAGTATCTTATTACAAGACGCTTTATACCATTTTTCACCTATCACCGATTCATACACATGATTTGGTTTGAGTTTAGTTTAGTAATCATCATGTTCGTTGAGAATCTGACTGTAACTCTATTTTGGGATTCGTCCAGCACTATCTACGAACAAATCAAGTTCTGAATCCAATTCGCTATCTGAACTTCCCGAATCGTTAGAAGGTAGGAAAAGAGTGGACCTTGAGATGTTCCATCTTCTTGTTCTTCTACTTCAAACATGGCATCACAATTTGGTTTTGGTCTTTCTGATCCTGACACACTGTTGCATTAGATGATAAGGATGAAAGAGAAATATACTTACCGTTTTAGAAAAAAGGATTACTGAAAAAAAATAAATGAAAGCGTTTGAAAACAATTATGTATCACAATAATTAGGGAGTCCGTTTTTTCCTACAAATACCATTGCAACTTCATTACATGTAGCTTCATTGTAAATATTTTTGTCTAATTTTTCGTTGCGTTTTATAGACATGATTATTGTTTTCGGTGTACAACCACTTTTAGCACAGCGTTCTAATTCTTCTTTTTCTACTTCGTGCATCATTTTATAAGCTTTAGCATAAGGGTTAATATTTCTCAATAAGCTACCTATTTGACTTAGCAATTTTAATTTTGTAACAGAATTATTTTTGTATCTTTTTCTTTTAATCGTAGCTAATTCATTATTTAAAACATATAATTGTCCGTATTTTCGAGTTTCATTTTCGTTTGCATGCAAAGCAAAAACGTTGTGATATATTTGACCACAAATTCTAAGAATTTGTGATCCAGTACTTGGCAGTATGTAAAGGGATAAAGTAGCTATTTCACGCTATTTTTTAGTATTTTAGTTTCTATTTTTATTTCTTTTTCACTCTCTTTATTTTTCTGTCTTTCTTTTTTTATATAATTTTTCACTTACAGACACACACTCTGAAACACACGCACATCCACGATCCACCACCCATCAGCAACCATCCACCACGTGTGTGTAGATGTCTGTCTTCTCAAAAAAATAAATGGAAACCCATAGAAGAGGAGACCCGACAAAATTTACACATCGTAACTCTATTAAATTAAAAATTTTATTTCTTTATTCAAACTCTCTATACATATGTATATATTTTATGGTTTTAAATTAGTATGGTACATGAACTGTAAGACATTGTTTAAATCAGTTTTTCTGATACAATAATTTCACTTAAAGTATTCGCTCATAACAAACTTACAAGGATTGGTCACGGTCTCTGGATCATGGATCTGCTATAACTTAAAAATATGATTCCTTGATGGAAAATAAACAATTCATAGCTCGAAAATTAGTCCCATTGGTGTTAGGGACAAAGATATGCGAATTTTTCAAAAAATCTAAAGGAAAAAGATATTGCACGAATATTAATAACTTTACTTTGACCAAGTTTAAAATCACCATTAAGGGTTGAATAGACTTACTTTACCGACAATAAAAAAAATTTCGTTTTACACAAAATTATATACAAGAAATTGGCCTTTGCATCTGTGTTTCTATGTTCTAGAATTGAAGAGCAGAAAGCCGTAAACACGAGAAAATGTAGAGAAAATAAGAAAAACTAGATGAAAATTTGTGATCCTAGATTTTCTATTTATTGACAAACTACGCATCGAAATGAATCCTCCTACTGGGGAATTAACAATAATAAAGGGCGGATAACTGCAATTTCAAAGAAATTTGAGTTAGTTTAATTTTAATTTGTTGTCAAAGTAAGCCGTATATAGGACAGCATATAGAAAACGAAGTTGGCCACCTATGGTAATATACATTGATCGTAAACGGCTATTTTTGTTTTCGTTGTGTTGCTTTATACGATTTACTTTGATAGCAAATTATAATTGAATTTATTCAAATTATTTTTAAATTCCAGTCATCCGCCCTTCGTTATTAATAAATAAATAATTCCCCAGCAGAAGGATTCATTTCAATGAGTGATTTGTCATTAAGTTGGAAGGTTCGGGATCAAAAATTTTCATCGAATTTTCATTATTTTCTCTAAATTTACTCGTGTTTACGGGTTTCCGTCCTTCAATTCTAGCATATAGGACTAGATTGAAAAAAAAATTAAGCAGAATCCGCCGTAAACAGCAAAGAGACTTCTACTTTCGGTAACAAAAGTAATTTGTGCTAGGCTACAAGGCAGTTTCTGCTTGGGTCTTCAGTATATTCGCATTTTGCTTCCGAGTAAGACATAATCTTACTTTTTAACTGTACACTTTTCGTATATATTATTGACTATATACTTGAAAAAGTTAATTTCAATAATTAAACATATAATAATTGCCTTTACTTTCAACTATCTTAAAATGTTTACCCTCTTTTTCTTTTTTAACAATTTTAAAATAGATATATATTCTAGTTCTATCTCTTTCTTAATGTCGAGTATGTATTGCTTGATAGGCCCAAGCAGAAACTGCTTGGCTTCTAAAGGAGTAATAACAACTTTGTCTAATTTACCGGAATCACCACGGTAGATATTGCTTGGGTCTCAAGCAAATTCTGCTTAATTTTTTCTCAGTGTATATTGGTGAAGGCTCAAGGACATAATTAGTTTTTATAGATAGTTTTTACGTAAATCGAAATTCGGTTATTGTCGGTAAGGCAGGTCTACTGCATCTCCTTAAAATCGCAAAATAAAGCTATTAGTAATAGCTTTCATTTGTATTTTAATTTGTATAATTATATTGAAAGGATCTAGAGCTCTGATAGATAAAAGAAAATACAAGGAAACGCAGTAAAATATTTGCTAAAATAATGAACAAAAACATTACAGTGTAATATTACGTCAAAAATTTCAACAATGTTTGAGGAATATTCTTGGAGACTCGATTATATAATTTTTTCTTGTGTAATAGAATTTTGAAACGAAACGTATTTGACATCCGGCATTGCGCTCCACACAATATGAAATCTTACAAAAAAATATAACCTAAAATAATGCAAAACATATTGCAATAATATTATAAAATTCTTCAATTCCTTATTTAATTAACTTTGCTCTAAATTGAACAATTTAAGCTTCTTTTTTTCAATCATATCTACTTGAACTCAACTACCTTTCACTTTTTGGACTGATTTCCTATCAATATTCGATTTCGAGTCATAACAATCAAAGTGAAAGTAACTTTCATTGGAAATATTCGTCGAATCACTTTCGTAAAAGTGGCAATTGGCCAGTAATAACTTGGCTTTCTTCATATTATTATATTCGAAAAGATATGCCAAGGTTAGGATAAGATATATCCGTTTCCGAAGGTCAATTACTTCCCTTGTGAGAGAATACCAATACTGTTACAAAGGTAATAATAGTGTAACAATAGTGTAACTAATAAAATATGTAATGTTAATATATGCGAATATGATGGATATTAACAGTTAACATATTAAATTTAATCTGACAGCATGTATATAATAACAGACTTAAAACATTTTATTTTTAAGCAGAATCTACTTATTAAGATATATTGTACGTACGTAAAAATATAAACTATTGCCACTGTATTGCAAAGTGATGGGCAACAATTATTGCAAACATCTTGCCAATAGTTACTATCTAACAATTTTTAAACTGTTGCCAATATGTTGGCCATACCTCATAAATTAAAAGAAAAAATTAAAAAAAAAAATTTGCTGTATGTACTGTCTAAATATATTCGAGTGATTTTTTTAACTCTTAACTCGAGTAATTTAACAGATAAACCGTATTCGAGTTAAAATGATAAATTTTTACTCTTAATAGAGTGAAATTTCTTACTCTTACTAAACGAGTAATAAAATGACTCGAAAGGTTGGGGTGAATAAAATGTCCTTGGCCGAATCACCCTTTTACGAGTGAAACAAACTGTACTATTCGCGCCAAAAAAATTCTCGCGATAATCAGTTATCGGATCGGAAATTAAGTATATTTTAAGAAATTATTAACATAGGATTGTAAAACACATAGGATTATCATAAGTTTATTTGCAATGAAAAAATTATCTGAGGTAAGTAAAAAACATAGAAGTTGTAAGCTAAGCATATTTTCAAGGTTAGATTTGACACGTGTTTAGACAGTATTTTTTAAACATTATTTAAATTCGACATTTGTAATATGGAGGAAAATAATGAAAGGTAAATTTTTTTATTATTTGAATTGAAAAATGTTTAGAAGCTATTGTAACATATATTGTAACGTATATTGGGAATAAATAACAATTATTAAGATATTAATACATGGATGATTTGTATATACAAGTTCCAAACATTTGTGTATGTAAGCGTTGCGTTAGTTTAGTGGATAGAGCGTTTGCGTTTGGTGCGTGCGTTGCGCACAGTGTTCCTCAAGCATGTAAAAATGGTCCGAAAATGGATACAAAAACAGCTAATGCAGAAAGTTTCTATATTGAATGGACGCTTTTGTGTTACGCTAAGCTCATTCACGAATAGCCAATTAGAGCATTTGAGTTCACACGTATAATTCGTTTTCTAACTCCGAACAAAAGAAATTGAGTATGTATTAATTACTTATTGTTAAGAGTATTATTGTTTTTTGATAATTTGAATATTATCTATTAAAATGTTGATATGATGGCTTAATAATCAAATCCATATTTCAATTGTTTCGTCGTTTTTCTGACGTATTTCAAAATGCTTCATCTAATTTTCATAGAGTTGGTATTTTATAAATATATGACACAATTAAAAGTTTATTTTGATACCGCTAGGCAGCGCATGGAAATCCGTAATCGAAAAATGTATGTCTAAGTCATATATACATCAGAGGAAAAGCCATCCAACCCTCCCGAGTTGCAGTTGCATTTTTTAAACTTACGTTTTTAAAATTCCTCCTCGGTATTCTCACCATGATAATAGAAAAAAAGTATGTAAAGCTTGTGGTCATAAAATTGTTTTTGGAAAAAAAACTAGATAAATTTTTAATAAGTAAATCTACTGAAAAACTCATAAAGAATTTTATATCTATGGATTTCGATTTAAACGATGAAAGATATCCTGTAAGCATATGTAGGACTTGCTATTTGACACTACTTGATATTAAAAAAGAAATTTTCAATCGGCAAGTACCAACTATGCTTAACTACAAAGAGATAGTAGTGGCAAAAGAAACTCGTTTAAATAACGCTTGTAATTGTTAGGTATGTTTGACTGCTCAGTCCAAAGGACACATAAAAGTTGAAAAAGGCAGAGCAAACTTTAGGGATATAAATAAAGAAATTGACATTTCTACTGGATATTATGAATCATATAAATCAAAGAAGCTCGAACTAAATAAAAGTTATGATTCTGTTGATTCAATAAAATATTACATTAAATGTTTTCAAGAAATTGGCAAAGGTAAAGCTCATGAATGCAAAAATCTCAGGGATAATGCCATAAAAATAGTTAAAAAACTTCCTCAGAAAATCCAACAGCAAATTGCAACTCATGTTATAAAATGCAATGTAGAATCCAATCAGGATGAAAGTGGCAGGCGGGCCAATATTGATTTAAATATGAGCACTGCTGGGCGGAGTAAAAAGATCACAATAAATAAAATTGACAAGAACGTGGCCTTTGACGTAAATAATTTAGATAATTTTCGAGTTCAACTAGGCGCTTCACAAAATGAGATGAGAAAAATCATCAATTTTATAAGGTGTAATGTTGGTAAAATGTCTATCCCTAAAAATTATCGACAGCATATGTCGAAACAGTCGAAAGAATTGACAGATGTTTACAAAACGGGTGTTTATGAATTCGACTGTGCAAGCGCAACGGATGCAAAAAAGCAGTTACGTCCTGTCGTATATGCCAATGCTGAAGAACTTGTAGAACAAGTTATCGAAAGTAAATATTTAGTAGGCGACTGTTGTATCAAAGTTATGGCTGATGAAGGGCAAAATTTTTTTAAAATTAGTTTGTGTATTACGCCTGATAATTATTCACCCAAACAAGAAGAAAATTCCATGCAGGAAAATTATGATACTGAAAAAGATCTGGAAGATTTCGTTAACTGTAATAATTCCAAGAAGAGAATACTCTACTCTGAAGGAGGTCGTCTAAGCAAAAAAGGTAAGGTATCTAGTGTAAATAGGTTGCTATGGTGGTGTGGTTCCTGGAATAAAAGAAACTCACGCAAATATTAAGGTTTTATTTGACTTGACCCAACTCAATAATATCTCTTTCAAATTTGTTGCAGACTTTAAGCTTTTGCTGATAGTTAATGGACAACAAACCGCAATATAAACATTTCCTTGTCCATATTGTTTTGTCTCCTTAAGTGATTTATGACACAAATTGACTTCTGAAACCAGTTCGAATGATAATGCTACTACAAGGGTATCTGATAGTGAAGAAATGGAAATTTGTACAAATTTGGAAACTTATGGCGACTTGAGAAGAGATTATGAAAGATATCGCCTCCTAAGGAACCAAGGAGAAGAGAAGGAATGTAGTAGAAAGTGTTATAGCACTATCAATCTTCCTATTTTCGATGAAGATGATGATGTCTATGTTTTACAGAAATATGTAATACCTGAATTACATGTCCTGTAAGGCTTAGTAAATCATGTATTTTGGCAAGGCTTAGTTCCCCTGTTAGGTCTAGAGAAAGCTATATTGTGGCCACGCAAGCTCAATTTAGTTTTGAAAAACTATCATGGTGATGCTTTTGAAGGCAATGCGTGTAGGAAATTTCTGAAAGAGTCAGATAGGCTAAAAGATCCAGAAATATATAAAGATGTAGGTATTTTTAAAGTTATACCGTACATTGCAGCTTTCAAAGCTGTGGATAAGGTGGTAAATTGTTGTTTCACCTCTGGAAAAGTAGGACCTTCACTTGATAATTATATTGAAGAACTGAAAGCAGCTTTGGAAAGTCTTGAAAAACTTTCAGAAACACTGAAAATCCACGTAATTTTTTCACATGTACAAGAAGGTTTTCAGTTCATTGAAAGAAATAATGGCTTAGGTTTTTGGTGAGAGCAGAGTGGTGAATCAATTCATCGTGATTTCTTGAAGTTTGGGAACGTTATAAAGTAAACGGTTATCATCGTGAGACTTATTTACCAAATTTACAGAAAGCTGTCATAGAATTCTCATCGCTACACTTTTAACTCTTAACAGTATCTTATCGTTATTGAGCAATATTTTATATAATATGCTGAAAAAAAATAAATAAAAAACCGACAAGAAACAGAAGAAAAAACAAAAAAAAGAATAAAAAACCGACAAAAAACAGAAGAAAAAACAAAAAAAAAACAAAAATGTGATCAGTTAACCACTACGTCCTCGTCGTTGATCACGGGTTACGTTAAAAGTGGTTTCAGTAAGCTTGTTCTGGAAATTATGATTTTTAAATGATTCCATTCAATTTTTCAATCGACAAAATATTTTGCAATAATGATATCAACAATAAATGATCAATACATACTCAATTTCCTCTACACGAAATTACTGAAAGAATTGTACGTGTGTACACAAATGCTCTACTTGGCTATTGATGAATGCGCTTAGCGTAACACAAAAGCGTCCATAACTTGGGAAGCCGATCACTTAGGATTTTCAATTTTACATTTTTTTCATCTAAAAACAATATAGAAACTTTCTGCATTAGCTGTTTATGGATCCATTTTCGGACCACTTTTACATGCTTGAGGAACACTGTGTGCGGGATTCGATTCCCGGTTAGGGCAAAAAATTTTTCAGCGTTTTTCTGCGTCAAATATATCTAATTACTGTAAATATATAAACTAAAACAATATAAAAATAAATATAAGTTAATTAAAAATAATAATAAGGTTTCGAAAGAAAAATTCTTTTCAATTTTTTTTGGAGTTATGTATATATAAATACTTTTTAATTTCTACATTAGTTTCGTATTCTTTAAAAATGCTTTAAAATTTAATATTTTTAATGTAAACAATCATTTTAATCATTTTTATTGTTTAACAATCAGTATTATAGAAGATTAAAATATTTGATACACGAATTTTTGAGTTATGATGTCTTTCCTTTTGTACCACCCGAATTACCCGAATCAGGGTTTAAAGTTATTCCAGCAAAAATTAAATTGCACTACAATTGGGTTCAGATGATCACTCGGTTAGAGTAATTTAATAACCCTTTCAAATAGGGTAATTAAAATGAACCTTTTCTTAGAGTTATGAATAACTCTAAGTCTGTTCACTCAGTTTTGGCGGAATGCTTAGAGTGATATTTGAACCGATTAGGGTGAAATTGCACTCGAATATATTTAGAGAGTAGGACTCGAACCTTCAGTCTTAAAATTCGAACGCTGACTCTTTACCACTATGAGTTATTTTGCTATTTTGTTATTAAGAGATATTACCAGGCTATAAAGAACTATTGAATTTATAAAATTTGGACTTAGTAATTTTTTAATCATATATTCGTAGATTTTTCTCTCCCGCAAAAGGAGCTACGCTTGGATACGATTGTCCGAATTAAGATACCCGTACTCTATTTTTGAACTTAATTATTTTAAATAAAAATATATTGTGCACAATTAAGTAGTACTATTTCCGAAATAGTGTTTCAAATGAAATCTTTTTCTGCAGTTTGCTCTTTATACTAAAAAAAATGTATCTAACTACGAATTATGTTATTTTGTCCCGGAAAAAGGTACTTATTATCTTATAGTAAATAATTATTTCTAAACAAGAATAAAGAATCACATTAAATGAAGAATTAAATACAATTTTTTAGGATAATTAATCCAATTTCTAAATGTATAAGTATAGAAATTATTGAAATGTTGTAAAATTTTTTTCTAATTAATATTATAATATCAGAATTGAGAAGGATAGTGCATATACAGTTTGCAGTTCTTTATTTAGAAAAAAATCGTTCTGTAATATTCTTCTATTTGGTTTAAATGTAAGCTCGAATTTTTTGCCATCCTCCTCAGGCTATACTAACCATTGACGAGTAGAATAACCAGAGAATGATGGCAAAAGTCATCGAAACGTCGCCATTAATTAACATCTTGGTTTATTCATCGAAATCGACTGTTGCAATGTAATATTTCGAGAAATATTGATAAAATATTTCATATACCTACTTCAATAAGACCAGTGAAATATTTCATTAATATTACCGTAATGTTCCAGTGTAATATTTTGTGAAATATTATGGAAATATTTCACATTAAGATTCACAATTATATCACATCTTTTGATTTAATCGCCAAAATCGAAAAATCGTCGTCTTATATCTTATTTTTCTTTTGTACAAGCTTTAAGAAAACTTATATATCAATAATGCAGAAAGATTTTGCTTTCTATCGTAGAGAAATTATTATAGAAATATAACAATAAAATATTTCAACGATATTTTTGTGATAATAAAGATGTAAGATTTTTAATTAACAAGATTTTTTTCCAAATCATAGTAAAACCTTGTCAATTTCATTGAAATTGTATAAGTATTAAAAATACATTAGATAGCAAATCAAATAGCAGATCATCATGTGCAAGTTTTAAACATAATCGATTAGCGTTGCGAATAGCGTAGTGGATAAAGTGTTTGTATTTGATGCGTGCATACGGGGTTCGAACCTAGGTTAGGAAATATGTAAAAATTTTTTCTGCGATATATATGTGAAAAAAAATAATGTGTATTAATACTTAATAAATATAAATCAATAGCACGCCTTTTGGGATTACAAATAATTAAGTTAAAAAATTAAATTACTTGAAATATTTTAACAATAGTTTGTAAATATTTCATGTAATATTTCTGTTATATTTTGCAAAAATATTACTGTAATATTTCACTAGACCTATTGAAGTAAGTATTTGAAATATTTTATCATTATTTCAGAAATATTTCTTAAAAATTTCATTAAAATATGCTAGAAACATTAAGGTAATATTTTAGTGGTCCTATGCAAGTGTGTGTTTGAAACATTTCATCAATTTTTCATACATATTTCTTAAAATATTACACTGAAATATTATAGTAATATTAATGTAATATTTCATGGAATATTACAAAGTAAGAAATTCGCGGACATAACAATATTTCAGTAATCTTTCTTTCTAATATTATTGTAATATTCCGAATCTTAATATGAAATATTTTCGTAATATTGACGTAATATTTTGTGCTGTGTGGGATATGTACTGAATTAAATTTAATGTTGTTAATTTATTATCTTATAGTTTTCAAAAAATAACATGAAAGGATTGTATGAATGAATAATTTCTTTAAATAGAGAATGTTATACATATACAATGGTATGGAAGTTTGTGTTAAAAATCATGTGTGCGATTAGTGTCAATGCATAAATTGAAATTTTTGTTTTGATAAAGCTGTTTCTAACTAATATTTTATAGTTTTGAGTTTTGACATATAGGTTTCAAGATATTCTGTAAATCAGTATTCTTGAAAAATTAATTTCATTTAAAGCATAGAAAATAAATGTTGTTAATTTTTTATTTTGTAGTTTGTAAAAAATGATTTCTTTAAATAGGGAATGGATTATCTTTAAAACAGTATTTATGAAATAATAATTCGTGCATTTAAAAACATTGATTACCAATACTAGTTTACTATATACAAAACATAAGTTATAAATTGTACATTTTATGGTTTTAAGAATTATGAATAGATTCTTTTTCCAAAAAATTCTTTAAATAAAGATTGAATTTTGTATTATGCATAGACAATTAAATTAAATTAAATTAAATTGACACGTAGACTACTACTTTACTTAACCCTTTGTTGCACATATTTTTCTATTTAATGATTTTATTACTTGGAAACTCTTACTCGGGGGTTTTTGGGATCGCTGATCAGAAATCTGAAGTCCCTGAAAAGACTCTGGGAAGTCTCAGAACCATCATTGGTTCTGGGACTTCCCAGAGCCATCATAACTTTGTATGGAAGGTGGGGGGGGGGGGGGGGGTGGAGATAAGCTCAACCGCTGCGCTTGCACGCGCTTCTTGACCGGAATTTGCGTATCTGATTGCCAACAAGTTGCCGACAAGTTGACAGCGACTTTAAGAGTTTAAGGTTTTCTTGCTTTCTCGCCAGTCTTATGTTTAAGTTTAAAATTCTTTGCCGATTGTAACCCTACTAGCACACAACGTTGTAGCAACGTTGTGGCAACATTGTTTTGACAACGTTACAACGTTGTTATAAAAGTTGTTGAAACGTTGGAGCAACGTTGTTATAACGTGGGATATGTCCGCTAAGATTTATGTAAGTTGCCGCGATAGGTGGAAATAACGTTGTGATAACGTTTGAGCATCGATGAAAATGCCTTTGAAAAATGTATTTCATGTAAAAATTTAAAAAATGTCCTGGGCAAGCGAAAAAATACATTTTTAAATGCACAAAATTATAACTAATAAAAAAAAATAAAAAAAATATTTTCAACCCGCGGGAATTGAACCTTAAATCTTCAGCTCCGAAGGCTTGCTCTCTACCAACTGAGCTATTTTGTTGTTCCTGTCGTTAAATTAACTGTAGGTTATTAATTTCGGAGCATATTTTGATAGTAGTTTATAACCAAAAATTAATTTAATCACACGAACAACAAAATAGCTCAGTTGGTAGAGAGTATGCCTTCGGAGCTGAAGATTTGAGGTTCAATTCCTGCGGGTTGAAAATATTTTTTATTTTTTTTATTAGTTAAAATTTTGTACATTTAAAAATGTACTTTTTCGCTTGCCCAGGACATTTTTTAAATTTTTACATGAAATACATTTTTCAAAGGCATTTTCATCGATGCTCAAACGTTATCACAACGTTATTTCCACCTATCGCGGCAACTTACATAAATCTTAGCGGACATATCCCACGTTATAACAACGTTGCTCCAACGTTTCTACAACTTTTATAACAACGTTGTAACGTTGTCAAAACAACGTTGCCACAACGTTGCTACAACGTTGTGTGCTAGTAGGGAATTAACTCGTCTAGCTGGTGAAATTGAACTTGCTAGAAATTATCGAGTTGTACTGTATTATTTTATGAAGATTCTAGAAATATATATATTTTTACTCTTTATAATAAGATTGTATTATAATATACTTTTATAATAAGATTATTGTTGTGTGAGCGTAGTTAGAAGTATGCACTAGCGACCTCTATGGTCGAGCGCGGTTTGTGAGAATACACACGGACGTGAGTCAGAAGGGCTCGAATCACCTGAGAGTGCACTTAAGAAGTACGCACACACATCCACTCTCCCGTTTAGCGTATTGCTACGTGCGTGTACCATTTCTTACATACCCGTCATCTTCCTCCAAACGGATTGAACCTATACGTTACGTGCACAAAACATGGTTTCAGAAGTGTTACTTTACTAATTTGTACGGGTAAAAACATTGTCGAAAACAAGCAACATGACGAATACTGAGAACTCGGAAGGTTCCGTGCTCTCCTCGGTCGCGAAGATTCGTGCTCCAAGTGAATTCGATTTCGCGAAACCACAGCTATGGAAAAACGTGGTATACAAGATTTCAAAGATATATGTCCGTCGCGTGTTTAAACGAAAAAACGGAGAGTGAAAAAATAGACATCTTGTGTTACACAATGGGTGAAAAAGCCGAAGAGATTTTGAATCAAGTATTGTCGGCAATGGATGCCAACACGACATTTGCGTTTTTAAAGGAAAAATTTGATGCCTACTTCTCGCCGAAGAAAAATATTATTTTCGAACGCTTCAAGTTTAATTCGAGGACACAATCAGCAGACGAAAGCCTGGATTCCTTCGTCACATCGCTACACACGCTTGCTGCAACGTGCGAATACGGTCAATTAAAAGATGATCTTATAAGAGACAGAATTGTTATCGGTATTCGCGATATTCTTACGTCAGAACGTTTGCAGCTTACATCCGAATTAAATCTAGAAAAGGCAATAGCAATGGCGAGGCAGGCGAAAATCCAAGCGCAAGAAAGTAAACTCATACGTAAAGAATCTACGGATTACAGTGAAGTAAATCGGGTACATGAAAAACGCAAAAATGTGCACCCTGGTCGCAATTTCAGCAGAACTCCAGCCGACAAAAAATCATCAAATTCGAAGAAATCCCTTTGTTACCGTTGCGGGGCAATGCAGCACGACGACCCAAAAAAGTATCCCGCGATTCATTCGGAATGTCGCAAATGTAGGAAAATCGGGCACTAGAACCGTACGTGCAGGTCAAACACTCGTCAACATGCCAGTAAGGACACCGTCAAGGGCGACGTTCATCGCATAGAAGAGCACTCAAGCGAAGACTACGCGTTTCTAGAAAGCGTGTACAATAAACCAACCAGTGATAATAATTTCGAGGTAAGCGTACGAGTCCCGGAATTTTCGAAAGAACTTGAGTTTATCGTCGATACAGGAGCGGACGTAACATGCATATAGAATAAGTGCGTGCCGAATGCAGTAAGCAGTAAGACAATTCCAACCTCAAAAATCATGCTCGGTCCGGATGGTAAAAAACTCAATGTTGTAGGTTATTTAAATCTGAAAATGGTATACAAATCGATTTCTATTGATACGAAAATATTTGTATTACGCGGACTAAAATTAAATTTGTTAGGAAAACCCGAGATCTTAAAGTTAGAATTGTTTAAACAAATAAATAATTTGAATATGTCTCAAGCGTACAGAAACATTCTAAAAAAATATAATTCCGTTTTTACGGGCTCAGGCCAATTTAAAAATGAATTAAAGATTCATTTGCGTGAAAATAGTGAGCCAAGCTGTGTTTCCATACCACGCATCGTTCCAATCGCCCTATTACCACGACTTAGACAAAAATTGAACTGACTTTTAGATCTTGGCGTTATTAAAGCGGTAGACTTCCCTACCAACTGGTGCAGTTCAATTGTCGTCGTAGCGAAGAAAAATTCGAGCGAAATTCGATTATGCTGCGACTATGCAAGGTTAAATAATAGTGTCAAGCGCGCTATATTTCCGATTCCAAAAATTGAAGTTGCTCTCGCGAAATTAAAAGGTGCGAAAATATTTTCAAAATTGGACGTTAAAAGCAGCTTCCATCAAATCAAACTTGACGCGGCAAGTCAGCTGTTGACAACTTTTACCTCGCCGATCGGCAGGTTTATGTTTACGCGTCTGCCCTTCGGTATAAATTGCGCATCGGATTATTTCTCTAAGATGTTTTACGATTTGTTAGCGGATATCGAAAACGTAATCATACATATCGATGATATTTTAATATACGCCAAATCAGAAAGCGAGCATGATGCAATTTTAAAGAAAATTTTGCAGCGCCTCCAACAGGAGGGTATCACTTTGAATAAAGAAAAATGTCACCTTTGGCGGTCCTCCGTCAACCTTGGCTTTCTCCAGCTGTGTATTCTGCTGAGCCTCTTTCTTTTTGTCCTTGCGTACTACAATAGCCCAATCAGGGACCTTTGACTGGTTCCCATCGGTCTTAGGAACGGATGTCGAAGCATCTGCTGGCCCATTTTTGGTAGTGGGCTGCTTCGACCCCTTCTTCCTTTTCTCCGGGGGATGCTGAGGTGGTGAGGGCCTTTCTCTCTCCACCGGCCTCCTTTGATGCTCTTCAGCGCGGAAGATGGGCGACGTTTGGCACATTTCATCCTTACACGCATCTGTCATTTTAATTTTCGGCGCTGTCGAGCACACAGCACTGTTCACCCTCGCGTATTCATTAAGAGCCCTGCTTGTTGCTTTCGCCATACTCTTCAGCTCTTTGTGGATTTTGTTCATATTAAGAACAAACTCCACCTGGGTGTTTATTTTCTACGCAGACGCAGGAAAGCTATGTCAGCGTCACTCGACATCCCAGTCGAGGGCAGGTCACACGTAGCAATTTGATGCTACAGAGGCCGAGTGACCAACCTCTGCAGCACTTACCATTTTAACGGTGTGAGTTTGGTCCCCCCCAAAATCCGTGGGACCAGCACTGATCACTGGAGCTTTTACCCGATCGGAATCAGTGGTGGGATTTGACAGGACTGCCGTGTCCGCTTGGGGTAGTGTTGTTTTAACCTCACTATGCATACTTCGTTTCATTTCGGGGTCCCTTCCCCTATCTGGTTTTGGTTCGCCCCGAATATTTGATTTTTTCGGTACCATCCATATCTGGTAAGCATTCCCCTATCCACCACCTGGGGAGGCGCCACGATGCGGGACCAGCAAACCCGGCACGGGTGTGTGTGTGTGTATGTGTGTGTGCGTGAAAAAATAATATTAATATAAAAGAGTGAGAAAGACTATGTGTGTGTCTGAATGCATTCGTGAGTGTATACGTATGCACATGTATGAGTTTAAAAGAAAATTATAACCATTTTTTTTTAGAAAGTAGAAAGGGCCCCGTGCATCGCCCATTCTTGTGAGACACTCCACTTTAATTTGTCCCTCCATTTACTTTCTAAACTTTATGTATTATAAAAATAAAAACATTTAACAATATTATACATACTTATAATTATTCAATGTAAAAATTTAAGTATACATTAGGTTACAAAATGGATTTAACACATATTCAATTAATTGAATTCCGTATTTAAGTAAATTCCGTGCGTTTTCTACCGCAGAAATTGGCATTACGCTTCGTGTATGTATGGAACATGCAGAAAAGTCTGTAATAAAGCATAAAGTAAATACTACTATTTAAGTAATTAATTCAAATATACTTATTTATGTGGTACTAATTGTTTAAACCACTTTTTCTTTTCCAATCTGTTGACGAATAGTCTGCTTGTTCCACGTGAAGCATTGAATAGTGTCTGTGTCATTTCTTCATATGGGATTTATCCTGAGGTCCAGCGAATATCATGGAAATTTATTTCCAACCACCTGCTGCTGCTTTTATATTCTTTAGAAAGATCGTCCCAGTTACGAGGTGATTTAAAATGATATACTATTGGTACAGCATCGTTTCGTAGAGCAATAAGCGCGACTTCCTTGACAATGAATTGGTTGGAAGGCTTCGTAAAACCTTGTACATCAAATATAATCCATTATATTTTCTCTTACCAACACCGTTCTCGTCCTTTATAAAAGCTCTTTAATGACTCACAGTCTTGCCCGCAATATTAATATTGAAGCAACTGTGCTCGAGTTAGCAAGTGCGCTTCTTTTATAGCATCAATCCCACCACTTCTCACAGCAGCAGCGCTGCGCTACAATCCCTACAAGAGCGTATTAAAAGACGGCTCGGTCTCGCTGTGAGCATCAGTTCACACACAGCAGTGCAAACAGTCAAGATTACTATAGTTTACATTAGTATATTGTCATTCGGTGTAGTCTAAAGGTCAAAAGGTATACGAGCTTCCCGTTGCAGTATTGGGCTCACGTACCTCTGATTCTTCTCTCCTCTGGTATACATATTAAAGGTCTATTCTATCTCTCTTTGATCGTACAAGTAAATGAATCTACCGCAATGAGTTCACTTAAGTATTTTGTAGCGACAGTGAAACTGTTGTTAATTTCTCTGGATTACGCAACAAACAGTAATCCTACTTACTCTGACATATTACAATGGTTTAATATATGTTCAGAATCTTTCAACTCTTTACAAAAACTAAAAAGTGGTGAATCTCTATCAAGAGCACATAAACAGAGAAGTCAAACAAATATGTCTCATCTGTTAAGTTGTGATGTAGGCACATCACCGAGGCCACCTGAAAATAATATATATAGAATATTAGTATTAATTGGTACAAAAAGAGTCTATATTAATTAAGTATACTTATCTAGTTGTCCTATTGGATTGATGCGAAGGTCTGTTAGGTTGTCTCTGGATCAGCGTGTCCGGGGTTCCCTCGGTGACAGGTACTCCTTGGCACGCTGCATCTGAAAAAGAGAAATATATTAATATGGATATTTACTGAATAATATAATTAATGGTAAGGACAGGTATTATGGGAAATAGATATAAAGATTATAAATATTAATAATAATATGAGTAGGGAGATGTGAGGAAAATGACAACGGATGGGTGTGTTGATTATTAATTGAGAAAGGAAAAAGAAGATAATGGAGATGGAATATTACAAGAAGTATGTATTAAACAGGGATAAGGAATAGGTGGAATTAGTAATAATAATTTAGATATAATAAATTAAATAAATATAAATAGATATTGTTTAGTAGGGAATAAACAAGGTAAGGAGTGTTATGTGTTAAGGAGAGAGAGGATTGTTAGTAGGGAAGTATAGGTTATATAATAAATAGAATTAATTATTACAAATAGTTATATCGATAGAAACACTTACGAGTATACATAAAATACTTAGGAGATCCTCTCCGTGAGCACTTGTTGACGTCGGTGTGGAGATGTTTCGCAGTGTGCCGTGTCGCCTGTGGAGCCTTGATAGGTGTATGCGCGCACCTCCGGACGCGCACCACTCCGCGGTAGTACCCGGGTACTACTCCCGCCGGTGGGGATCGCGCACACCCGGGGAAACGGTCGCGAGGCACGTTGTTTACGTGCCGGCCCGCGCTCAGTTGTCGCCATCTTGAATCGATCTAGATTCAAGCGCGCGCACACTGAACACGCGGTCCGCGCTCGTATCGATACGGGGATCGCACGCATATTGTCTAGGGATTTCGGAACGCGGATAGTGGGGGAACACATGTGTAATAGTAAGGAGATAGATTTATATTTGAATTTCGCGCTGTTAACTAGAGAATAATTTAGTGATCTATTGAACCAATCAATAGATGATATTATTAGAGATAAGACTTCCGTATGGGTAAATATAACAGCATATTACGTTATATGACTGTAATTACCTTAAATACGGAAAGTCGAAATACTAGTTGGGACAATGATAACTTATGCAAATTAGTTGTCATTTTTATCTATAGTAGGGTAAATACGGGTAGTTTTATTACACCTGTGACGGATACGGAAGGGTTGGAAAATTATAATATTGCCGTATCCCTCGCAGGTAACGAGAGAGAGAACAGATAGGGATATTAGGAGATTGAGGGAGATAGAAAATCGGGGAAGAAGTTTGGCGTGACTCGGAAAAACGGATCATCGCCATTCTGATCCTATCCATCTTACATATAGTAGTGTTTTTCTAGATTCTGATTCTATCGATTGCACAGAGTGTTTCTGTATTTTCTGATTCTATCGATCGCAAAGAGGATTTAGATTTATTTTAACATAAATAAGGAGGAAGAGCTATTATAGCAATATAAATATATAGAGATATCTGTCCACAAGGAGTATATTTGGATATTATTTATATTATATTGATTGTCCTATTGATTTTGTTTCATCGAATTGGTGAGTTATTTTAATTATTAAAATAATAATTGATTTATTTAGTGGGGACAATAAGGATAAATTCAGTGCGCGTTTTTCTTATTAAATTAAATTATTTATTGATTAATTATAAAGTAACGTTCTCTCTCTCGTGGTTAGTGGTGCCACGGGATCTATTATTAGATCCCGTAATATAATTATATATATCTAAATTTTGTTAAGGGTGTTAATATTCGTTACGCGGTTTAATAGGTATCCGGAACTATTATTTTATTCAACGGAACTTCCTCTGGGTGAGTCCACCGGGTGATCAGGACGAATAAATTAATATTATTGTTTTTCTCTTTCGATGATGTTGGGATCCGGAAGTAGTTTTATTTAAATAATATTTATTTATATGGAATTGTAAACCAGCATCACATTTGGCGCCCAACGTGTGTTTTTATTGTACATTTAGTGATTAAATTATTTTCGGTTTGTTAGCTAATTTAACGGTTTTTTTTTGTACAACGGCGGAAGTTGAATTAACGAATATTTTAGGGAGTGTTTTAGAAATTTCTCAGTGGGGTCGAGAGAGAGTAATTTTCGGCGTCGGTTACGCCATTTTGGAAAATTGAAAATTCGATTGCTGCCATTTTAACGTTTAACTGGCCGCGTTGAAATTTAATTATTACCGTTTCTAGTGGGAGATAAACTGATATATTATTTTATTTTTTTATTATTATTGTAATAATTATTGTTGTTGCTGGCTGTTGCTATCACCTATTTTGCAAGCGCTTTTTGAGGGCTGCTGCTATTTTATAGGTGATTTGTTGATTGTCGAATCAAAGTTAATAAAACTTTTATTCGACAATTTAACCATTTTTGCGGTAGACAGTGACGTCGCCTCGTGCCAAATAAAAAAAATAGTTGGGAGATAATAATTTATTTTATTTATTGTGTTATTTTCTAATATTTGGGACGTATATATATTATTCATGGTAAATTTTGAATATATGTATTGGAATTGACCATTTGTAAAAGCAACCAGGAGTTGGACGTGAGGACACCACAAGGAGATATATTTCTTTTTTGTTTCACCAGCCATTTAATAAGGATTTATTTATTTATTTATTGTTTTTTTTCCATTTTTTAGGAAGACATACATAAAGGTAATCTCCAGAGTAATAATTATAATTTATATTTTTATAATTTATATTTATTTTTTATTTGTCAATATTTATTTATATTTATATAGCGGATGTGCATTTTTTTTTGTTGTTTCACTTTGTTCGCAATATACAGTGGGAATTAGGAAAAATTTATTTATTTGGCGCGAGGCTTTATTTGGTCAGATCGGACCCGTGCACCGAAGAGTTCCCGTTTAATTCAGTTTACGGGGGAATTAATATCACTGAGTTTGATTAAGGGAAAGCGGAATATTAAAGTCATTTTTATATTTTTTTGTTCGTGTTTTTAAGTTATTCTCTCGGTTGTTTGTAGTATTTTGGCGTTGTTGCTTTTGTCGTATCGGAATTTAGTAAAATGGGTAGTCACAAGGAACGAATGGAAAATATCCTTAAACAGTCTAGAGGGGCGAGGGAATTATCTAGAAAGATTTCAAAAATAGACCCTCAATTAATAAAAGAGTTATTGGAAAAACAAGGGTTAAGTACAGTAGGGTCATTTGGGACATTAAAAGATAGGTTATTAAGGGCGGACTGTAGGAAAATTGATGTTAACTTAGACGTTTCGTGGTATACGGATGACGAAGGGGAGGGGGAGATACCGACAAAGGCAGGTGAAACAGAAGTAGAACAACCCATTAATGAGAATAGTAAGGAAAATAGTGACAAAGGGGAATGTAATAGAAAAGGGAAACAAATAAAGGAGAGTGAAGACAAAATAATGGAAAGTGTTAGTCAGGAGGTAGTGGAAGTAGGGAAAGAAACTCAGATTAGTGAAAAGAATCAGGAAAAAACGGGTGCGCGTAAAAAATCGAACGGGAAACCAAAGGAAACGGTAACTGCGGATAGAAGCGAAGTAGTAGGGAGTAACATAGATGTAGGGAGTTTGAAGGTATTAGTAGCCGACATTATTAGGGAGGTTATGGGTAATCAGTTAGAAAGCGCGTTAATAAAAATAGTAGATGCAAGGTTGCAAAACTTGCAAGCTAGCAAACAGGTAGAAGAGTTAGGTCAACCAGAAAGAGTTGAAACCGAGGGAGATAATAATAGTAGTAGAGATTTAGTGGAATATAGTGAATTAAAGAATTCATTAGTAGAAGAATCAAAGCGTAAAGTGACAAATGGTAGTGCGGACGAATAAGGATCGAGAAAAAGAGAATCTACTCCCAAGCGATGTAATAACTTAGGGCCAAAGAAGTTAGCTTTCTCAACGGGCGAGTTTTTATACAATAAGGGGAAAAGAATTTATTACGTTGAGGAAACCGATACAGGTAGTAGTTCAGAAGAGGAAATATGCAAAAGTAGGAGAGTACATAAAGAGAAAAAGTTAATGCGTAGACAGGTAGATCAGAATCAGGACAGGGAGTTAGATGGGACAGATATGAGCGGAAATAGTGATAATGAGGGAGTCTGGGAAACTCCGAGGTCTAATAAGACCAGCCAACGCCAGAGAGGGGTGAATCAGTTGCGCAGTATGCAGTGTGTTAAAATGCTGCAAAACTGGAAAATACACTTTTCTGGCGAAGGTAAGAAGGGTCCGGAGGAGTACTTGGCTCTACTTCAAGATTGCTATGAAGGAACAGCGTATTCTGATACAGAGTTTCTAAGCGCGATTCCTTGTACGCTATCGAAAACCGCGGTTAGGTGGTTTCGATCAGTAAAGGAAAAGATTAAGACGCTTAAAGAGTTTAAACGCGCATTCAGACATAGATTCATGGGGATATTAGATAGAGAGGATATCATGGAAGAATTGCGTAGAAGGACTCAAGCAAAGGGAGAGGATATAGCTAGTTATTTATCGTGTATTAGACTTATAATAGGGCATTTTAAGAAACCTCCGTCGGAATATCAACTGGTTCCATTGATATGTCGTAATCTGTTGCCGGAGTATCGTAAGGCAATGGAAAACGAATATCTCGATAGTTTGGACGATATTGAGAAGTGGGGGAGAAAATACGAACGGAAGAAAGAATCTGACAACCGTTACGTTCCTCCGCCACCTAAGGAAAGGACTTGGATTCCAGAAGCCGCATACCAAGGCCGAGAGTAAAGGGTAAGGTGGCTAAGGTGGAAGAAATTCTGAATAAAATTCGCAAAGCCAGGTATATTAGCAAAATCGACTTGAAGCAGGCGTACTTTTAGGTTAAGATGGCGCCTGCTAGTCAAGAATATACGGCTTTTGCGGTGCCAGGATCGGGTCTATGGCAATTTAAAAGGATGCCATTCGGTTTGACGAATGCGCCCATGACCTTCCAGCGGTTGATCGATGCTATATTCGGTCCGGAATTCGAACCTTTTATTTTCGGATATCTGGACGATATAATCATCGACACCGAGTCGTTCGAGGAACACTTGAAATATCTGGATTTGGTATTGAAGAAATTATTAGATGCAGGGTTAACGGTGAATAGGAACAAATGCGAATTGTGTTGTAGTAGGGTGACTTATTTAGGATTTATTTTAGATAGGGACGGACTTAGAACAAATCCAGATAAAGTGTCTCCGGTGGTCAATTATCCAGTACCCAGGACAATCAAGGAATTAAGAAGATTCTTTGGTATGATCGCCTGGTACTCGCGTTTTATTGAGAATGAGACCGAATTAAAAATACCATTAGTAAGGTTGTTGCTTAAGGGACAAGAATGGATATGGGGGGGAGGAGCAGCAGGAAGCTTTCGATACACTAAAGAGAGATTTGACTGTTGCACCAGTTCTTGCTCGCCCTGATTTCAGCAAACCGTTCAAAGTGCAGTGTGATGCAAGTAATTATGCACTGGGAGCGGTGCTGACTCAGGAACAGGAAGACGGGGAGCACCCCATAGTCTACATTAGTAGGGTTTTGTCGGCCGCGGAAAGGAATTATTCCACAACGGAAAAGGAATGGTTGGCGTTAATTTGGGCTATAAAAAGTTGAGGCCATATTTAGAGGGATATCCATTTACCGCAATCACTGATCACAGTGCGTTGAAATGGTTGCGGAACCTTAAGGAGCCTACTGGTCGTCTCGCTCGGTGGGCTATAGAGATGCAACAATGGGACTTTGAGATAGTCCATAGAAAAGGATCTCTCAATCAAGTCCCAGACGCACTCTCTAGGATGTATCCGGGTGAGGTTGATACAGTGGCTGCTTTTCAGAAGATTAGGGACACTTGGTATTTAAATATGCTCAAGAACGTCGAGCAATTTCCTAACCGTTACCAGCAATGGAGAGTAGAAAACGGTCTATTATATAGGTACCGTAACGATCCATTGTTGGACCCGGTCACAAATAGGGACGAAGATTGGAGATTAGTGGTCCCAGAGGAACAGCGAGAGCGAGTAATAAGGGATGCGACAGGGTTATTAGGGACTATTATTGGAGAGGAGTATGGTACGATGTCAATAGATTCGTAGTAGGGTGTGATGTTTGTCAGAGATATAAAGTATCCCAGTTAGGCCCACAAGGATTGCTTAGTAGTAGGGTGATTGAGAGACCTTGGGTAGTGGTGGCAGCGGATATGATGGAGTTTCCACCTAGTAAGAGTCAATGTAAATACTTGTTAGTTTTCAAGATTTATTTACTCGGTGGATAGAGTTGAAACCGTTAAGAACCGCGGATGGTAAATCAGTAGCAAAAGCATTTGAGGAAGTAATCTTATTTAGGTGGGAGACTCCTGACTATTTGCTTACTGACAATGGTAAAGAGTTTGAGAGTAAATTTTTAAATGATGTCTTAGCGGAATATGGAGTTAAACATGGCACCACTCCGCCCTACCATCCTCAAGCAAACGCTGTAGAACGGAGCAATCGTACGTTGAAAACTATGATTGCGGCGTTTGTTAAGAACGATCACAGGACCTGGGATCAACACCTTAATGAATTTAGGCATGCGATAAATACCGCGATTCAATCGTCTTTAAAAGTATCACCCGCATTCCTGAATTATGGGAGACACCCCAGACCTGTTAAAAGTTTACGTAGGGAGGTAGAATCAAGGGAATTAATTCAAAAGGGTGATGAAAAGGCTTGGGCTGATAGGGTACAACGGTTAGATATACTACGAGATATTGTCACCAAACATATAGAACAGGCGAAGGAAAAACAAGCTAAGGTTTTTAATAAGGGTAGGAGGGACGTCAGATTTTTCCCGGGAGATAGGGTATTTTGTAGGACTCATTATTTGTCTAACGCCGCGAATAGGTTTTCGGCAAACTGTGTCCTAAATACGAAGGACCTTACACCATATTAGAAGTATTATCGCCCACCGTGTATATTATTGATAGGACTGATAAGTCCAAAGGGAAAATAAATAAGGTGCACGTGAAAGATCTGATCAGGTATGTCCCCCCCTAGGGGAGTAAAATGTAGTAGGGAATCATAGGGTGACAAAAATATATATTTTGTAGAAATGGCCAGCGGACAGGAAGTAAAGGGAGTAGAAGGGGCAGGAACCATCCGTTCTCCCCAGCCGCCGGTATTATCGTTGCAATGGTCGTACAACACGGCGGGTGAGGAGGAGTGGTTGGCGAATGAGGATAGGCGCCGAAAAGAGGAGGAAGGGCGAGCCAGCGAGTCCACCGACGACGGACAACTAATGGAGGAGGAGGGTCCTGTTGTGGCCGCCGAATCGGTGGCTACGGAGGAGACTCCACTAGTAGGGAGACCGAATTTAAGTTTAGAGATAGTTGGGACAGTTGCTTTGGCAACTACTTCGTCGACGCCGGCGATGGAGGGGGTCCTCCTCATCCATGATGAGGAGGTGGCGGAAATCAACGCTTGGTTGGATGACCATCCAACCCCCCCTCCCTCGTGGTCGTTGCCGATCCTGAGCCGAAAGCCGTCCTGGGATATTCCTGAATGGGATTTGGAGGACGCTGGACCGAGTTGCGGGTCGGGGGTGGTTCGGAGTTCGGCTCCAGTTGAGGTGCAGGAGGCGCCGAGCGTTGTCAAGACCAAGAAGAATAAGAAAAATAAGAAGAAGTCGTACAACCCTCGTCGCCAATTGCAGCTTGACGATTATGAGCCACGATTCCTGATCCGTTCCCGATCCCCCACTCCGCCTGGGCCTCCGACCAGGACGGAAACCCAGGACTGCACGGTCCTATGGGATTTTATTAATAAAGTAGGTAGACATAAGGAACGGAAAGAGGGTAGAAATAAGGGAACCACCGGACAGGTGAATAGGGGGGTGCAATGGACACCGGTTCCATTACCCGAGACGACAGTGGGGTCGCCGGAGCTTCCAGTGAGGAGGAATGGAGCCACGTTTGGGGGGTTGCATCCTATTCCAACCAACACATCCGTGGATCCCCCTCCTTACTCCTGCTTTAACTGCTGGAGGAAAGGCCATCGGCAATTACAATGTCGCGATCCCGTCATTTTTGTTTGTTGCCGGAACTGCGGTAGAAGGGGGGTCGATTTATCAAATTGCCCACGATGTAAGAGGGTGCATAGGGAGTTCATTAGGGTGCAGTTTGAGGAACGGAGGGAAAATTATAACATAGTAGGGACTTCTTCGTCGGCGATTACGAGGTCAAGATCACCTGTCCGGGGTGTCAGGAGGGAGAGGGTCAGGACGCCGCGTGGATTAGAAGAACGGGAACCGTTCGGAGTTAGGGAAATGGAGGGAAATCAGGAGGAATTGGGGAGAGCAACAAGGGGGAACGCGGAACAGACCCTGAGATTGTTGAGGGAGGTGCGGGATCTTCCGGAGGATATCAGGAATGCTATCCTCCGGTCGGTTTTCGTGCCAGACCCCAACAAACCATAATTTATTGTTAATTTTAGTTAGATTAGGGATTAGGGATTAAGTTAGATAGTAAGGACATAAAGTAGCAGGGTAGTTAGTGGTGGTCTCCCTATAAATTAGTAGGGCCGTGAATTATTAAGGAGGAAAGAAGAGGATCTCCAGTGTGAGTTGATTTTATTCTTTTATTTTTTTTTGTGAGTGTGTTGTCCTGCCCCATAGTGTATTCAGGAGGTATTTAAGGAGTAAACTATCCTTACCAGAGTAAGTAAAGTTTAGGGGGGGGGGGTAATGTGATGTGGGTACATCACCGAGGCCACCTGAAAATAATATATATAGAATATTAGTATTAATTGGTACAAAAAGAGTCTATATTAATTAAGTATACTTATCTAGTTGTCCTATTGGATTGATGCGAAGGTCTGTTAGGTTGTCTCTGGATCAGCGTGTCCGGGGTTCCCTCGGTGACAGGTACTCCTTGGCACGCTGCATCTGAAAAAGAGAAATATATTAATATGGATATTTACTGAATAATATAATTAATGGTAAGGACAGGTATTATGGGAAATAGATATAAAGATTATAAATATTAATAATAATATGAGTAGGGAGATGTGAGGAAAATGACAACGGATAGGTGTGTTGATTATTAATTGAGAAAGGAAAAAGAAGATAATGGAGATGGAATATTACAAGAAGTATGTATTAAACAGGGATAAGGAATAGGTGGAATTAGTAATAATAATTTAGATATAATAAATTAAATAAATATAAATAGATATTGTTTAGTAGGGAATAAACAAGGTAAGGAGTGTTATGTGTTAAGGAGAGAGAGGATTGTTAGTAGGGAAGTATAGGTTATATAATAAATAGAATTAATTATTACAAATAGTTATATCGATAGAAACACTTACGAGTATACATAAAATACTTAGGAGATCCTCTCCGTGAGCACTTGTTGACGTCGGTGTGGAGATGTTTCGCAGTGTGCCGTGTCGCCTGTGGAGCCTTGATAGGTGTATGCGCGCACCTCCGGACGCGCACCACTCCGCGGTAGTACCCGGGTACTACTCCCGCCGGTGGGGATCGCGCACACCCGGGGAAACGGTCGCGAGGCACGTTGTTTACGTGCCGGCCCGCGCTCAGTTGTCGCCATCTTGAATCGATCTAGATTCAAGCGCGCGCACACTGAACACGCGGTCCGCGCTCGTATCGATACGGGGATCGCACGCATATTGTCTAGGGATTTCGGAACGCGGATAGTGGGGGAACACATGTGTAATAGTAAGGAGATAGATTTATATTTGAATTTCGCGCTGTTAACTAGAGAATAATTTAGTGATCTATTGAACCAATCAATAGATGATATTATTAGAGATAAGACTTCCGTATGGGTAAATATAACAGCATATTACGTTATATGACTGTAATTACCTTAAATACGGAAAGTCGAAATACTAGTTGGGACAATGATAACTTATGCAAATTAGTTGTCATTTTTATCTATAGTAGGGTAAATACGGGTAGTTTTATTACACCTGTGACGGATACGGAAGGGTTGGAAAATTATAATATTGCCGTATCCCTCGCAGGTAACGAGAGAGAGAACAGATAGGGATATTAGGAGATTGAGGGAGATAGAAAATCGGGGAAGAAGTTTGGCGTGACTCGGAAAAACGGATCATCGCCATTCTGATCCTATCCATCTTACATATAGTAGTGTTTTTCTAGATTCTGATTCTATCGATTGCACAGAGTGTTTCTGTATTTTCTGATTCTATCGATCGCAAAGAGGATTTAGATTTATTTTAACATAAATAAGGAGGAAGAGCTATTATAGCAATATAAATATATAGAGATATCTGTCCACAAGGAGTATATTTGGATATTATTTATATTATATTGATTGTCCTATTGATTTTGTTTCATCGAATTGGTGAGTTATTTTAATTATTAAAATAATAATTGATTTATTTAGTGGGGACAATAAGGATAAATTCAGTGCGCGTTTTTCTTATTAAATTAAATTATTTATTGATTAATTATAAAGTAACGTTCTCTCTCTCGTGGTTAGTGGTGCCACGGGATCTATTATTAGATCCCGTAATATAATTATATATATCTAAATTTTGTTAAGGGTGTTAATATTCGTTACGCGGTTTAATAGGTATCCGGAACTATTATTTTATTCAACGGAACTTCCTCTGGGTGAGTCCACCGGGTGATCAGGACGAATAAATTAATATTATTGTTTTTCTCTTTCGATGATGTTGGGATCCGGAAGTAGTTTTATTTAAATAATATTTATTTATATGGAATTGTAAACCAGCATCACATTTGGCGCCCAACGTGTGTTTTTATTGTACATTTAGTGATTAAATTATTTTCGGTTTGTTAGCTAATTTAACGGTTTTTTTTTGTACAACGGCGGAAGTTGAATTAACGAATATTTTAGGGAGTGTTTTAGAAATTTCTCAGTGGGGTCGAGAGAGAGTAATTTTCGGCGTCGGTTACGCCATTTTGGAAAATTGAAAATTCGATTGCTGCCATTTTAACGTTTAACTGGCCGCGTTGAAATTTAATTATTACCGTTTCTAGTGGGAGATAAACTGATATATTATTTTATTTTTTTATTATTATTGTAATAATTATTGTTGTTGCTGGCTGTTGCTATCACCTATTTTGCAAGCGCTTTTTGAGGGCTGCTGCTATTTTATAGGTGATTTGTTGATTGTCGAATCAAAGTTAATAAAACTTTTATTCGACAATTTAACCATTTTTGCGGTAGACAGTGACGTCGCCTCGTGCCAAATAAAAAAATAGTTGGGAGATAATAATTTATTTTATTTATTGTGTTATTTTCTAATATTTGGGACGTATATATATTATTCATGGTAAATTTTGAATATATGTATTGGAATTGACCATTTGTAAAAGCAACCAGGAGTTGGACGTGAGGACACCACAAGGAGATATATTTCTTTTTTGTTTCACCAGCCATTTAATAAGGATTTATTTATTTATTTATTGTTTTTTTTTCCATTTTTTAGGAAGACATACATAAAGGTAATCTCCAGAGTAATAATTATAATTTATATTTTTATAATTTATATTTATTTTTTATTTGTCAATATTTATTTATATTTATATAGCGGATGTGCATTTTTTTTTTGTTGTTTCACTTTGTTCGCAATATACAGTGGGAATTAGGAAAAATTTATTTATTTGGCGCGAGGCTTTATTTGGTCAGATCGGACCCGTGCACCGAAGAGTTCCCGTTTAATTCAGTTTACGGGGGAATTAATATCACTGAGTTTGATTAAGGGAAAGCGGAATATTAAAGTCATTTTTATATTTTTTTGTTCGTGTTTTTAAGTTATTCTCTCGGTTGTTTGTAGTATTTTGGCGTTGTTGCTTTTGTCGTATCGGAATTTAGTAAAATGGGTAGTCACAAGGAACGAATGGAAAATATCCTTAAACAGTCTAGAGGGGCGAGGGAATTATCTAGAAAGATTTCAAAAATAGACCCTCAATTAATAAAAGAGTTATTGGAAAAACAAGGGTTAAGTACAGTAGGGTCATTTGGGACATTAAAAGATAGGTTATTAAGGGCGGACTGTAGGAAAATTGATGTTAACTTAGACGTTTCGTGGTATACGGATGACGAAGGGGAGGGGGAGATACCGACAAAGGCAGGTGAAACAGAAGTAGAACAACCCATTAATGAGAATAGTAAGGAAAATAGTGACAAAGGGGAATGTAATAGAAAAGGGAAACAAATAAAGGAGAGTGAAGACAAAATAATGGAAAGTGTTAGTCAGGAGGTAGTGGAAGTAGGGAAAGAAACTCAGATTAGTGAAAAGAATCAGGAAAAAACGGGTGCGCGTAAAAAATCGAACGGGAAACCAAAGGAAACGGTAACTGCGGATAGAAGCGAAGTAGTAGGGAGTAACATAGATGTAGGGAGTTTGAAGGTATTAGTAGCCGACATTATTAGGGAGGTTATGGGTAATCAGTTAGAAAGCGCGTTAATAAAAATAGTAGATGCAAGGTTGCAAAACTTGCAAGCTAGCAAACAGGTAGAAGAGTTAGGTCAACCAGAAAGAGTTGAAACCGAGGGAGATAATAATAGTAGTAGAGATTTAGTGGAATATAGTGAATTAAAGAATTCATTAGTAGAAGAATCAAAGCGTAAAGTGACAAATGGTAGTGCGGACGAATAAGGATCGAGAAAAAGAGAATCTACTCCCAAGCGATGTAATAACTTAGGGCCAAAGAAGTTAGCTTTCTCAACGGGCGAGTTTTTATACAATAAGGGGAAAAGAATTTATTACGTTGAGGAAACCGATACAGGTAGTAGTTCAGAAGAGGAAATATGCAAAAGTAGGAGAGTACATAAAGAGAAAAAGTTAATGCGTAGACAGGTAGATCAGAATCAGGACAGGGAGTTAGATGGGACAGATATGAGCGGAAATAGTGATAATGAGGGAGTCTGGGAAACTCCGAGGTCTAATAAGACCAGCCAACGCCAGAGAGGGGTGAATCAGTTGCGCAGTATGCAGTGTGTTAAAATGCTGCAAAACTGGAAAATACACTTTTCTGGCGAAGGTAAGAAGGGTCCGGAGGAGTACTTGGCTCTACTTCAAGATTGCTATGAAGGAACAGCGTATTCTGATACAGAGTTTCTAAGCGCGATTCCTTGTACGCTATCGAAAACCGCGGTTAGGTGGTTTCGATCAGTAAAGGAAAAGATTAAGACGCTTAAAGAGTTTAAACGCGCATTCAGACATAGATTCATGGGGATATTAGATAGAGAGGATATCATGGAAGAATTGCGTAGAAGGACTCAAGCAAAGGGAGAGGATATAGCTAGTTATTTATCGTGTATTAGACTTATAATAGGGCATTTTAAGAAACCTCCGTCGGAATATCAACTGGTTCCATTGATATGTCGTAATCTGTTGCCGGAGTATCGTAAGGCAATGGAAAACGAATATCTCGATAGTTTGGACGATATTGAGAAGTGGGGGAGAAAATACGAACGGAAGAAAGAATCTGACAACCGTTACGTTCCTCCGCCACCTAAGGAAAGGACTTGGATTCCAGAAGCCGCATACCAAGGCCGAGAGTAAAGGGTAAGGTGGCTAAGGTGGAAGAAATTCTGAATAAAATTCGCAAAGCCAGGTATATTAGCAAAATCGACTTGAAGCAGGCGTACTTTTAGGTTAAGATGGCGCCTGCTAGTCAAGAATATACGGCTTTTGCGGTGCCAGGATCGGGTCTATGGCAATTTAAAAGGATGCCATTCGGTTTGACGAATGCGCCCATGACCTTCCAGCGGTTGATCGATGCTATATTCGGTCCGGAATTCGAACCTTTTATTTTCGGATATCTGGACGATATAATCATCGACACCGAGTCGTTCGAGGAACACTTGAAATATCTGGATTTGGTATTGAAGAAATTATTAGATGCAGGGTTAACGGTGAATAGGAACAAATGCGAATTGTGTTGTAGTAGGGTGACTTATTTAGGATTTATTTTAGATAGGGACGGACTTAGAACAAATCCAGATAAAGTGTCTCCGGTGGTCAATTATCCAGTACCCAGGACAATCAAGGAATTAAGAAGATTCTTTGGTATGATCGCCTGGTACTCGCGTTTTATTGAGAATGAGACCGAATTAAAAATACCATTAGTAAGGTTGTTGCTTAAGGGACAAGAATGGATATGGGGGGGAGGAGCAGCAGGAAGCTTTCGATACACTAAAGAGAGATTTGACTGTTGCACCAGTTCTTGCTCGCCCTGATTTCAGCAAACCGTTCAAAGTGCAGTGTGATGCAAGTAATTATGCACTGGGAGCGGTGCTGACTCAGGAACAGGAAGACGGGGAGCACCCCATAGTCTACATTAGTAGGGTTTTGTCGGCCGCGGAAAGGAATTATTCCACAACGGAAAAGGAATGGTTGGCGTTAATTTGGGCTATAAAAAGTTGAGGCCATATTTAGAGGGATATCCATTTACCGCAATCACTGATCACAGTGCGTTGAAATGGTTGCGGAACCTTAAGGAGCCTACTGGTCGTCTCGCTCGGTGGGCTATAGAGATGCAACAATGGGACTTTGAGATAGTCCATAGAAAAGGATCTCTCAATCAAGTCCCAGACGCACTCTCTAGGATGTATCCGGGTGAGGTTGATACAGTGGCTGCTTTTCAGAAGATTAGGGACACTTGGTATTTAAATATGCTCAAGAACGTCGAGCAATTTCCTAACCGTTACCAGCAATGGAGAGTAGAAAACGGTCTATTATATAGGTACCGTAACGATCCATTGTTGGACCCGGTCACAAATAGGGACGAAGATTGGAGATTAGTGGTCCCAGAGGAACAGCGAGAGCGAGTAATAAGGGATGCGACAGGGTTATTAGGGACTATTATTGGAGAGGAGTATGGTACGATGTCAATAGATTCGTAGTAGGGTGTGATGTTTGTCAGAGATATAAAGTATCCCAGTTAGGCCCACAAGGATTGCTTAGTAGTAGGGTGATTGAGAGACCTTGGGTAGTGGTGGCAGCGGATATGATGGAGTTTCCACCTAGTAAGAGTCAATGTAAATACTTGTTAGTTTTCAAGATTTATTTACTCGGTGGATAGAGTTGAAACCGTTAAGAACCGCGGATGGTAAATCAGTAGCAAAAGCATTTGAGGAAGTAATCTTATTTAGGTGGGAGACTCCTGACTATTTGCTTACTGACAATGGTAAAGAGTTTGAGAGTAAATTTTTAAATGATGTCTTAGCGGAATATGGAGTTAAACATGGCACCACTCCGCCCTACCATCCTCAAGCAAACGCTGTAGAACGGAGCAATCGTACGTTGAAAACTATGATTGCGGCGTTTGTTAAGAACGATCACAGGACCTGGGATCAACACCTTAATGAATTTAGGCATGCGATAAATACCGCGATTCAATCGTCTTTAAAAGTATCACCCGCATTCCTGAATTATGGGAGACACCCCAGACCTGTTAAAAGTTTACGTAGGGAGGTAGAATCAAGGGAATTAATTCAAAAGGGTGATGAAAAGGCTTGGGCTGATAGGGTACAACGGTTAGATATACTACGAGATATTGTCACCAAACATATAGAACAGGCGAAGGAAAAACAAGCTAAGGTTTTTAATAAGGGTAGGAGGGACGTCAGATTTTTCCCGGGAGATAGGGTATTTTGTAGGACTCATTATTTGTCTAACGCCGCGAATAGGTTTTCGGCAAAACTGTGTCCTAAATACGAAGGACCTTACACCATATTAGAAGTATTATCGCCCACCGTGTATATTATTGATAGGACTGATAAGTCCAAAGGGAAAATAAATAAGGTGCACGTGAAAGATCTGATCAGGTATGTCCCCCCCTAGGGGAGTAAAATGTAGTAGGGAATCATAGGGTGACAAAAATATATATTTTGTAGAAATGGCCAGCGGACAGGAAGTAAAGGGAGTAGAAGGGGCAGGAACCATCCGTTCTCCCCAGCCGCCGGTATTATCGTTGCAATGGTCGTACAACACGGCGGGTGAGGAGGAGTGGTTGGCGAATGAGGATAGGCGCCGAAAAGAGGAGGAAGGGCGAGCCAGCGAGTCCACCGACGACGGACAACTAATGGAGGAGGAGGGTCCTGTTGTGGCCGCCGAATCGGTGGCTACGGAGGAGACTCCACTAGTAGGGAGACCGAATTTAAGTTTAGAGATAGTTGGGACAGTTGCTTTGGCAACTACTTCGTCGACGCCGGCGATGGAGGGGGTCCTCCTCATCCATGATGAGGAGGTGGCGGAAATCAACGCTTGGTTGGATGACCATCCAACCCCCCCTCCCTCGTGGTCGTTGCCGATCCTGAGCCGAAAGCCGTCCTGGGATATTCCTGAATGGGATTTGGAGGACGCTGGACCGAGTTGCGGGTCGGGGGTGGTTCGGAGTTCGGCTCCAGTTGAGGTGCAGGAGGCGCCGAGCGTTGTCAAGACCAAGAAGAATAAGAAAAATAAGAAGAAGTCGTACAACCCTCGTCGCCAATTGCAGCTTGACGATTATGAGCCACGATTCCTGATCCGTTCCCGATCCCCCACTCCGCCTGGGCCTCCGACCAGGACGGAAACCCAGGACTGCACGGTCCTATGGGATTTTATTAATAAAGTAGGTAGACATAAGGAACGGAAAGAGGGTAGAAATAAGGGAACCACCGGACAGGTGAATAGGGGGGTGCAATGGACACCGGTTCCATTACCCGAGACGACAGTGGGGTCGCCGGAGCTTCCAGTGAGGAGGAATGGAGCCACGTTTGGGGGGTTGCATCCTATTCCAACCAACACATCCGTGGATCCCCCTCCTTACTCCTGCTTTAACTGCTGGAGGAAAGGCCATCGGCAATTACAATGTCGCGATCCCGTCATTTTTGTTTGTTGCCGGAACTGCGGTAGAAGGGGGGTCGATTTATCAAATTGCCCACGATGTAAGAGGGTGCATAGGGAGTTCATTAGGGTGCAGTTTGAGGAACGGAGGGAAAATTATAACATAGTAGGGACTTCTTCGTCGGCGATTACGAGGTCAAGATCACCTGTCCGGGGTGTCAGGAGGGAGAGGGTCAGGACGCCGCGTGGATTAGAAGAACGGGAACCGTTCGGAGTTAGGGAAATGGAGGGAAATCAGGAGGAATTGGGGAGAGCAACAAGGGGGAACGCGGAACAGACCCTGAGATTGTTGAGGGAGGTGCGGGATCTTCCGGAGGATATCAGGAATGCTATCCTCCGGTCGGTTTTCGTGCCAGACCCCAACAAACCATAATTTATTGTTAATTTTAGTTAGATTAGGGATTAGGGATTAAGTTAGATAGTAAGGACATAAAGTAGCAGGGTAGTTAGTGGTGGTCTCCCTATAAATTAGTAGGGCCGTGAATTATTAAGGAGGAAAGAAGAGGATCTCCAGTGTGAGTTGATTTTATTCTTTTTATTTTTTTTTGTGAGTGTGTTGTCCTGCCCCATAGTGTATTCAGGAGGTATTTAAGGAGTAAACTATCCTTACCAGAGTAAGTAAAGTTTAGGGGGGGGGTAATGTGATGTGGGTACATCACCGAGGCCACCTGAAAATAATATATATAGAATATTAGTATTAATTGGTACAAAAAGAGTCTATATTAATTAAGTATACTTATCTAGTTGTCCTATTGGATTGATGCGAAGGTCTATTAGGTTGTCTCTGGATCAGCGTGTCCGGGGTTCCCTCGGTGACAGGTACTCCTTGGCACGCTGCATCTGAAAAAGAGAAATATATTAATATGCATATTTACTGAATAATATAAATAATGGTAAGGACAGGTATTATGGGAAATATATATAAAGTTTATAAATATTAATAATAATATGAGTAGGGAGATGTGAGGAAAATGACAACGGATAGGTGTGTTGATTATTAATTGAGAAAGGAAAAAGAAGATAATGGAGATGGAATATTACAAGAAGTAAGTATTAAACAGGGATAAGGAATAGGTGGAATTAGTAATAATAATTTAGATATAATAAATTAAATAAATATAAATAGATATTGTTTAGTAGGGAATAAACAAGGTAAGGAGTGTTATGTGTTAAGGAGAGAGAGGATTGTTAGTAGGGAAGTATAGGTTATATAATAAATAGAATTAATTATTACAAATAGTTATATCGATAGAAACACTTACGAGTATACATAAAATACTTAGGAGATCCTCTCCGTGAGCACTTGTTGACGTCGGTGTGGAGATGTTTCGCAGTGTGCCGTGTCGCCTGTGGAGCCTTGGTAGGTGTATGCGCGCACCTCCGGACGCGCACCACTCCGCGGTAGTACCCGGGTACTACTCCCGCCGGTGGGGATCGCGCACACCCGGGGAAACGGTCGCGAGGCACGTTGTTTACGTGCCGGCCCGCGCTCAGTTGTCGCCATCTTGAATCGATCTAGATTCAAGCGCGCGCACACTGAACACGCGGTCCGCGCTCGTATCGATACGGGGATCCCACGCATATTGTCTAGGGATTTCGGAACGCGGATAGTGGGGGAACACGTGTGTAATAGTAAGGAGATAGATTTATATTTGAATTTCGCGCTGTTAACTAGAGAATAATTTAGTGATCTATTGAACCAATCAATAGATGATATTATTAGAGATAAGACTTCCGTATGGGTAAATATAACAGCATATTACGTTATATGACTGTAATTACCTTAAATACGGAAAGTCGAAATACTAGTTGGGACAATGATAACTTATGCAAATTAGTTGTCATTTTTATCTATAGTAGGATAAATACGGGTAGCTTTATTACACCTGTGACGGATACGGAAGGGTTGGAGAATTATAATATTGCCGTATCCCTCGCAGGTAACGAGAGAGAGAACAGATAGGGATATTAGGAGATTGAGGGAGATAGAAAATCGGGGAAGAAGTTTGGCGTGACTCGGAAAAACGGATCATCGCCATTCTGATCCTATCGATCTTACATATAGTAGTGTTTTTCTAGATTCTGATTCTATCGATTGCAAAGAGTGTTTCTGTATCTTCTGATTCTATCGATTGCAAAGATTGTTTCTGTATCTTCTGATTCTATCGATCGCAAAGAGGATTTAGATTTATTTTAACATAAATAAGGAGGAAGAGCTATTATAGCAATATAAATATATAGAGATATCTGTCCACAAGGAGTATATTTGGATATTATTTATATTATATTGATTGTCCTATTGATTTTGTTTCATCGAATTGGTGAGTTATTTTAATTATTAAAATAATAATTGATTTATTTAGTGGGGACAATAAGGATAAATTCAGTGCGCGTTTTTCTTATTAAATTAAATTATTTATTTGATTAATTATAAAGTAACGTTCTCTCTCTCGTGGTTAGTGGTGCCACGGGATCTATTATTAGATCCCGTAATATAATTATATATATCTAAATTTTGTTAAGGGTGTTAATATTCGTTACGCGGTTTAATAGGTATCCGGAACTATTATTTTATTCAACGGAACTTCCTCTGGGTGAGTCCACCGGGTGATCAGGACGAATAAATTAATATTATTGTTTTTCTCTTTCGATGATGTTGGGATCCGGAAGTAGTTTTATTTAAATAATATTTATTTATATGGAATTGTAAACCAGCATCACAAAGTATTAAAAAGAAGTTGCTTGATTTATTAAAACAGGTGGTCGTATAAATAGCTTACAAACATCATCAACTGTTGAAGAGAAACGTGTTGAATGGGAGGATATGGAGTCTGCATTCAAGAATCGTATACGATCTGGTATTATAATAAACCTCAAGCATTTAGACATTGTATCGTTTATGCATGATGCACAAAGTCTATTCGAGTTAAAGATAAAAGAAATGTTAAACGAATATAGTGCTTTAAAAATTAATGCTGAATTGACTGGTGAATATATAATACAGAAAAGCGATTCGTTCACTAGTGAAGTTAAGTATTTTAAGGGGTCAAGCCTGGGTTAACTGCTCAAAAAATCGATTTTTTTTTATTACCTTTTTTAGAAGTATTTCTTATATAAAACATTATCCCAAAATTTGAAAAACAAAAAAAAATTTTTTCGCAAGTTATAATTGAATAAAGTAAGCATTAATGGACATTTTTTCTCTAAAATTATTTTTGCAAAAAAAAACATTTTATTTTAATTTAACTAAAACAATAATTGCGAGGTTTTCGACGTTTACATACAAGTATATTAAACGAAGTAACTATCAAGCGTAGAGTTTGGTAAAGTAGAAATCTACTTTACCATACGATTCAAATTTAATATAATAAATAAATGATTCCTTTTACTCTAATATACTGCACAAATACGTACAGTTTTATTTGAAGTAAATATTGTCTGCATTGATAAAGTATTTACATTATTTTAGTAAATACTCAGTGGATTTTAAATTAAAAGTATATTTTTGACTATAAATTTTATTAGTTTTAAAAAATTAATTATAAATTTATACAAAAAAAGAGCAGTAAAAAAATGCCAGACTCAAGGAATAGAATACCTGGTACATCTGCTCATAAAAAAATTATCAACATCAGTAAGAACCAACTACGATGTACTTTCATCAACATCGATGGAATTCACAACACCAAAGCTACAATCCAGATCAAGTAAAAAGTTAAAAACTGATACCATTGAAGAAAGTAGCACACAAAATAGAATTATAGATATATCACTACTTTTCTCAATATTAGAAGAATTTTTAGTTTGTCAGATTGTCATGGTACAGTTAAATTTTCTGAAGTTGATGTGAGAGGTTTGGGAAGTAAAATAACAATAACATGTACAAACTGTTATAAGGTATTTGTTATTGATTCAAGCAGAAAAGTTGGAAAAGAAAGTAATGTTTATGAAATAAATTGGCGTATAGTGCACACAATGAGAACTCTTGGTCATGGGCATGCTGGTTTAGTTACTTTTTGTGGAAATATGGATTTGCCGAGTCCAGTTTCTCACAGTAATTATGACATTATTAATACAGAGATAGAAAATGTTTGTAAAAAATTTGGTAAAGAGTCTATGAAAGCAGCTATCGAGCAATTATATGATTCAACAAGTCAGAATTGCCATATAAGTGTATCAGGTGATGGTTCTTGGAGGAAGCAAGGATTCAATTCTCTTCAAGTTGTTGCAAGTTTGATACTGCATGAGAATGGAAAAGGAATTGACGTTTCTCCAAAGCAATCTATTTGCAGAGCATGTGAATTGCGACCAGAAGAAGGCACAGAGGAATATAGAGAATGGTACAACGTACATCAAACTAATTGCTCTGCCAACCAACTGGTAGTTCTGGCAAGATGGAAGTAGATGGAATTGTAGTTTCAAAGATCTGAATCACTTTATGGCATAAAATGTGCTAATTACATTGGAGATGGAGACTTTATTAAGCTAAGAGAAGTTTATAAAGCTTTGTGCGATGTCAAAGCATATTGAGGTTTGTAACACTTTCACAAATACACATAAAATAACTTCAACCACATAATATCACATTAAGCACAAATACACTGAACATAAGAAACCACTTGTTGATATAATTTTATCCGTATACTGCAAATAATGTATTATATCTAAGTGTTGACACATTGGTTATGCTGAAATGGAGAAACAAAGAATCAATTTCTTGACATAAACAAAATATAAATTTAAGGTTATGCAAATACTTATCTGATATAATTTATTCATGCAGTTTTATAAACCACTTGTTTCTTTTATTTATTTTATTTAGATACTCTATATATATATATTTAATATATAATATATAATTCTACTTGATATTATAATAGCTCAAAACTGAACTACAAACGTGTGGCTGGTGCACACTTCCATTAACAGCTGTAACACTATCTATGCCTCTCTCTTTCTCTATCACGTGACAAGGCTATTCGAAAAATCAATAATCTTATGGAAGACTTGTCATGTGAGAGAGAGAGAAAGAGATATTGTACACAACTGTCAAACAGTATTTGTTTTTACTGCATTCTTTACATATTTTTAATTAAATTTAATGCTTATAATAAAAATTATAATCATATAATATAGTATATGATTTTTTATCAAAATATTTTTTAAAATCCATATAATCATGCATTAATATTCAATAATAGCTAAGTATTCTTGTAGTTTTAAAAAATTTTATTCCTCTTTTTATAAAGAAACTGATTCTTGAAGTTGATTTTCTGTTATTTTAGATAATACATGTATATTAAAAAAATATACTGAGTATTATATTAATAAAACCAGAAAAAAGTCATTATAAACCTATTAAATATATATATTATTAAGATTATATATATATATAAAGTGTATGATACCTGAAGAATATGGTATTAGAATTATAAAATAAGTAAAACTTTAAATCTAATAAGTGAAACTTTAAATGCATTTATCTCATTATTGGTTTTTTAATGATTTTAGCTTACTTGCCGCAGGATATTTCAGAGCCAGGTTGATGAATCACTTTGAAATTTTGGGGAAACTTTTAAAATATATATTTCTACGGACTTATGTTGCCCAATTTTCAAAAAGATAAGTTTTAGGTGAATGTTATGTACGTATACGTACATAACATTCACTATTTTTCTTATTATTATCAACTTTTATATTTAATACATTGTTATTAAATTTTTTTTCAGAAAAAGAAAAACATAAGTCTGTAAACATATTTTCCATGAACATTTTAAGACTTATTAGACATTAAAAGATGCATTCAGTGCTTCAATATCCTGCGGCAACTGCAAAAATTGATCAATTTTTTAATATCATTATAAGTTTAATAACCAGAATTAAAAATGCATAATAAACATTTTTTATATTGATAACTATAAAGTATAATGTATATATATTATGTAAAAAAAATAAATTTGTAAGAGGAAATAAAAAAAAAAAATTATTCCAATAAGAATTGTTTATTTATTTAAAACATTTAACCCAGGCTTGACCCCTTAATACTGAAAACAAATCAGTATGCAAAACAACTGGTCAGGTTGGAGTCTTTGTCAAATTCTTAGTCTAAGCATCAATATTAACAAACTTGAAATCATGAAAGAAAGTTCATATATACCACTACCGGATTCAATACAGAAAAAAAAAGCATGTGTCAACGTAAAGAATTTAGATGATCAATGTTTCAAGTGATCTGTGTTAGCTGGTTTACATCCTCGAAAGTCTCATAGTGAACGTGTGAGTGCTTACATAAAGTTTGAACATGATTTAAATTTTCATGGACTAGAATTTCCAATTACACTAAAACAAGTAAATAAATTTGAATCTAAAAATGATGTTTCAGTAAATGTATATATTTGAAAATTGTGTAATAATAATTATAAGGTGAATCCGTGTTACATAACAGCTTGTAAGAAGAATTCTCATGTGAATTTATTATTATATTGAGGCCGATGATAACGATACATCACTTCCAAAGTTTCACTATGTATTAATAAAGAATTTATCGAGATTGGTGAGGAGTCAATTGACAAAACATGTTAATAAATGTTATGTCTGTGATAGATGTTTGCGTTTCTTTTATTCAATTGATAAACTTCACAATCATGAACTTGATTGTAGTCAAATGAATAAATGTACGATTATATTGTCTATGTTAAAAAATAATATACTCTCATTCAAGAACTTTAGTCATCAATTAAAAGTACCGTACGTGATTTATGCAGATTTTGAGTGTCTGCTTAGACCTGTAGAAAGAGATGAACGTGCGTTTTAAGAGCATCGAGCATACAGCATAGAGTACTATCTTAAGTGTAGCTTTGATGATTCAAAATCAATTTATCGAAGCTATAGACAAGAAGATGAAAGTTGTAAAATGACTCCTGCTGAATGGTTTATCAAAGAACTTCAATCACTTCGTGTTCAATTGGAACAGTTACATAGCTCACCTGAACCAATGTATCTTACACCTGTAGAAACGCAGCAGTTTAAAGAGGCGACGTACTGTCATATATGCGGGAAAATCTTCTCTGCTGATCAAACAAAAGTTCGAGATCATTGTCATTTGACTGGAAAGATAGAGGAGCTGCACATGAAGGTTGTAACATAAACTTCAAAGATGCAAGATTTATACCTGTTGTATTCCACAATACGAGTACGACTCTCATTTTATTATTAAAGAGCTTGTTTCTGCAGGTAATTTCAAGGGACGCGTACATCTTATTCCGAAAAATAAACAACGTTATATTTCTTTTACAAACTATGTTCATGGAAGTGACATAAATTTTAGATTTATAGATTCATTTAAATTTATGGCTTTATCTCTCGAGAAATTAGCATCATATTTAGAAACTCTTTGTATTACTGATTCAGTATTTAAAATTGCAGATGGTTATACAGAATTGTACTACAGAATAGATACAATTGTTGCTCCAAGAAGGTGTTTTTCCTTATGATTATGTAAATTCGTTTAAAAAATTAGAAGAAACACAACTTCCATCACAAAAAGACTTGTTTAGTAAATTGTACAACAGTGATATCTCAGATGCTGATTGTAAGCATTCAATGAATTAAGCTGTTTGATATTCAAACACTTGGTGAATACTCTGATTTCTACTTAAAAACAGATGTGCTATTACTTATAGATGTATTTGAAGACTTTCGTAAGACTTGTATGGATGCGTATGAACTCGATCCTGTACATTACTATACTACACCTGGTTTAACCATGGTATGCAGTGTTAAAGTATACACAAGTGCAGCTCGAATTATTTACAGATGTAGATATGTTGCTATTTGTTGAGAGAGGTGTCAGAGGAGGAATTAGTCAATGCTGTAATAGATATGCAAAGGCAAATAATAAGTACATGAGTGAGAATTACAAAGATGATGAAGAGGAATCATATCTCATGTACTATGATGTTAATAATCTTTATGGATGGGCAATGACACAGCATTTACCTTATGGAGACTTTAAATGGATCAACTGTATGGATGAACAAGATTTCTTCAATATTCCGGATGACTACGATATTGGCTATATTCTCGAAGTAGGCTTGGAGTAACCCGTACAAATTCGTGACTCGCATAAAGATTTACCATTATGTGCTGAACACCTATCTCCACCTGGTTCAAAGTGTAAGAAGTTGATGACTACGTTAAATGATAAGAAACGGTATGTAATACACTATCAAGCGCTTGAACAAGCCTTGAAACATGGTTTAGTTATAAAAAAGATTTTAAGGTTTCGACAAAGTGCATGGTTAAAGCCCTATGTTGATTTAAACACGAAAAAGAGACAAAATGCAAAAAATGAGTTTGAAAAACTGTTTTTCAAGTTGTTAATTAATGCTGTTTATGGGAAAACCATGGAGAATGAACGAAAACGATTTGATGTCAAGCTTGTCAACAAGTGGACTGGTCGTTACGGGGCTGAAGCACTCATTGCAAAACCAAATTTTCACAGTTGTTTAATTTTTGAAGAGAATCTTGTTGCCATACAACTTATGCGTACAGAAATCACCGTAAGTAAACCTATATATTGGAAACAAGTGTAAACTTTTATATACCGATACATATAGTCTTATTTATGAAATTCGCGGTGTTGACATTTATCAGTTGATGAAAGAAGCCATTGAAAGATTTAACACAACCGACTATCCGGAGAATAATCATTTTGGAATACCACGAAGAAACAAGAAAATAGTAGGATTGATGAAAGATGAGTGTAATGAACAAATTATGACAGAATTTATCGGATTACGCAGCAAGATGTATAGTGTTCTCGTCGAGAATGTCAAACCTATAAAGAAAGCGAAAGCTTTCAAAGGAAATGTTGTGCAAACAAGCATCAGTTTCGATGACTATAAGAAATGTTTGTTCAATCAATCAACAGTAAGGTGTCAACAGAATAATATTCGCTCCAGAAATCATATCGTTCGTACGGAAAAAGAGCATAAAATTGCTCTAAGTCCACATGATGATAAACGCCATCTGTTACCGAATACTATCGACACATTACCATAGGGGCATTACAACATTCTGGATGAGGAGGATGAGGAACTTTTACAGATTTACAGCCGATGAGGAATGAAGAGAGGGAAGCTATTAAAGTGGGGGAAGCAAATGAAGAGGTAGAACCCATTGATGAAGAACTTATGCAGATGCTGATGCAACCAATGACGGACAGAGCTGATGAAGTTGGGGTAGCTGTTAAAGTGGGTGAAGCTGATGGAGAAGTAGAATCCATTGATGCGGAACTTTTGCAGATGTTGCTACAACCAATGACGGACGGCGCTGATGGAGAGAGGGAAACTATTCAAGTGGGGGAAGCTGTTCAAGTGGGGGAAGCTGTTCAAATGGGGGAAGCTGTTCAGGTGGGGGAAGCTGTTTAAGTGGGGGAAGCTAGTTAAGCAGTAGAACTCATTGACGAAGAACTTTAACAGATGCTGTTACACCCAATGACAGACAAAGCTGATAAAGATGGGAGTAATGTTAAAGTGGGGGAAGCCAACAAAGTGGAGATAGGTCTTAATAAGCGAGATCAATTTACAATTTGGCATATTCATTTGTTCAGCGAATTGAAGAACAGCTACGAGCCTCTCCCATAGAAGCAAAAAGTGTGAACACTTTATGTAAGTATTAGCACATTTCATGTCTTATATTATATTTTAAAATTTTAATATATAATATATATCTTGTTTTAGAATGGATCTAGCCATGTTGAATAAAATTGCACAGAGTGCTTACCTTCCAAGGAAGAGGCTATCTGAATTGGAGAAGGAGAAAAAATATTTTGTGACTAGAGTGAAGAGAGTCACCACCAAATATGGATTAAAAATTATCGTTACAGTTGATGAAGAGTGTGACATCTTTCTACCTGATCGAGTGTCTAAGGCAATACTGGCTAATGACAACGTATTTGATAAATTGACTGAGAAGGGAAATAAATTTGTTTTATTTATTGTATATCATGGTGATGATAAATTTGAATTTTGTGATTTATAATATTTATATAATGTAATAAATAAAAAATAAATAAATAAAAAAACATAATAAAAATTAAAAATTACAAAGAGAGAGAAAATTTAAGGAGAGAAAGAGTCACAAGTGTGTTTTATACATTGATTTAATTCATTGTAAAAGACTCATTAGTGATGATTAAGTTGGTTGTTTCTCACGGGTTGAGGGCGTAGGTGAGGACATTCGACATTTTCTCTCTTTTTTTTATATTTCTGTTTTATTAATCCAACTCTTGTGAGAACTACCAAATCCTAACCACTTTACAAAGACTTTATTTTCTTGTTTCTTTAATATTTTCTCTACAAGATAAACATCGTCATATTTAGCTTTTTGCAACTCTTGTTCATAAAATCCACCACTGATAGGATGCTCTCAATGAACCTGTAAAAGGTATGTTATTGGATTTGTATTTACTACTCGTCTAATTATAAATATTTTAGTAGACCAATTAGGAGTATAACCTTTCTCAAATACATGTTTCACTTTGCTTATTCGTCCTTTGTCACCAATTTTAAATTTATGTTTTTTTATAGGTACATTCTTGAGAGTAAATTGTGGCAATAGTAAAGATGCATTTTCTACTGTTACATCTTTTCGTTTCATACCAATTGTACGATGCTTTCTATCGTTGTAAGCAGCTATCAAGTTTGGTAAAATACCAATCCATTTATGATTTCCTCGAAGACTGAACTGAAACTACATTTTATTTTTTAGTGTACGATTGAAACGTTCACAAATAGATGCTTTCATATTCGAATACGTTGAATAAAGATGGATTTTGAAACGTTTCATAAGATTTTGAAATGTTTTATTGTAAAACTCTTTTCCTCTATCTACATGTAAATTTATAGGTACTCTACCTTCTCGTAGAATAGACTTCATAGCAGTAGTAACATCTTCACCAGTTTTTCTTTTGACTGACACAGCCCAAGCAAATCTGGAGAGAATACCTATAAAGCCTTTATTTTCTTTAGAATAAGGTATCATCAAACAATATCTGCTTGCCAAGTTTCATCAAAACCTCGTACATCAAAACTTCGTCGAGGATAGTATCGACGAGCAGGTTTATGAAGTTCTTCTACTATAGCTTTCTTATGCTTCGACATCATTTGGCCTTAATACAATGATGGTTATCCAGATAATGATTGAAATATTTAGGTGATCATACATTTATATCCAATGATTTCACCTTATAATCTATTATTTGATGTTAAATCACTAACATCTACCGAGATAACGTTTGGAGGTATTTCTACTACCACATCTTTGATTTTTTTTAAATCAATGTCATATTTGTTAAACATATTGTTGATTTCATCTTTATGTGATTCGATAATCTTATCTATATTATTAAGATCATGTTTTAGTCGCGATATAATGTGAACTAATCTTTCAATCTCTATTCTTAGCTTACATTATAATGTTTCAAGATTCAATGCTTCATTTGCTTCAGTAGGTGATGCGACATTGCATAATCGCTTGTCATCTAAATCATATTGGCCATCGTTAGTCATTTTAAAACCTACACCAGGTGGACCTCGACTAACTGTACCTCGTTTAAGATTACGTCCAAACACGTCAACACTCATTTTTTAACTGATTGTGTAATTTATATTCAGCTTAATATATAGCCAGCTTCATGCAGCTCCTCAATAATTGAATGAATTTCGTTGATGTGACTAGGATTTCCAGCCCTCTCAGCTACTAACAATAGAAGTCAATCTACCAGCTCATTCGGAACATCCCAGTATACATAATACATTGTAGTATTACGTTGTGCAATTTTATATTGTGGTAAAGAACTGTAGTGTTGAAAAAAATTATTTTTTGCTAATGCACTTCTATATTTCTTTATAAATAATGGAGCTATTATATCATTGAATTTTTTACTTTTATGAGAGCGAAGAGGCTCATCAGCATTAAACTGTTTCTTGTGAGCATTCGTTGCTTCAAGTATTTGACGATAATTCGACAAATCCTTTTTGCTAATATAACCTTGTTCAGGATTTTTCATAATCACCAACTCTAATAAGCCTTGGGTTTGTGGATACTTTACACCAACAACGGTTATACTCTTCGCATCAAAAAATATGGGGTATTTCCAAGTACGTAAGTATTACCTTCTTTTCGCACTCCATAGATTTTATCCAAATTGTCTGTCTGTTTTCTTTGTAACATTATCAAATATTTATTAGTATTTTGTTCTTCATCTTCACTTCCAGCTGTTTCAAAAGTAGTTTCCAAATCTCGCACTTGAACGATGCTATTTTTTGTTGATGTACTTCCATTCAGTGTATCTTCATCGTTAAAGACTTTAGTTGATTGGGAGTCATTCACACATTCAGAAGTAAAAAATGGAGAATATTTATTAACTGTTTCAGTATTAGCAACAAGTTTTTGTAGTGGTTCAACACTCCGTTTAAAGGTTTCACCAATTGTTTTCTCAAAATAATCCTTCCCATATTTTAGAAAGTTATATTTTTGTTGTACAGCATTTCTGGCTTTAACAAGCTTTCGAAAAATCTCGTCTCATTAATCATCTACCTTTCACTAATTTCGATCCGCTCCTCTTCACTCCCTTTAAATCTTCCCTACTGTCCTACCTCACTGAGCTTGACCGACAAGCCTGCGATTTGAGAATATCAATTGAAGGTATAGTGTGCCCTCCCTTGCCCGACTTAGAAAATAATATGTATTATTCTTATTTCTAGTCATTCTCTTGTATTATTTATTTTGTATTGCGTCGGCGTCTCCGTTTATTTTATTTTATTTTATTTTATTTTAATGTAATTTCGAACAATCGCCAGTATTTAAACTGGACTTTATAAGCGCTTTGATTTTTTTGTTTTTATTTTATTGTTTTATTTCACTGTTTTATTTTATTGTTATGTTAAATCCCTATCAGCACACAATGTCTTAAAAATGTTTAAATTACGTTGCGGCTAAAACCTTTAAACGTTAGAATTTAATACTTGAAAAACGTTTGAAGTACGTTTAAATTTGGTTAAAATGTCCTCTTTAATTTTAGGAAAGTAATATTTTTTAACGTATTTCAAACGTATTTTTAACGTTGGATAAACAAAATTATTCGATGTATATTATTATGGAGCATGCGCAGTTGTTACTTATCAATTGTAGCTATGCGCAAATGCGATTTTTATATTTATTTATAAATATAAATCATTTATATGTGCAAAAATGACAATTGCGCATAGCTACAATTGATAAGTAACAACTACGCATGCTCCATAATAATATACATCGGATAATTTTGTTTATCCAACGTTAAAAATACGTTTGAAATACGTTAAAAAATATTATTTTCCTAAAATTAAAGAGGACATTTTAACCAAATTTAAACGTAGTTCAAACGTTTTTCAAGTACATGTTTCACTTTGCTTATTCGTCCTTTGTCACCAATTTTAAATTTATGTTTTTTTATAGGTACATTCTTGAGAGTAAATTGTGGCAATAGTAAAGATGCATTTTCTACTGTTACATCTTTTCGTTTCATACCAATTGTACGATGCTTTCTATCGTTGTAAGCAGCTATCAAGTTTGGTAAAATACCAATCCATTTATGATTTCCTCGAAGACTGAACTGAAACTACATTTTATTTTTTAGTGTACGATTGAAACGTTCACAAATAGATGCTTTCATATTCGAATACGTTGAATAAAGATGGATTTTGAAACGTTTCATAAGATTTTGAAATGTTTTATTGTAAAACTCTTTTCCTCTATCTACATGTAAATTTATAGGTACTCTACCTTCTCGTAGAATAGACTTCATAGCAGTAGTAACATCTTCACCAGTTTTTCTTTTGACTGACACAGCCCAAGCAAATCTGGAGAGAATACCTATAAAGCCTTTATTTCTTTAGAATAAGGTATCATCAAACAATATCTGCTTGCCAAGTTTCATCAAAACCTCGTACATCAAAACTTCGTCGAGGATAGTATCGACGAGCAGGTTTATGAAGTTCTTCTACTATAGCTTTCTTATGCTTCGACATCATTTGGCCTTAATACAATGATGGTTATCCAGATAATGATTGAAATATTTAGGTGATCATACATTTATATCCAATGATTTCACCTTATAATCTATTATTTGATGTTAAATCACTAACATCTACCGAGATAACGTTTGGAGGTATTTCTACTACCACATCTTTGATTTTTTTTAAATCAATGTCATATTTGTTAAACATATTGTTGATTTCATCTTTATGTGATTCGATAATCTTATCTATATTATTAAGATCATGTTTTAGTCGCGATATAATGTGAACTAATCTTTCAATCTCTATTCTTAGCTTACATTATAATGTTTCAAGATTCAATGCTTCATTTGCTTCAGTAGGTGATGCGACATTGCATAATCGCTTGTCATCTAAATCATATTGGCCATCGTTAGTCATTTTAAAACCTACACCAGGTGGACCTCGACTAACTGTACCTCGTTTAAGATTACGTCCAAACACGTCAACACTCATTTTTTAACTGATTGTGTAATTTATATTCAGCTTAATATATAGCCAGCTTCATGCAGCTCCTCAATAATTGAATGAATTTCGTTGATGTGACTAGGATTTCCAGCCCTCTCAGCTACTAACAATAGAAGTCAATCTACCAGCTCATTCGGAACATCCCAGTATACATAATACATTGTAGTATTACGTTGTGCAATTTTATATTGTGGTAAAGAACTGTAGTGTTGAAAAAAATTATTTTTTGCTAATGCACTTCTATATTTCTTTATAAATAATGGAGCTATTATATCATTGAATTTTTTACTTTTATGAGAGCGAAGAGGCTCATCAGCATTAAACTGTTTCTTGTGAGCATTCGTTGCTTCAAGTATTTGACGATAATTCGACAAATCCTTTTTGCTAATATAACCTTGTTCAGGATTTTTCATAATCACCAACTCTAATAAGCCTTGGGTTTGTGGATACTTTACACCAACAACGGTTATACTCTTCGCATCAAAAAATATGGGGTATTTCCAAGTACGTAAGTATTACCTTCTTTTCGCACTCCATAGATTTTATCCAAATTGTCTGTCTGTTTTCTTTGTAACATTATCAAATATTTATTAGTATTTTGTTCTTCATCTTCACTTCCAGCTGTTTCAAAAGTAGTTTCCAAATCTCGCACTTGAACGATGCTATTTTTTGTTGATGTACTTCCATTCAGTGTATCTTCATCGTTAAAGACTTTAGTTGATTGGGAGTCATTCACACATTCAGAAGTAAAAAATGGAGAATATTTATTAACTGTTTCAGTATTAGCAACAAGTTTTTGTAGTGGTTCAACACTCCGTTTAAAGGTTTCACCAATTGTTTTCTCAAAATAATCCTTCCCATATTTTAGAAAGTTATATTTTTGTTGTACAGCATTTCTGGCTTTAACAAGCTTTCGAAAAATCTCGTCTCATTAATCATCTACCTTTCACTAATTTCGATCCGCTCCTCTTCACTCCCTTTAAATCTTCCCTACTGTCCTACCTCACTGAGCTTGACCGACAAGCCTGCGATTTGAGAATATCAATTGAAGGTATAGTGTGCCCTCCCTTGCCCGACTTAGAAAATAATATGTATTATTCTTATTTCTAGTCATTCTCTTGTATTATTTATTTTGTATTGCGTCGGCGTCTCCGTTTATTTTATTTTATTTTATTTTATTTTAATGTAATTTCGAACAATCGCCAGTATTTAAACTGGACTTTATAAGCGCTTTGATTTTTTTGTTTTTATTTTATTGTTTTATTTCACTGTTTTATTTTATTGTTATGTTAAATCCCTATCAGCACACAATGTCTTAAAAATGTTTAAATTACGTTGCGGCTAAAACCTTTAAACGTTAGAATTTAATACTTGAAAAACGTTTGAAGTACGTTTAAATTTGGTTAAAATGTCCTCTTTAATTTTAGGAAAGTAATATTTTTTAACGTATTTCAAACGTATTTTTAACGTTGGATAAACAAAATTATTCGATGTATATTATTATGGAGCATGCGCAGTTGTTACTTATCAATTGTAGCTATGCGCAAATGCGATTTTTATATTTATTTATAAATATAAATCATTTATATGTGCAAAAATGACAATTGCGCATAGCTACAATTGATAAGTAACAACTACGCATGCTCCATAATAATATACATCGGATAATTTTGTTTATCCAACGTTAAAAATACGTTTGAAATACGTTAAAAAATATTATTTTCCTAAAATTAAAGAGGACATTTTAACCAAATTTAAACGTAGTTCAAACGTTTTTCAAGTATTAAATTCTAACGTTTAAAGGTTTTAGCCGCAACGTAATTTAAACGTTTTTAAGACATTGTGTGCTGATAGGAATGTTGTATTTGCGAGTTAATTATTTATTTATTGTTATTTTGTTATTTTATTACTTTTATTTTTTTCTGCGACATATTCTTATTTGTATTTTTAACTACTTTTATTTATATTTTATAATTTGTACCTGCGATTTGTTTCATCTAGTGTATACGGGGTTTCCCCAAATTACCCAATAAAGAGTTAATCAATCAATCAATCTTTCATTCTTTGTCTCTATCTCTCATTTTCTCTCTCTCTGTCTCTCTCTCTCTCTCATTCTTTGTCTCTATCTCTCATTCTCTCTCTTTCTATCTCAATTTTACTATCTGCCTATCTGTCTCTCTATCTCTCCCTCTCACTGTCTCTCTCGCTCTGTCTCATTCACTCTCACGCCAAGATGATGTTTGTTGGACGGACGGACGGACATTATAATTTATCGTTTTTTCTTTAGTATTACTTAATAATTATAATAATAAATTTTTTGTCAGTAATATGAAGCATTAACTTATGTTACACATATTTATCATAAAATATATATATTTTAAGTATTTTTCGCAAGAATTGGGGAGTTTTTACAGAATAGCTCGAAAAGATAACTTTAATATAATGTAGATATGTATCTATGTGATGGAGGAATGAGCGTGCGCGAATCATGTCAGCGTCTAATGCCATACCTAGTGTGAAACGTGCGTTACTCCTATCTCACTAGTGTGTATGGGTATATACACTGTATGGTAGAAAGTAACGGGGGGGGGGGGTAACGTGTAGATGAGAGACACAATGCTCTCCTCACTACCCCCTTCCATACAAAGGTATGATGGCTCTGGGAAGTCCCAGAACTAAACATAAAACTGGCGAGAAAGCAAGGGAAACCTTAAACTCTTAAACTCGTTGGCAATCGGACACGAATTCCGGTCAAGAAGCGCGTGCAAGCGCAGCGGTTGAGCTTACCCCCCCCCCCCACCCCTACTTTCCATACAAAGCTATGATGGCTCTGGGAAGTCCCAGAACCTTCATAGACTACCTACTATATAACAATTACAATAAATAGTTATGACAGATAAACCATTTCCCTATGTTCTCTTATTGATAATTTAGTATAAAAACCAAAAAAATCGGACATTGATACGTTAACAATTAATTAAAACACCGTACAATAAACGGTTAAATCAGTATTCATTCAACAGTTTATTTCATTTTAAGCTGAGTGTATATAACTAAATATAAAATAAAAGTTATTAATTTTATCTTTATCTTATAGAAACGGAGAACAATCCTGGATTATTATAACGAAGTTTCTAAAACCCATAATAAATGTCTTTTAAATGTATGTTGAATATTATTTATTTTTTCTACTTAACATTGATTATTTTTAATGGCCAAAATTTAACTTGTAAATATATAGGATCAAAAATAAACAAAGTTCAAACAAAATTTTCAAAAATTTCAATCCTTCTTCATATTCCCTTAAAAACTTGTCAATATGTCGAAAAATTCCTTTAAAGACGTAAAAATTGTTCTCTGTTCTTTCACAATATTTTTGAAAAATTTTGAAAAAAAATATTTAAAAATTTTAAAAAATATTATAGGGTTTTCCACACAATTTAGAAAAATCTCTGAAATATCTTGTTCGATATAATATTTACATTTTTTAAAATATCTTCAGACCATCTAAAATGGTTTCTTTTTGAAATCTGTTTTTTCAAAGATGTTTTTAAGATTTTTTAAAATGTTTGAAGAATTAGACTTTGTAGTAAATATAAAATTTAGTTATCTATTGGACAAAAAAATTGTAAATTAATTTATATTTTTTGTACTTATTTTTTAATAATAACTTTTATTTTAATAATAAATTATGGATTTTGTGTAAGAAGAAAAATTATTTTTCAAATTTTTCGCATACTAACTTTGTAAAACATTCATATATTTATTTTTTATATTACACAATGATTAATTAAAAATATCCAATTATCATTCGTAAAAAAATTTTTATCCCCTCTACTTTATTCCTCATAAAAAATATGAAATTGAAAATACAGCATGATTCAACGTATTTATTTTAAATTTACAAATAGAATAAATCATCACTAAAATGCAACCGAGCGAACGTACGCGAGCGAGGCACCTGTTGCTAGTAAAAATATTAATTTCATCAATACCAGGGAAAGTTTGACATATTTAAAAGATAATATTGTACACTTCATCTCATCTAACCTAGAACTGTCAACTTTAAACAACAAATTATTATTGGATCTAATTATTATAAACAAAGAAGATTTATTAAAATATAATCCCCAGCGATGTAATTGTAACACCCAACAGAAAACGCTACATTTTTATTTTAGTTATAACACGAACCGAAAACGACCATAAGTTACACCGCATAACTTAAAGACATATGCTTCCAGACCTTAGTATATAAATTATAAGAAAAAAATATTAGATCTTTCAAGTGAACTGTTAGTTCTTAGAACTGCTCAAGTTAATGTTGGATACCTTAAGCAGTGTAAGCATAACACCGTAACACTTTGCCGCGGCGTATGTATAACGCCACTACCAGAACAAAGAAAAATCATACTAGAAGAATGTCACAACAGTCCGTTCGGAGGACATAGAGGCATCTTTAAAACATACCGTAGACTTGGGTGGGGTCCGATTTGTCGAAAGCTCATTCAAAATGTGTGCATTGTTTCGAATTTTAAAAATTAGAAATGCATTTTTATTATTTGAAATGAAAGGAAATAAAAAGATCATTGTTTTGAAAATAATGCATTCTTCAGTTTTTATATATTTGTTCCGAATATTCAAACTTTATAGTGTAGAGAAATAGCTTTTATAATATTTGTCTATTAACACCTAGATAACAGACAATAATCTTGAAAATGATTTATCTACTATTTGGAATTCGAAATTTTGCACCTAATACCAAATATCTGACGATTTTATTACTTTCGAAATAATGATCATTCTACTTTCTCGGTTCGAAATAACAAAAAAGTTATTCTAATTTTTAAATTTCAAAATATCTCGCACACATTTTGAATGAACCTTCGACAAATCGAGAAGTAGAAGATTACGTCAGGAAATGTCCGACATGCCAAGAACAAAAATTAACTATATATAATTACCAAGTAGCGGCAAAAATCCCTCTGTAATTCACGAAATTCACTCAAAGTATCTCGACGATGCTCATGGAACTTCTTGCGTAATACCGTGTTAAAATCACGGAACCGATGAGAAATTAATTCTTCTATTAATTTCAAAACTAGCAACAAATACCTCGGTCGCTAACGCTCCCTCGGTCGATTTAAACTTTTGATTTATTTTGTTGTATCAATATAAGTTATTATGAAAACATTTAAACTATATGAAGTTATAAAGTTATTAAATTTAATTTTTCATTTTCAAAGTTTAGATAAATATAATATATTAATACTAAGTAATAATAATCTTACTTATTTGTTAACATTTATTATTGTCTATTTTTTAATGTACATAATTACAATAATAATTGGATTTTATTATTCTTCAATTAAAACACTCTTTGATTTTATATTATTATTATTATTCTTATGGCGTTGTCCAACCTTATTTCCTATGTAATTATTATATGTGAAAAAATAAATAAAATTACAATTTATGATACATGGTCCATGCGGTAACCAAAATACAAAATCTCCATGCATGGAAAATAATAAATGTACTAAAAATTTTCCTAAATCATTTAGAGATACAACAACTTTTCAAAAAACTGGATATCCGTTGTATAAAAGATCTAATAATGGAACAAAAATAGTATATAATGAATACAAAAATAAAAGAACTGCTGATAATAGATATGTAGTTCCTTACAATCCTTATTTATTATTAAAATTTAATTGTCATATAAATGTTGAAGTATGTTCTATTATTCAATGCATTAAATATTTATTTAAATACTGTTATAAAGGACATGATTGTGCTTTCGTAAAAATATCTAATAATAATATTGAAAAAACTAACGATGAGCTTACCGAAATAAGTGACTCAACAAATACAAATGAATACAATTACAATGAAATTAAACAATATTTAAATACAAGATATATTAGTCCTCCAGAAGCAATGTTTCGATTATTAGAATATCCATTAAATGAATTATCTCATTTTATATACAGGTTAGCTGTACACAATGAAAATGAACAGAATATATATTTTAAAGAAGGTTATGAAGAAGAAGCAATTGATAAAAATATAGAAACTTTTTTAACTGCTTGGTTTCAATTAAATAAAGAAGACAGTGAAGCGCAAAAATACTTATATTCAGAAATACCACAATATTATACATTTGATGAAAAAAATAAAAAATGGAATATTAGAAAAAAATTTAATAAACCAATATTAAGTAGAATGTATTTAGTTAATCCTAAAGAACGAGAACGATACTTTTAAAGATTACTATTATTACATATTAGAGGTGCATACAGTTTTGAATATTTACGTACGGTTGACAATATTGTCCATCCAACTTTCTACGATGCTGCCAAAGCAAAACAACTTATAAGTGAAGATGAAGAATGGGATCGATGTTTAGAAGAAGCTTCAGCAACTAACCTTCCTAAAGCTTTATGTCAATTATTTGCGTTTATTTGTATATTCCACAATCCAATAAATGCATCATTTTTATATCACAAATATAAAACGAACTTTTATCCTCCAAATGTTGAGCAATCGATAGGTGAAAATCAATCATTAATAATTATAAATAATATTTTATTAAGTCATGGATTCAATATAACCGACTTTAAATTGCCATTAATTAATGATGAATGAGAATATCATACATATGATAAAGATGAAATAAATAGTACAATTACAGATGCGCAAACTGAAATTGATTCATTAACTTCAAACCAACGAGATATTTTTGATATTGTAATTAACTTTTTGAATAATAAAACAAACAAAAATTGTTTTTTTATAGATGGACCTGGTGGATCTGGAAAAAGTTATTTACTTAATACTATAATTAAATATCTTAATTATAACAAAATTTCCTGTTTAGCAGTAGCTTGGACAGGTATTGCCGCAAATTTATTAATTAATGGTAAAACAGTACACACAACTTTTAAATTACCTATAAATATTGATGATTGCACTACAAGTAATATAAAAATAAATTCAAATTATGCAAATAAATTGAAAGAAGTAAAAGTAATAATTAGGGATGAAATTTCTATGACTTCAAAATTTGCATTTGAATCAGTTGAACGTTTATTAAGAGACGTCGATAATAAACATAAAATTTTGGAGGTAAATTAATGTTACTTTCAGGAGATTTTCGACAAACTTTACCAATTGTTCGACACGGTAATAGAACAGAAATTTTAGAAAATACTGTAAAATACAGTAAATTATGGACATCTTTTGAATACATTACTTTAAGTGAAAATTTACGAGTTATTAATGAAGATGATAGTGATAATTTGAAACAGTGGTTACTTGATGTAGGTAATGGAATTCATTTTAATAATTATGAAGAAGAAAATGAATTAACTGAGATTCCTAAAAACATTATACTTAACTCTGATGACATAATCACGGAAATATTTGGAGATAAGATATCAATTGATGATCCAGGACTAAGTAGTAAAATAATTTTAGCAGCAACAAATAATGATGTATTAGATTTAAATAATAACATTTTAATGCGAATGGAAGGACCCTCATTTGAATATTTTAGTATTGATACAGCTGAAGATGACAACAAAAATAATTTAAATACTACATTGCCAACTGAATTTTTAAATTCATTAACACCAAATGGACTTCCACCTCATAAATTAAATTTAAAAATTGGTGCCATTATAATTCTTTTAAGAAATTTAAATTTAAATGAAGGACTATGCAATGGAACAAGATTAAAAATTACAAAATTAAAGAAATACACAATCGAAGCGGAAATTTTTTCAGGAATTAATACAAATAAAAAGATATTAATACCCAGAATAACATTGTCACCATCAAAAGGGTAAATACCATTCAATATGTCAAGAAAACAATTTCCTATAAGATTGGGATTCGCAATAACTATTAATAAGTCGCAAGGTCAATCATACAATAAAGTTGGAATATACTTACCTTTTCCAGTATTTAGCCATGGCCAATTATATGTAGCATTATCAAGAGTAAAATCAAAATCAAATTTAAAATTATATTTATCAAAAAAAAGAAACACGAAATTTTTTTAAAAATTTAAATGGGAATTACCATGTTAATTTTTGTGAATTTTTTGTCATTCTCTAAATTGTCATAAATTTTTACAGAATTGGAGGCCATAAAAATGCTACAGACCATTTGAAAGGTATTGCTCCAAGCTTTCTTTTAGACTTTTGAATGAAAAAATCAAAGGTGGCGCACTTGCACTTTTTTCAAGTTGAATATTGACATGTAATTTATGTAACATTGACCTTGAGATTAGAAATTCTAACCCAGAAGAATAGATTCTAGATATAATTAGCAACGAATGTTACATATAATGTTCTATAGTAAAAGTTGATAGATTTTGATTTATATAGCGATAAACCCAGCTGGCGTTGAAAAAAATATGGAAAAATTCACTTTTTGAGGTTAGAATAACTTTTGAGCAAATAGATTCCAGTACCTAAAAATTTTTTTCTGTATTCTGAAAAACATTTGCAAAGTGTACCCAAAATTTGGTGCATTTTAAAATTTTGATTGGACCACTTCACGTGGAATACCCCATATATATATTGAATGTCTAGAAGCAAAATTTTTTTTAACACGCACGAATTTCGCGTTTTTGCGCCTTAAAAATAGGGCCTAAAGTATCCCTTTAGCAACCGGCGGGCGCAAAAGTACTTTAGCGCTGTCAAGATTTAACAAACAAGAAAGACTCATTATCTTATCTGCTCCCTAAATTTAGCGATTTAGATATTTATTTAGATATTGGTGTGTGGATAATATTAAGCTCCATAAAAAGTTTATGCAATTGAAATTACTGAAATCAAAATAGCAACGGCAAGTATTTTATAGATATCAACAAAAATTTTTTATTTATTTATTAGAGTCTCACTTTTAGAAATTTTATTATTCATTATTAAATATTCCACGTTGAATTTGTGCCTCTAGACAGTACTTTATATAAAACACCTTCTACGAAGGTATCAACATTCGCGAGTATGGTTTCCAATCACACTTTCAAAAATGTTATCTAATAAAAAAATCTTTAATCATTACTCCCATCCTATTTCTACGAATATTTTGCTTAAACTCCATAAAAAGTTATTCTGCAATAGAAAGTACTGAAATCAAAGCGAAATAATTGACAAGTAATTTTAATTAAATATTTATATATTTTTTGCGTTTTTGCTTAAACTCCATAAAGTTTCTGCAATAGAAAGTATTGAAATCAAAGCGGAATAATCGACAAGTATTTTTTACGATACCATAGATTGTATTTTAATAAAAATTTATATATATTGCTTAAACTCCATAAAAAGTTTCTGCAATAGAAAGTTGAAATCAAAGCGGAATAATCGACAAGTATTTTTTATCATACCATGCATTGTATTTTTTTGAATTAAACTTTTATATATTTTGCTTAAACTCTATGAAAAGTTATTATTAATTTCCACAAAACTGATAAAAAGGAAACTTTTTTTTATTCTCTTCAAATAAACGATGTCTATCCTTTCCGTGCTTTACATCAGTAGATAAACAATTTTATAGAATAATAATAATTTATTTGTGCAAAATTAATTTCTGCATAACTAATAAAAAGTAATTTCTCTCTTTTTTATGCTCTTTAAATAAAATAATTCTTGCACCACCATTGATTAAGTATTTCAGTCGAGTTATTTTTGACCTACTAATATCCTCTTATAGCGATGGTATTTAGTAGGTTATCGTGTAAAATAATATGGTCAAATAAACCATTCTAATGTTTTACATCTAAAGTAAAATGTATTTCCTTTTTGGAATTGGACGTGTATATTCTTTTTTTTACCATAAAATTGTGATCAAGTACTAGTGCTTCATTTTCACTGCAAAAGCAAATAAAAATTATAAGTCTTTGATATATATAAACATGCATATGCAATACGCTATTTTATTCAAATCAGACGTATAATTCAAAAGTAAGATGGCAATATAACGCGTGGTGCAAGTATTATTTTATTTAAAGAGCATAAAAAAAGAGAGAAATTACTTTTTATTAGTTATGCAGAAATTAATTTTGCACAAATAAATTATTATTATTCTATAAAATTGTTTATCTACTGATGTAAAGCACGGAAAGGATAGACATCGTTTAATTGAAAAGAATAAAAAAAAGTTTCCTTTTTATCAGTTTTGTGGAAATTAATAATAACTTTTTATAGAGTTTAAGCAAAATATATAAAAGTTTAATTAAAAAAAATATAATGTATGGTATGGTAAAAAATACTTGTCGATTATTCCGCTTTGATATTACAATACTTCTGACTTAATTGATGAGCAATTATATCTGGCAGTGATTAATGTTTGTTATATACACGTATCTATTTTTATTTTATTATTCTTGCATATTCACATTTATATTTTTAGAAAATGCAAATTATGAAGATTGCTGCGAGATTGTATTTTGTAATAGTAGAAGTGAGATTTATTAAGTTTTATTTTTGATTATACAGGGTGTTCTGAAATTCATTCCGTTAATTTCGCACACATATAAAGCACGAAATTCTAAGCAACTTTTCTATCTGACAAATTTCGATTTGAAGCTTATTTATTAAGTTATTGTTAGTTAAACATTATAAATTCGAGCCAATCAGAGCGCGCCAGTCGGCGATGGGCGGTGCAGAGAGACCGAAAGCGGTGCGTGGAGGGAGTGCCCGGAGAGGGGAAGCATATTGGTTGATTCATTTGTTATTCAACACGTTAATATGCGACAAAATTAAGAGAATCGGGAGAATAAAAAATGGCCGAAAAGGAAATATCAAGCCTTATTATTTATTTAATTAATTAATTGCTTTACGCATTTTAAATCAATTTATTATTTAATAAATTAATACCAAGGATATCTTAGAAACCACTTCATCGAATAAACTGACATTTTATCAATAATAATTTTAATCCAATTGAATGAAACAGAATTTTGTAATTAAATTCGAAATGTTAATGTTAATTATTATATTAAAAAACTAATTATTTAGCTGTTTATTAAACAATTTTTTAATTTTTCTGAATAACTTGACAAGTAAAATTTTTTTTACTATATTATAACACAGTCTATTTCATTTAAGTGGATTAAAAATGTTGAAAAGTTAGTGTTAAAATATTTGTCTATTCGATGAAATTGTTCCTGGGATATCATATCTATTATGGAAAAAAAACTCAGGGTATAGAGTCTCTTATAATTAATTAAAATAGTACCCTAGTAGAAATCTGACAATGAATGTAACAATTTTAAGTCAGAAAATGGCCAATTATCATAAAATACCCAATAAATGCCCAATTAAGCGCAACATTAGAGTTTTTTTAACCTTAAATGTTACCTTTTTACTAGGGTTATGCTACATATAAATTGGCCAAAAAAATGAAATTAAAAGTTAATAATAAGTAAATTGGTTTAAAAAATTAAGAAGTGTTATTCTTTGTGAGGCTTGCGATGGCTCGGTTGGTAGGGCGTCGGGCTCGTAATCTGGAGGTCCCAGGTTCGATTCCCAGCCCCGGCCGATTGATACAAGCATCACCTTGGGAATGTATTTTCAAAGTGCTTTCTTAACAAACACATCGTATAACCTCCGTCGCTGATTAGCTCCAATTTGGGAGCATAAAAAGAGCGTCGTTAAAATAAAAAAAATAGGTTATTCTTTGAAACAATAGCTTATCAACAAAATTTGATTTAATATCCCAATAAACCACTTTTCGGCAAAAAAGTAATCTTAAAGAACTCACGAATGTCCGCCATAAAAGCGTTTTAGAAGCTATCAAAAAGTGTTCAAAAAGACATATTTTTGAGAGTTAAGTTGTATTATTCCATTTGCTAGTAAATAGTTATCAAAAAGCATTCTTTTATAATATTGAAAGTATTAAAAAAGATATCAATATCTATTATTTTATTGTGTTGAAAAAGCTCACAAATGTAAATAAATCTATAAGCTCCAAAAGACATTGTAAAAGAATTACAAAAGATATCTTATAGAGATGCAATTCTTTTTTGTTTGCAAAACAACTTATCTCTTAATATTCCTTTACAGTATAATAAGTGTACAAAAAGACTTTTTTAATTAGTTTTATAAATGCTTGTTTATTATCTGCTGAGAAAAATAAGTCGATACAAACTATAAAAATCATTGCAAAGAATGCAAAAAGATATTTGTTTAAAAAGATTAGTAATAGAAAACATCTTTTGCGGATAAAAAAGAAATCGCAAAGTCTTTTTTTCAAAATTATTTAAATGTTTAAAAGATACAATTTAATAACGCTTCCCTATAATCACAACCCAAAAAAAGAATTGAAAAAGAGTTCTTTAATGTTGAACTTTCGCCGGACAATCTGTACCGTATACATACTACAACGCTGATTGGTCAATTCGTTCGGCATATCCGAACACAGCACAATTCAGCATAGCACTTATGTACAGTGCAGCACTGACTGCGAGATCGAGAGAGAGAGAGAGAGAGTGAGAGTGAGAGAGGGTCAGGGAGAGAGGGAGAAGGGAAGAAAAGGAGGGAAAGAATAGAGAAGAGAACCTGTTGGAGAAATCGCTATCTTAACGTATATAAAAGAATTAGCAGCCGAAAATATGCAATTATTTGGTAAGTTAATAAACGTTATTGTAATATTTTGTGCATATCGGCTTTAATAAATAAATAAAAAATAAGATTAAAATGGATTATGTTTCTGCAGATTGAAGTTCTCATCATTCCGTGTATAAAAGGTGCATTGTTCGTCGTTCACGATGCTTGTACAGTAAACGGTGAAGAAGATTCAAATCCGTATATATAAAATTCATTCTTCGTTGTTCACGTTGTTTACAATAAAAGTTGAAGGGAATTCAAAGGTAAAAAATAATTGTTATAATACACACACATATATATATATATATATATTAATAATTAACAATCAAATAAGGTTAAAAAATAAGGTTAACGATTTAATATTAAAATTTATAATGCGTTTTGAGATAATAAGAAAGACGTGCATTTTGAATAGTTTACAATTGTTTATGTAGTTATTAAAAATGACTTAATGTTATGCTTAAACGTAATTCCTTTAAAGAAAATATTAAAGCAAGTTTTTTGAGATACCCGTGCTGTTAATATGACTAAGTTGCATATACTTACTTGACCAGAAGTCATACTTTGCCCACAAAAAAAGATTGGACAATTTATATCGCACAGTATTTCTATAAATGACATCTTCAGTGTTACTTGGTAATTTTTGGTTTAAATGTTTATACTAAGATCTGGACAATTAACAAGTTTTAAATGTTTGTTTCATGCTAAGCTATTCTTTCTTTGTATTTCTATAGATATAGTAAAACAACTCTACTTATAGGAAAAAAAACTATACAATGGATACAAAAGAGTTAACAAATTGGAAAGATTTGTAATGAGCAGTATTATTTACAGAAAATGTTCTTTTTTATCCATAGTACATGTATGTCACAGGTACTTATTTTGAAACTTTATAATTGTCCACATTTTTTTATAAATATTAGCTAAAACAGAGTGATTTGTACAGTGAATATTATTTGAAAAGTGGTTAATTATGTATAAAATGTGTCTGTGAAAATATAAAATAGTAGAATAATTTATTAGTGCTTGTGTATTTTTTTAATTTATAAATGAATGATCAGTGGTCATGGCAAGAATATTGATAAATCGGCGTGTACTAAACCAACAGCAAGAATAGCCAAATGCTCTACTTATTTACCTGCGATACTTACTACAAGGAATGTTAATCTTGATCCGAAGTTCATGTAGATTAGATTTCAAGCAAACACGATTTTTAAAGTTTCCAGCATTCCCTTCGACTTATGTAACTCTGGATCAGTCAATTAGTATGAAGTTGATCCTAAATTCAAATTCAAACAATTTACACTTCTGCGGCACTTCTTGCATGAGATATTAATTTTTTATTTATTGGATATCAATGTAAATATAATAAATTTGGATGGTTCTAGTAGAAAGTGATAGTCAACAGTTTTTAGAAAGAACTAAATTAATACTGATCCAGAGTGACATGTGTCAAAGGAGACGCTGGAGACTTTAACAATAGTATATATTTGCTGTTTCAGTTTTTGAGATCTCATGGACTAATTGCCACCGCTATGCAAAAATGCTCAGAATCCAATACATGAGCTACAATTCAAGATTAACATTCCTTAAGTATCACAGGTTAACGAGTGCAGCATTTGACTATGCTAGCTATGTAGTACACGACAGCTTATCAATATTCTTGCCATCGCCAATATTCTTTCATTTTAAATTTACAAAATACACAAGCACTAATACGTTATTGTTGTCACTTAATTTTTTAGTTTATATCACTTTTTACATTTCATTTTATATTTTCACAGAAAATTTTTACAATTGATTTCGTATTCTCACAAATACCTTTTACAATTTATTATATATATTTTCACAGACACCTTTTATAAATAAGTTTTCATTTTTCAAACAATATTCACTGCACGAGTCACTTGAAATACTCAAAAATGACTTAAAAAATGTTATTTAAAATTTAAATATAAATAGCAGACGTCAAAGCTTACAACAAGGTATATAGCTGAGCTGAGGTTAGATTTTTTCCTTGCTATAAGCACCAGGCTATCTTGACTTGACCCGCAGTCTATATAGGCTTCTAAGTCTATATCAATGCTCACCAAATGCAGGCATACATAAATTTAAGTTAAAAAAAAAGATTAAAGGCATGTTATAGTTATACTTACCACTCAATTATAGTCTTTTCGCTCATTGATTTAAGCAGAAACAAACAGCGAGTTTAAAGTAGATATTTTAATGGATGTGGGTATAAAGAGAAACTGGGTTGTTCGTCTAAAAATAACAGTAGGTCTTTAATCTTACATCGATACTTAATAATATCATGTAAATATACAAATAGAATTATAATGCTAACCTTTGTCAATTTAAGTGGTGATGAAAGATCATAAAGAACTGTAATACTTGGATGAACAATCACATTTTCTTTGCACTCACAGTTATTAAATTAAAATATCTACTTCAAACTCTTCCCATAATGCAGGAATTCAAACAATTCAATTCACTGGTTTTTTTATGTCTAAATAACGAAGAGGTTTAATAGAATCCTTTGCACTATATTCTAACACTGTAGTTTAATAATCATAGGCACTTAATCTTTCTCGATAACTTCAAAATGAAGAAAAATTGATACTTGACAGCAGCCTAACATATAACATAATTTTCCTTTTATTAATAATTGGTTGAATCATTACATCCGATGCATCAAAATACTTGAATGTTGGTATCGTTTCACTTTTCATTGAAAACATTATATTCAACCATTCCATACAATACATCCAAATCCTTTGTTGTTGGCATTGAATTAGTTTTCATTGGATTATTTATAAATAGCAGCAAAAATAAAAATCTTCAATTAACTCTGTGTATCCATTAAAACAACAATCTGTGTCTAAAGATATAGTAGTTATAGATGACATTGTATTCATTTCAACATGTAAACCTAGTTCCGCTAAATAATACAAAGAAATGTTTTTTCATTAACCAATATTAACCAATCTTGCCCAGTAAGATCAAGTAGTTTTGAAATAGTTAGCTGCGCCAGAAATGTAAATGCGTTAACTGACAGGTATAATGCAATAAGAGAAATATTAATTTATTTTCATGTGGCAGTAAAACCCTAACACTGTTCTGTATATTATAGTTATACTGAATGGAGTTTAAGAAAGAAATAAATAAATTCAGCAATAAATAAATAAAAAATGCATTACCTCAGTAGCTGTAATGATTGACTGTATGTATATTATTTTTTCAATATAAATATAATATACTTTAAACATCTTTTGCAATCCATGACGTCTTCAATTGTTTGCCTGAAAATAAAAGAAAGAAATCACAAAGAAATTATTCTTATAAATAAAGTAATTTAATATATAAACATTAAATCAATAAGTAACATATAGTTATGCACAATGTATTGATTTAATATTAAAGAAAAAAGTCTACTTATCTAACAATCTATGTAGAGCTGTTGAAGTTTAAATAAATTTTACAATTCGTTTACGCGATAAAAGAAATGCTTGGTGCGATATCAAACTTATTTTGACAGCTAATTACCAATGTTTACTTCCGTGTTATTTCGACGGAAAGATTACGAACCTCCTATTCCGTAATGGTCAATTCCGGCGATACAATAATGTTCACCTGTTACAGCATAAAATATAAAATGTATGTAGATCTACCATCTCTCAAGATAATGTGAACGCGGTTCAGGGTAGTTCGACAGCGGAACGAAAGTAACCGAATTATTTAATGTCGAGTGTACACACCAATCTGAGGTTAAATTGACTGTTTTATTTGCACCATAAAAAAGACGGAAATAAATTTAAATTCAGGGTAAGTGTTGGTGTTACGGTGCGTTTATCTCAAATACCACGAATCGTGAACATTACTTATTATAACTAATTAACATTTATAGAAATTTTTTTGCTGTTATGCATAATGACATTTAATTATAAAGAATACATCTAATTTTATTTGTATGTTTAAAAATTAATTAAAATATAATGATTTAAAAAAAAAAAATTTGCTTGTATTACTGCAGCATTTAATGTATTGTGGTGTGGGCATGAATGACAATAATGACACTGCTATAACATAGCACGAATCAATATAGGTAGATAGATACATGTAAATTATTCTTATTTCTTTATTGCACAATAAATTTCCTTTTTTAAATATACATTCTGTTAGTTAACTAAAGAAATTTTGACTTCTTTCAGTTTTTAACTCCGGCTTGCTCCCTTAAGTTCAATTTGGTCAATAAAAATGCGAACAATCGTGCACTTGGCGTCAAATCTTTTGAAAAAATAAAATATTAAATAAGAAGCTTTCTGTTATGGTTATGAGCAAGGTTTTGTACGGAAGTAAGAAATTTGCCATCTTTTCACACACAACAAACGGAATGGCGTGTTCCGTTCCTTAGTCCTTACTTAAGGATGTTCTATGTTGCCATGCCGTGCGGGAAAGAGAGGGAGACTCCCCTGTCTCCGCGCACACCGTTGCTATGACCACGCAGCTCCCCGCACGGCCCACGAACTTGACTTTTTGCTAATGTTTTCATTAATTTCTTTAACTTTTGCGCGGTGACATGAGTTCAAATTTTGCATACCGCTTTATTTATATTTACTTGTGATGTTTCTAGTTTTTTATCAAATTTTGTACACTTTTCATCAATCGCACTCTAAATTCAATCACATTTTTTCCGAGTCTTCCATATAAGCCTATGTATAAGAAGTCAACTTCTATGTCGCATGTCTTCAAAATTTGCACGGAAAAAAATATTGAAAAAATTCATAGACATTTCTGACACTCTTACAAATAATATACTTCAATTTCATTAAATTCTGTTAACTTTGACGTAACCATAGAACACCCTTAATAAAGTTAAATGTAACGTGAAATTCATATAAGTCTAGATAGAATCACAGTTAATTTAGCAAGGTAAATTCTTTTAGATTAATATTTACTTATATTTATTTATTCTAGTTTTAACTAATTTAAAAATATGATATTTCATTTTTGCTCATAGTTTATGTGTTAAGTACTTGTAGGTTATGTTAAATGTAAATCTAAAGAAATAAGTAAATTGTATACCTTGTTAAATTAATGTTTGAAACATTGTGCATTTTTTGGAATTTTCGTTTTTGTACATATATAAGAAATGGATTATAATTATTTACTTATAAAAACTACCTTTATTTTATTTAATAATTTACAAATTTTACGTTTAATATAATCTACAAGTACTTCATACATAAACTATCAGCAAAAATGAGATATATCTTTAAATTAGTTAAAAACTAGAATAAATAAATAAGTTAAGTAAATATTAAACTAAAGGAATTTACCTTGCTAAATTATCTGTAATTCAATCTAGACTTATGAATTACGTTACACTTAACTTTATTAAGTAAGGAACTGAACTCGACCTTCCGTTCTTTGAGTGTGAAAAGAATGCATATTTCGCTTAAACTCCAAGTTCCACGGAGTGGCGCACGGGCGCTTCCATAATTTTGAGATCTAACGCCTGTGAAATTAAAAATCTAAGTAAACGCTTCAAAGTAAACTTTTTCATATTTACAGCTATAAAAATTAATCTTTGAAAGCTTAACAAAATTTTTTGATTTTTTGTTCATTATCTCAGCTTTATCCTTTTAAGGGGATGTCATAGCCAATTGTAGATGTCTACAACGCATTTTTTGTTATTTAATTTTACATATGATTATGTGCTCGTTATGAGTCAAAGAATATTCGATGACAAAAATACTTAGTTAACATCCAAAACTGTAAATAAATATCGCAAAGTAGGTGAATCTCGGTAAGCTTGTAATTTTGTATAGCCTTTGATATCATCGTAAAACTTATTTAGAATAACGCTCAGTATTTTTTTTCTTTTTTTGAATAAAAGTAACAAAAACAGTAAATACTTAAAATTTGAATATCTCCTGAAAATTATATGCATAACCTCTCCTGACATGCTTAAAAAAATCATGAGCCTTCCCTATAAACACAATGTATTGAGTAATGTAAAAGTACCCTTTATTAATGCTTTATCAATTCTCGAACGTCCGCGGACATTTAAGAGCTGATATAGAATTTTTTAAGTAATATCTGGGTTTGTAGATTCGTCTTATTTAATTTAATATAATTATTTTGTATTCATAAAACTAAAATTTTTATAATTAATTTTTTGTTAAGGGGGGTCCTACAGAAATTTCAGCCTAGTGATACAAAAATCGTAGGCAGGTAAAAATTTGGTTATTGGCATAACTTTTTACCCTGATTACGATGGTAAATACGATTAAAAAAAAGATTTTTCGGGGCTTTTTAAAAATTTTTTTTTTTAAATCGTTGTACCGGAATATTTATACGAGAGGTTATTTGACATTACATTTTCTATATACCATTAAATTTTCAGCTGAAAATCTTAAAAATTGTAGGAATATTTAAGTTTTTTAGAATATCGATTTTTGAATATTTTTTAAAGAATCTCATAAAACTGATGTAAAAACGTGTCTACATCATTTTATTACATAAGTACATCAATTTTAGACTTCTTTTTTTTCTCCGACTGCTATATTTTTTTATTTTATGTAATTTTTAAGCAAACATGTGTCATTTTTTTGAAAAATCTGACACATTTACTTGAAGTGATGATATTTCTGGATCTAGTCAGTTGATTTGAGTGTACGTGAGAGCGATCAAAAGGTCTCGAAAGGATGAAAAAATGCTGTATGGTTTGCTCAAAACGGCTGCAAATTCATAAAGTTATGATCAATTGAATATGACAAAACGGTGATTAAGTGGGAACCCCAATTTTGATGCCGATTTTATTTTTATGTTAGTACATGTAAAAACTTTGATTTCCAAAATTTTAGAGCTCAAAATAGAAAATGGTACCCCTGAAAATTTGTTGACCTTTTAAAAACACCGTATTTTTAGGTATTTTCAAAAAATTGCATCTCAGTTTTTTATATTTTTAAACGTTGTTGACGACAATCTCTTAGTTATGAGATCTACTACAAGAAAAAAAATAGTATGATAATGCTTTCGACTGCTGAATGAAAATTTTTTTAGTGCAATGTATTTTTCTAAAATTTTAATGTCAAATTCAATTGATCATAACTTTGTGAATTTGCAGCCGTTTTGAGCAAACCATACGGCATTTTTTCATCCTTTCCAGAGCTTTTGATTGACACATGTTTGCTTAAAAATTACATAAAATAAAAAAATATAGCAGTCGGACAAAAAAAAGAAGTCTAAAATTGGTGTATCTATGTATGTTCTAAAACACTTAAATAGTCCTACAATTTTTAAGATTTTCAGCTGAAAATTTAATGTTATATTGAAAATGTAATGTCAAATAACCTCTCGTATAAATATTCCGGGACAACGATTTAAAAAAAAAATTATAAAAAAGCCCCGAAAAAATTTTTTTTTAATCGTATGCACCATTGTATTAGCGTAAAAAGTTATGCCAATAACCAAATTTTCACCTACGTACGGTTTTTGTATCACTGGGCTGAAAGGAGGATGCCCATATTTATAGGTAAATTCTGCCCCCATTGGGAAACGTACAAAACCTAATACATTGTTTAGTAAATAAAAGAATAAAAATTTAAAAAAAAATTCGATTCCCTATATCATAGGGAAATTCAGATATAAGTTAATGAAATTTTCACCCCCTTTACTACTTAAAATTATATATAATCGAACAAAAAGCATAGTTTGCACAATATTTTCGAGAGTTAAAAAGGCTCAAAATGAAGGAATTTTGACTATCTATCAACTAGGATACATTGGAAATCAGGGCCGTAGCCTACAAAGGTGTTAAATCGATTTACCCCTTGAGAAGTATTTCATCCCTTACGGGTTTTTCAATATTTGGCAGGGTTTGCACATTTATTTTTCAAATTGAACCATACCAATCGAAAGATTGTTAAGAAATACGCTTACTGAGATAGCTGTTTTTCCAGGGCCGCACCCTTAATACTGAAAAAAGATTAAAGTACATTTCATGTGCAAAACCAATGTGGGATGAAATATTTCTCAGAGGGTAAATCGATTTAACATCCTTGTACGGCCCTGATTTCCCAATGTATCCTACTTGATAGGTAGTCAAATATCCTTCATTTTGAGCCTTCTTAACTTCCGAAAAAATTGTGCAAACTATGCTTTTTGTTCGATTATATATAATTTTAAATAGTGTCAAGGATTTGCTATTTTTAATAATAATAAAATAATAACAATTTTACTACCGTTAAAACAATAGTCTCATTATGCCAACAGTCGCTCAGTATTAATACGAGTCTATAAGACACGTATATGCGGAATCGGCGGTATCCTTTACTTAGTGAACGCGAAAGAAAATAAAGGGCAGATCTGCTTTTAACGAATCGAAAAATTTTACTATTACAAAGGTTCCTCTACAAGGAAGCAATACATAATCAAAATGTGACTAAAAATTCTATGAACGGTCACGAATTGAATGATTTAAATACATTTTTTATTATAGAAAAATATTATTTATAAAAAGAAAACAATTTTTTAACATTTTTTTACATTTAAGTATCGTAATTCTTTTTTGAAAAGCGATAAGTGAATTTTCTCGACGGAATTCGAAAGAGCAGATCAAAATGTATTTCGAAAAGTCAGCATCGTTACAGGCCATTGTTCAAAGCATCAAATAATGACTAAGCAAATAAAAAAAATTTGTTGACCTGCAAGCGGTAATGGGTTAAGGGGACAAGCGTAGATTAGCTCAAAAAATTTTAAGCGGGTTCTTAAAAATTGTCTTACAAAGTTATACACAAAAAAATTGTACGATAAAGTATTTACTTCAAGCTTATATATAAGGGGGTTTCTAAATCTTTATACATTAATTCTTGACACCTGGCTTCCGCAAAGGGCTTTGCGCAATGCATGATTACTCACGTTTTTCTTTATCAGATCTAACAAAATCACTCTAATACTTTTTTGAAAAACGTCTTTGTCTTTAATTTGAACAACAAAATATCTCATTTTCAGAAACAAGTATCTCATTTTCAAAAATTTTTATATCTTATACTACTGATTGATGAATATTATATTACTAATTGAAACTAATTATATAACTAATTGATAGAATGGCTGAACGAAAATCATTCAGCAAATTATCTGAAAGACAAAAAAGAAGAAGATTGAATGCGGCTTGCGTAGATTATTTTAATGAATTGGATGTAAACAGTGATGAAGAATCAAGAATTCTAGAATCTATTCATCCAGATACTCCTCCAGATAATGCAGATATTGTAGAAAATGAAGAAGGCTCAGACAATGCTGATAAAAACGATGTTACGAGTTTTAGTCTTCCAGACAGTGCGACTGATCATATTACGATTGAATTTGATAAACTCATTTTTGCCTGCCAACAGTTAGATATTGATGTAGATATTGCAGAATCAGATTATGAAAACAGTGATACTGATAGTGATAGTGAAACAAGTGATGATAATATTGAACAAGATATAAAATATAGAATAGGGGAATGGGCTTCTACGAACAATATTTCAGATAGAAGTGTGAATAGTCTTTTAAACATATTAAACGATGCTGGATTAAATTACTTGCCAACGGATGTACGAAGATTACGTTGTACACCCAAAAGGACTGACATAACTGCATGTGAGCCTGGAGAATATTTCCATTACGGGATAAAAAAGGCACTCCAAGACACCTTAACAAAATACAAAAATAAAGTACAAAAAGAAAATATTGAAATTGATATTAATATTGATGGCCTACCAATTACAAAATCTCCTCAAAAAAGTCTGTGGCCAATTCTCGGAAAAATTTATGATAGAGCATGCAATGATGTATTTGTAATCGGTGCATATCTTGGTAAAGAAAAACCTAAATCACCATCCACTTACTTGGAGCCGTTTATTAATGAATATCTTGATTTATGTGAAAATGGTTTTATATGTAATGGAAGAAAATTTACGGTTTTAATAAGGTGCCTCATTTGCGACAGCCCCGCCGCTAGTTATATTTTGTGCAGTAAGCAATTCAACGGATATTATGGATGTCGAAAGTGTTGCGTAAAAGGGGATTGGAAATCTCGAGTAGTTTTCTTACAAGAAAATGAACCTCTACGGACCAATGAGAGTTTTCGAGAGCAAATGCAGAAGGAGCATCATAATGGTGTTTCTCCTTTAACAAAATTAAATTTCGATATGATTTTGCAAGTTCCGCTAGATTATATGCATTTGGTTTGCTTAGGGGTTTCAAAACTACTACTTAGACTTTGGATAATGCCTAGAGTAAAACCAAATTTAAATATACTTCAGTTAGAGCACTTATCAAATTCATTTTTATCAATAAGTGCATGGATACCCAAGGAATTTGCGAGGAAGGGGCAATCATTATTAGAGTTAAGTCGTTGGAAGGCAACAACGTTACGATTATTTTTATTATACGTTGGGCCAATCATATTACAGGATATTCTGCCAGCTAAATATATGCTGCACTATAACACATTAAGTTGTAGTATACGTATTCTGTGCCACCCGTCACATTGCATACAATATAACGATTATGCAAAAAAACTTCTACTTTATTTCGTACGAAACATGAAAAGTCTTTATGGTGAAGAATGGGTAACATGGAATACACATAACCTTATACATTTGCCTGATGATGCCAAAAACCTTGGATGTATGGATGATTATAGTGCTTTTCCATTCGAAAACTACATGCAGACTTTAAAAAGGATGCTTCGTAAGAAGGGGCAATCACTTCAACAGATACATCGTCGCTTAACTGAAAGAAGCCACTTTACAGCTTCAGTCAAACCCAGTAGTAATGTAACATATCCATTAATAAATCAACCCATAAATATGCTACTTCCAGAAGGTTACCACCATAGTCACAAATCATTAAAATTCGCTAATTTCGAACTTAAAGTTTCGAGACCAGATAACTGCTGCATTACCACCGATGATGAAATAATTCTAATTTCATACATCTGTAAAAGTGGTAATGAAATTGTAGTAATTGGCAGGCAATTTTGTAAAAAAGAAAATATTGCAAACTATCCATTACCATCGATAGAATTTGGCATCTGCCAAGTAGGAAATTTATCAGTCGAAAAAACTATTTCCATCGATAAAATAAAAAACAAGGCTTGTTTATTTTACCATCAAAAAAACTCATACGTTATTCCACTGCTGCATCATGGTATTTGGTAAACAAAATTTGATTAACTATATTTAAATTTTAATTATTATTTTCACCTTCCATTGTTGCAATGCTTGAAAAGTTAATTTAACAACGACTACTGTCAATTATTACATTTAAATTTGTCATACTTTTACGATCAACAACAATTTATTTCAACATCAGTGTCTAAAAGTACTATTAGAATATAGAAGAGCTTGTTAAAATTATTACTTGTTACCCAAAATTAAAAAGTAAGAATTTTTTACCAAGCGTAAATTTGTTTTACCATTACTAAGAAAAACAGTATGAAAAGCTATTACCCTGGTAAAAAAAAACGATTCATTATGGTCGATTCACCATCTATTGACCATATCGGGTGGCCAGAATATTAGACTAGAGTTTGACCAAAATGTGAACTACGCTCTTTAACTTTATAACAAAAGTTGCTTTCAGATTGTTCATTAGAGTTAAATTTTTCATTTTTACTTGAGATGATACTATTTAAAACTACCCTATTTTCACTAAACAAACAAGGAGAAGTATAAACAACTTGTAAAAGTATTGATTTCATTCAGGTTTGAACAAACTGTCACTTTTTGAATTTTATTTTCGTTTAAAATTTATGAAAATATCTTCTTTATCGTATTTAAGGAAGGGGATTTTGCTTCAAAAATTTTATTTGCAAAGTAATAGCTGTGTGCTTTTACTCTTAGACCTTTTTAGATCTGAAAGCGAAGATTACGAAATTCGAAATAAACCTTTATTTTCAAATCGCTCTAATTTTGGTAGTTTTCAACTTTATAAGGCAAACTTTTTTTTTAAATATAGATAATTTTATGTACTTTTTGACTATTTCCTTAATTTTATGGTCAAAATAAATCCCGCAATGATAAATGTCAAGAAACAAAAAATGTCGAATTTCTTCAAATGCGAATATCTCAAAAATAGACGGATCGGGCCTTCCATACGCGAGGTTATTCTAAATTACTAAAAAAAAATTATTAAAAAAAAAAAAAAATTTCTATGCACCATTAAATTTTCGGCTTACGATCTTGAAAACTGTAGGACTAGTTAAGTATTTTATTGATAAAGAAACGTGTCTACGTCATTTTAAGTACATAGACATATCAATTTTACACATCTTTCAATGTATGACCGATATATTCTTTATTTTACACGGTTTGTAAGTTAACATATATCAATTTTTTTTTAAATCAGTAACAATTTTCTTCAATTGCTATGATAGCTCTGGATCTAGTTAATTGTTTGGAGCGTACTTCAGAGCGATTAAAAGCTCTTGAAAAGACGAAAAAATGCTATTTGGTTTGCTCAAAAAGACTGCAAATTCGCAAAGTTATGATGAATTGAATATTACAAAACGGTGTTTTGATGAGAACCCCAGTTTTGCTGCTGATTTTTTTTTGTGTTAGTACATGTAAGTAACATTGATTTCCAATATGTTAGACCTCTAAGTTAAAAATGGTACCCTAAAATATTTTGAACTTTTAAAAACAGCCTGTTAGGTTATTTTCAAAAAATTGTATCTCGGAAAGTTTTTTATATTCTCAGATGTTCGTCACGGCATTCTCCTAGATTTTTGCTTTACTAAGAGAATCTAGTGAGACAACGGTAAATTTTCGTTATTTTCGAGGATATTCGAAAAACCTTTAATTATGATTAAATTTTAAAACAATTTTAAACTTTCGACTTTAACACAAACATTTCCAAATATGAGGAAGCTACGTGTCAAAGAATAGACTGAGGTTTTTTTCGAAATTTGATTCTAACATCTTTTTAACAATTTAAAGAACTTGAAAACATTTTTTCAATAAATTTTAAAAAAGATATACATGTTACTGTTTTAAAAAGCATGTTTTACCATACAAAAAAAATTGTCAAGAAAACCCTTTTTACATTACAATGTTTTTCCCAAAAACACTTGATAAAATTCTCTGAATTTTTTACTGAAAATAGCCCCTTTAGTATATTCTATTACACGATTTTTTTTCAACCAATTTGACCGATTAGTTTCGGAGATATGAACAATAAAAAATTTCATTAAAAAATACATAATGCTCAATTACTTCAGTAATCACAAATATTTTTATCACAAAAAATATACACTTGGTTGTTAGTATAAAGACTACCTATTTGCAAAATTTCAAGAGGATTGGAGGATTTTTACGACCGAAAGCATTTGACATAGAAAACGCCATTTTTTCGGTGTTTATTTTTTTTTTTAAAAACTAATTGATAAAATTACTTAAAATTTTTACAGCATATAACTACTACTATAAACTATATTTGTGACTTTTTTCATCACACTCAACCGATTAGTTTCAGAGTTATAGCAAATTGAAAAAAATCAGTTTACATCAGTCTAACCTAAAAATCGCAACTTCGTCTCTTCTTTTCGGTATCTCGTGATGTAAAGTACAGTTCATAACTGGTATGTAAAGGCTTTTTTTACGAAACTCGATTCAATCCGAGCCGAAGGCGAAAACCAATCGTTTCGTAAATAAAGCCTTTCCGTACCCGTTAAGAAATATACTAGTTTTCTCAAACTAATAGAGGCAATTAAAAAATCCCGAGCCGAGAGCAAAGATTTTTTTTATTCTCTACAAATTACCTTTGGCAAGATTAAAAAATATTACCGGTAACATTAAACAATTTATAATCAAATTTTACGAAACTCAAAAATTGGCTGTAAAACAAAAGAGAATCTACAGATATAAAAATACTTTTTTTTTCCTGAATTCGGAAATCGAAGAGAAAACTGCATGCCCAAGCCCAGCAATAGTGACCGAGTAATTTCAGAAATATATATATATATATATATACGAACATACCCACACACGTACACACACATCCATACAAACATTTTCTAAAAACACGATATTTGGACTCTAGACATGTCAAAACATACTTCTAACATGTTTTTAGCGAATCGAAAAATTTTACTATTATAAAGCTTCAGCAAAATTGTCCGGTAATCGTTACGATTGCTGGATGGGTGAAATTTTCATTTCAGTACGATATATTTTTCTAAATTATAATGTCATGTTCAATTGATCATAAATTTACAAATTCGCAGTATTTTTGAGCCAACCAGATGTCATTTTTTTAATCATTTTCAAGTACGCTTAAAACAATAAACTAGATCCATTGGTATCATGGCAATTGAAGAAAATTGTTACTGATTTTGGAAAAAAAATTCATACATGTTCACTTACAAACTGTGTAAAATAAAGAATATATCAGTCATACATTGAAAGATGTCTAAGATTGATATGTCTATGTATTTAAAATGACGTACACACGTTTTTACATCAATAAAATACTTAGCTAGTCCTACAGTTTTCAAGATTTTTAGCCGAAAATTTAATGGTGCATAGAAAATGTAATTTAGAATAACCTCGCTTATGGAAGACCCAATCCGATTTTTTTTTTTCGAAAAAATGTTATAAAAAACAAAAAAACCGAATGCACCGTCGTAATAATCGGAAAAAGTTATGCCATTAACCAAATTTTCACCCACCTACGAATTGTCTATCACTGGGCTAAAATTTCCGACCCCTCCTTAATAAATAAACCGCTACTTACAATTATTTTAGGTCGTTGACAGTCTATAACCAAGAATAGTACTTTATATTAACAGTAGATGTTATCATTTTAAAAAGTCTAAGTAATTATAATATTGTTGCGTTCGTATTTGATTGAATAAATACAACTATTATTTGTTAACCCATATTAACGACAAGCTCACCAATTTTTTAGCGACTTTATAACGCGATTATTTTTTATGTTATTGGCATTGAAAAATTTTGCTTTCACATTCTGGCGTAGAATTTTGTGCTCTTGCTTCTTGTTCACACTATAAAAATCATCGTCATTAAAATTGCAACCCATAACTTTAACTCTAAAAATTTTATGATCGCATAAATTTGCATTTTTGTCAATTAATTTAATTTAATATAAATAATAATTTTTACTCTAGATGCAGTACTACGTAGTGTTATTTAAGACAGAGAAGGAAAAATTCACGTCGATGGTCCCTGAAACATGGGTAGATAATGAACTAAATAAAGTATGGTGGCCGCCTAAATTAACAAAAAAATAAAAAATGGCAGACTTGGTGGTGGACCAAAAACTGTGGTCCAAGTATACATGCACAAAAATTCTAGGACCTTACGGTATGTATATTTTAGTACAAAAATTAAAAATTGTATAGATCTGTAATAGCTCAGTCGGTAGAGCTATAGACCCGAACATCTGGGCTTCGCGCCTTGGTAATAGTTAAATAAACAATTGTCGGTCGTTAATTATTCGTCAAAAAAGGCATACATTTTCAACGAAAATGTCATGTGTAAATATGCACAATGGAAATTAAAATTAAAATTAATCACAATTAAAAATCTGAAAAAATTTGGATATATAGTTTAAAACATCCCTGAGGTCGTGGCATTCAGGATTTTAAAAAATCATCCTTTTGTTTATACAAAACCCTTAAAATAGAGCACTAATAAACGCTATGTACGAAGAATACTGTTACTAATTAAATTTAATTAACTACTGTTTTTCATTTCTTTAGATTATGAAATGGCTAATACAATCGAAACTGTTACAATCAACATTTCCACTGATGAAGACACAGACACTATTGAAACAAAATTAGGCAAACAAAGTAACAAGCGCATTCCAAAACCAAAAAAACCATATATTGGTGATTCCGAGTCATCAACAGAACATCATGAAACGGGGAATTCATCAGATGAAAATGGTATTCTTTGCACTCACCTCTTAGGACATTCAATAATTATATGAGTATATGACTGATCCCATCAGGTTTGAACAGGCTGTCACTTTTTTAATTTGATAATCATTTAAAAAGTATGAAAATGTCTTACATCGCATTTAAGGTAGGTATGCACGGGGATTTTGCTTGAATTTTTTTTCATGGAGCTGCAGCTGTCTGATTATTAGATCCAAAAACGAAGATTACGAAATTCGAAATAAACCTTCATTTTCAAATCACTGTAACTTTGGTTGTTTTCAACATTTTGAGGCAAACTTGTTTTGAAATGTAGGAAATTTTATGTACTTTGTAACCAACTTGGTCATTTTTTGATTAAAATTAATCCTACTATGATGAACATCAAAAACCAAAAATTTACAATTTTCTTCAAATGCAAATATTTCAAAAAAGGCATTTTATTTGTCTTTGAAATTTTACTATGTTTTTATACATGTAAAAAGCTAAATTTTTAGGTAGGTGAAAATATGCTTTTTTGTAATAGATTTTTGTAATACACTTTTTTTGATCGATGTTTGAGGTTAAATGTAGATAATTTTATTAAATTTTTGGCAAATTTTAAAGTTTTATGATCTAAATGAATTCTAAAAGGGTCAAAAATTATAATACAACCAAAGCTAAGGCGATTTGAAAATGAAGGTTCATTTCAAATTTCGTAATCTATTTGTTTTTAGGTCTAATATTCAGACAGCTGTAGCTTCGTGAAAAAAATTTGAAGCAAAATCCTCGTGTACCTTTATTAAATACGAAATAGAAAACATTTTCATAGTTTTTAAACGAAAATAAAATGCAAAAAGTGACAGTTCGAATATGAATGGAATCAGCCATATAAACCTTAATCTAAAAAATTGTTTAAAATACATATTAATGGGATGTCAAAGCCAATTTTTATCCTCCCTACCTTACTAACCTCGAAAATCACATAAAATTACTTATAATTAAAAAACGAAGTAATTAAGGTAAATCGAGGAGTACAGGGCTCTTCCATTATTAATAATATATCTTTGTTCAAAATTTTTAGTAAAAATATCGATTGGTTTTCGAGTAATCTCTTACCAAAAATGTTAACGTAACTTTTAACGGGATGTTACGATCAATTTTTACCGACCGAGTAGTGACAAACATATTTTGTTAATTAATTATTATATACTTGAATAAATGGAAAACCAAGACATTATTGCCCTCCGTATTGATACCTTTTATAATTCAGCCAAGAGGAAAGCATGTGCGCGCAGTATTTAACGAGAATGATTGGAAGGAAATTTTATAACCTAAATCCACTATGTGAAAATTTCCTTCCAATGCCATTTTAATAAGAATTAAAATATCTGTTTGAAATTTTGCAGAAAAATAAATTGTACAAGTATCGGGGGCAATGATGTTATGATTACCTTTTATTCAAAATATGTATTAGTTAAGTAAACATAATTGTCCTATATAGCTCGGTAGGTAACTAATTGATTATTACATCCCCTTAAATAGACGAGCATATAACTTCAAATTGCACGAAATTATCATAAATTTTGGTAACGGATTACTAAAAAACCAATTGATATTTTTGCTTCAAATTTCGAACAGAGATTGATTATTAATAATGAAAGGGCACTGCTCTCCTCAATTTGCATAAATTATTGTCCTTTTTTAATTATAACTAATTTTGTGTGACTTTTGAGGCTGGTAAGGTAGGGAGGATAAAACTTGGCTTTGGAACCCTCTTAATCAAAACGAATTTCCTACTTAAAAGGAATTTACTTATTGAATAATTTTAATTCTTATATTCGATTTTCATATTGTTTTCATTCAATTTTATAATGAAGTCATTTACACAAAATTTAAATCTATAGATAAATATTAGCACAGTACATATTAAATAATGTCACTAAATGATGAAATTTATATTATTACTAAAATTTTGCAAATAATTGCGTGTTGTATTACAGAACCCTTACCTTCCCCACCACGTAAAAAAATAAACTCGAATGCGGAAAGGAAACCTCTTCAAGAAATCCACAATAAGCAGAATCAAATGCAAAGAAGTAGACCTGAAACTTCGCCTACGGCATCACAACTTGATAGATCTAATTCATTTGAACTTCCTGAATCAGTAAATGATGATCTACTGCTAAATGAAACTGAATCTTTAACAAATTTACCCAAAGGTGGAAAACATGTAAATAATTCGGCCACAACAGCAAAACCTAAAAGTGGTACAATGAAAGTTGCAATCTCTACAAATAAGAGAGAATGTACGTAAATTCTACAGCTTTTTAGATGGGTAATAATACACTTACCATTGGTAAAATGAATTTTGTCTACAAAAATGATTATAAAAAATATTTTATGTTATTGAAGTTATATTCATATACAACTATAAAAATTAAAAAGATTTAGATCTAAATTAATCGAAATTTCATTCTGCCAAATACAATGTATGGTATGGTAAAAAATACTTGTCGATTATTCCGCTTTGATTTCAGTAATTTCTATTGCAGTAACTTTTTATGGACTTAAAACAAAATATATAAATATTTAATTAAGAATACTTGTCGATTATGCCAATTTGATTTCAGTACTTTCTATCGAAACTATTAATAGAGTTTAAGCAAAATATATAAAATGACTAATTAAAAAAATAAAGATATCTATAATACTTTTATAATATTATAGGTGTGACTTACGCAACAAAGAGTGACATAAAAGAATTGACGAAAGAAATCATCAAATGTAGAAAGTCTAACGAACTGTTAAGTGGAGAATCAAACTCAGAAGTCCCAGATGATGAAATAGACGAATACCTACCTTTAAGTAATGTTGAGGATCTGAACAAATTTAATAAACTAATAAATGAGAACGAAAAGATAAGAAGAAATTTTGTAAGTGAACGTCTTTCAATTAATTTGTAGAAATAATAAATTTTCTACATATGTATAATCAATATGTAGTTATTATATTAATAAGGCATAATTTGTTACGGAGATGTTTTAACTTACAAATTGAAGTTCTTATATTTATTTTTTAATTAACAATAGTTTGGTTTTTTATAAAAAATCTCTCTTTAACGAGAATGAAACTCTCTTAAACGCTCTTCTACTTTCTTTAAAGATCAAGTATGAATTTTTTTTTAAATTTTTATTACTATAAATGATCGAGATTTTTGTGCAACCGCAAGGATCAATTTTACATCTAATCGTTACCGACGAAGTCATTATTAATTAGTAATTACTTTCAAATAAATTATTCTGGAAAACTGTTCTGTAACGTTCTTCCATACCATTTAATTTAATTTAAGCTCACGTATGAATTTTTTTCACATTTTTAGTTTCGTTATTGTTGAAAATTTTTGAGGTTTTAAAGGTACATCCCTGTAATTTGGCTATCACATCTCTTTAATCTGTACGAATAAGTTTTCTATTTGTGTAAATAAATGTTTCTTTTTTTTAACAATTAATAAGCCTTAGTACATTATCGTTTGTCTTCCATAATATAAAGAAGTGTACATATTTTTTTTCTATTGTCGTTTATCATTTAACTTTGTAATCTTTTATTGTTTGTAGAAACAAATGTTAAGAAAGATTGGGGGCAGCCAAATAAACTCAACAACATATTCCTGTTTGAGAAAAGTTATGACGGACAAATTGGCAATGGAATATTCATATTCTGGTCAATCAAGAGGTAAAAACCAAAAGCACACAACATTGGAATTTAAAAATTCTACAATTTGTAAAATTTTAGTCCGTAAGTATCATTTAATAGTTTGATGTAAAGACTGTTAAATTACTAATACACTAATTTGAATTTATTTACATTGCAGATGATATTGCTAGGTTCAAGCAAGAATTTACTGAAAAAGATTGCATCTCAGCAATACAAAAATGGCTGAATAATGCAAAAATTCGTTATGAATATGCCTTAAAAGTCACTTCTAGATTACAAAAATCTGCACGTGAAGAAGCACCCACCAATGAAGAAAAAGAAGAATAAACTATATTTATTTATTAGTTTTATTTAATCACATAGTTATAAAAAAAGAAAAACATTCAACAAGTTTTTGTCATTTCATTTTTTGTTTAGCAGTTCCAATTAAACTCTTCGACAAATGACTTCTTAGCGTCAATTTGGAGAATGAATGTATACTTGTGGTATTTATATTAAACAATGCGCCTTGGATATTTTATCTAGATTTTAATGAAAATCTATAATTTAACATACAATTACAAAGTATTGTAATGTTTATAGTTTAAAAAACTTATTTACCCATTTAAATAGCGAAACATGTTTTTTAACAGACTGTAAAATTCGACGTCTTAGTGCAAGGATGTTCAAATTCAAATTCTTATTCAAATAGATATACATCTAAAAAAATTTTCAAGTAGGTTCCATTACAAATTTTTTTAAAAAGGTTTCACAACAAACTTGTTTTTTTAATACTGAAATTTTGTTACAACACTTTAAGGGGGCCAGACACTGTTTCACCTACAAAATGAAAAATTTAATTTATGGTAATAAATAGTAAATTAATATACATATATTAAAATATTGTTTTTATGAACATTTTAAAAGGTTAAAAACATTAACCAAATAGAACTATCAGTAGAATCCCTAGTTCAGTAAACGACCCAAAATCAGTGTCCGAACTTACTTGCTGTAAACTTTATTTTTAATTTTCATTGGGTTGGGCTGAAATTTTGAAGAAAAGTTTAAATTAATTGTCTAAAAGTAAGTGGAACAAAATTATAAAAACATGAATTTAATTTTGTAAAACAAGGAGAAATTCTTGCACTAAGGCAACGAAATGTTTAATCAATTATTCAATATAATATTCATTTATTTATTTTTTGATCGAAAAGAGAATTGTATTACACTGCTTTATTAGATTAAATATATTTTATATAGTCTGTTCAAGTGAGCGATATCGTACAGTTTTAAATATATTGAAATCAATGTAAAAAATACATTTTAAAAATGTTTGGTTTAAGAAATAAATGTAAACATTTCTTTTCTACTTTAATTTATAATTGAATGTTTTTTGTTGTTTGTTTTTACAAATTACATTAATATTTTTCTACTTATTGTACACCATTTCTTAAATTTAATGAAATAATTTACTTAGATAAAAGACAAAAGAGATTTTTAAAATATCTAAAAATACATAAATATTTAAAAAAATTTATAAATACATTAAAAAATTTAAAGGAAATATGCCCGATGTTGCCGGAAAACGGCAACGTCGAGCAGAAAAATAGTATACACACCTTGGCCAGTAAAAAAGAAAGCCTCAGATCACATGATCGTCCACCTCGGCTTCGCCTCGGCCGACAATTACATGTGATCTGAGACATTTCTTATTTTACTGGCCATGGTATGTAATATACTATTAATCGCAAATAGAATTTTGAAAAAGTTTTAAAAGATATCCTTTTTAACTAATATATACTATCTTTTATCTTTGTATGTATATCTTTTAAATAACTTTTTAACTAGTATATATGGTATGAATAATAATTCTTTTTGAATACTTTATATTTTTGTTTTATGCATTTCATTAAATTATATTATGAAAAGATGTCTTTTAAATCTCTTTTGAACTAATATAAGGTATCAATGAAAATTCTTTTCGAATACTTTACTTTTTTGATTTGTGCATTTCATTAAATGTATATGATCTAAAAGATATCTTTTAAAATTTTTTTTTACTACTACATGAAATTTTTATTAAGAATTGCTTCCTGTTTAATTTATATTTTGTTTTTCCTTTTCATCGAAAGAATTCTTTTCAAAGACTTATTGAACCTTATACAACTATTATCTTGTTATAATAATATAATAAGTTTGTATCAAGAGGAATCTTTTATAACTCTTTTATTATACGTATGCAAGAAAATTTGCGGACATTCGTGAATAGCATAAGTAATAATAAGAAGTCTTATAGATGCTGTAATTAATAATTATTTAAAATTCTTGCTAAAAAGATTAAAAAAAGAGGTCTTTTAAAATTTTTTTGCAAATCTTTAAGAATCTTCAGTGTTCATTGGGATGGGATCTTGATTCAAACCAAAGATATAATAAAGTAAAGATATTGTATAAATATTGTATCTTAAATGAAAAAATTGAAAATAGACAGTTTTAGTACTAGAGTACCCATTTCATAGAACCAACATTTTTATTCAAAAATTATTGTCCTGAATAAACTTTTCATTAAACCTAACTAATTGAATTATACAATGTTTATTTAATGTCATTAATGAAATTTTACAAAACTATCATATACCTAACAAAAATTAATTTTAAGGAAATTTAAGTAAATTATTAATTGAAGATAAGTTTAATGTAACTTGTTAATTGGGTTTTAATATCTTTTTCACTAAATTGTCTTTTTTAGTATTATTGATAAGTAATATTAATTATAATTAATTAAATTTAGATATTCTGAGATATGTCCTAATTAATAAAATCCTAAAAAACACTATTAGGTGAAAAAATTATAAAAATCCAATTCACAAGTTTCATTGGCTACATATTCATACACATTTAATATAAGTTCAATAAATTAATATTATTAAATAAACATAGTAGTATCCAAATAATTAGACGAAAAAAGTGTTATCCAGGATAATAATTGTTGAATAGAACTGTTGGATTGTATGACATGGGTACTCGAGTGCTAAAACTGTGTATTTTCAATTTTTCACTAATACAATATCACTGATTTATTACATTTTTGGGTTTGCATCAAAATCCCATATTAAAACAAATTTTGTTGAAAAGCTATTGTTTCAAAGAATAACCTGTTATTCAATCAGAGCAATATTGATGCTGTCGTACAGTCCAAAATCAAAACTACTTGATAGCCAATTTTATTACTGCAAATTAGGTATTTGTAAAAATGGTAAACAATTATATTGAGCGCGTTAAACTTTTTCACATTTAATAAGGTAAAAGTACCAATTGCGAAACAGTGCCGTATTGTGGAACATATAGTATTGAATTACTATATTTTAACAAAACTTTGAGTCTTTTATAAATGGAAAAAATAAATCATATTTCAAATAAGTTAAGAAATGTAGACTTATAAATATAAGAACATAAAATATATGTAATCATGAAAAAAAATATAAAAGGTTCAAAAGTCAAATAATTTGGAAGGTTATGATGACAAATAGTGCTGATTTCCGATGCCTTGTTTAAAGCTATTTAAACATAATTCATTATGCTTTACAAACATAATATTACGTATAGAAGCTATACTTTCATATGATGTACACTAAAATTCAAATTTATATCTAATTGCTTCATAAATTATACTGTTGCAAAATATGTACATCATTTTCTCATGTCCATAAGTATTGGAACAGCAAGAAAAAATATTTCATAATTGGTACATAATTCTATATTTCGTCCGTTTCGTGGAACACTTTTAACATTAAGATATTGAATATTTATTTACATTTTTTAAATGTCTAATTGTTAGCAATCGTTAACTAATAATTATTTTAATATTTTACATCATCTTCGATAAGTCAACTATGTGTAGTAAATAAATTATTTAAAAAACACAATACTAATCAACAAAATTATTTTGAATGTTCCAACTTATGTACAAATTCATATTGACAGTTTTTTATCTCATATTTAATAAATAGAGTCAACATAAGCATAAAAAAATAGAATTAATATGAAAAATTATTAATTATTAACTCCGAAAAAATATGAATTGAACGCTAATAATTTATCATAAGCTAACAAACAGTGATGGTATAGCTCTTTATTTTGCTTAAAAATAATTAAAATTTACATACCTAGTAAAAAACCGTTCCGGCACTGATACTTTTACCTTATGTAATACAAAAAGTTGATCTATTTTGAGGTATTTTAAGACATACTTCCAATATGGTGAAAATTGGAAAAAAGGAAAAAACATGCATAACTCTGATACAAATTAATATTTTGAAATAAAATTCTTACAGATTATGGATTATATTTTTAGTCTATCTAAAAAACATGAGTCATTTTAAAATTTATGTACACTCGTCGTGAAATCACCAATATCTATTTGATTATGGGGATAAGCCTGGGTTAAAATTGGAAAAACAATTCAATATTATTAACTAATAATTGTTTTCATAACAAGTGAAAGCATTTCTTAATTTTTTAAGCCAATATACTTATTATTAACTTTTAATTTCATTTTTTTGGCCAATTTATATGTAGCATAACCCTAGTAAAAAGGTAACATTTAAGGTTAAAAAAACTCTAATGTTGCGATTAATTGGGCATTTATTGGGTATTTTACGACGCTCTTTTTATGCTCCCAAATTGGAGCTAATCAGCGACGGAGGTTATACGATGTGTTTGTTAAGAAAGCACTTCGAAAATACATTCCCAAGGTGATGCTTGTATCAATCGGCCGGGGCTGGGAATCGAACCTGGGACCTCCAGATTACGAGCCCGACGCCCTACCAACCGAGCCATCGCAAGCCTCACAAAGAATAACACTTCTTAATTTTTTAAACCAATTTACTTATTATTAACTTTTAATTTCATTTTTTTGGCCAATTTATATGTAGCATAACCCTAGTAAAAAGGTAACATTTAAGGTTAAAAAAACTCTAATGTTGCGCTTAATTGGGCATTTATTGGGTATTTTATGATAATTGGCCATTTTCTGACTTAAAATTGTTACATTCATTGTCAGATTTCTACTAGGGTACTATTTTAATTAATTATAAGAGACTCTATACCCTGAGTTTTTTTTCCATAATAGATATGATATCCCAGGAACAATTTCATCGAATAGACAAATATTTTAACACTAACTTTTCAACATTTTTAATCCACTTAAATGAAATAGTCTGTGTTATAATATAGTAAAAAAAATTTTACTTGTCAAGTTATTCAGAAAAATTAAAAAATTGTTTAATAAACAGCTAAATAATTAGTTTTTTAATATAATAATTAACATTAACATTTCGAATTTAATTACAAAATTCTGTTTCATTCAATTGGATTAAAATTATTATTGATAAAATGTCAGTTTATTCGATGAAGTGGTTTCTAAGATATCCTTGGTATTAATTTATTAAATAATAAATTGATTTAAAATGCGTAAAGCAATTAATTAATTAAATAAATAATAAGGCTTGATATTTCCTTTTCGGCCATTTTTTATTCTCCCGATTCTCTTAATTTTGTCGCATATTAACGTGTTGAATAACAAATGAATCAACCAATATGCTTCCCCTCTCCGGGCACTCCCTCCACGCACCGCTTTCGGTCTCTCTGCACCGCCCATCGCCGACTGGCGCGCTCTGATTGGCTCGAATTTATAATGTTTAACTAACAATAACTTAATAAATAAGCTTCAAATCGAAATTTGTCAGATAGAAAAGTTGCTTAGAATTTCGTGCTTTATATGTGTGCGAAATTAACGGAATGAATTTCAGAACACCCTGTATATATATTTATATATATATTTTGATTATATATGGGTGGTTCTCTGAGAAATCGAAGATGAAAAAAGTTAATATTGCTATAACTGTGGGAATATGTTTTAAAAAAGTCATTTATGCTTTTAGTGAAAAATGCATCCCCTGGGAGCTACAAATTCATGAAAATGGGCATAGAATGCAAAAAAGTGATGAATGTAAATTGTGACTCTCTGTAACTTAAAATAATGGCCTCGAAAAAATCGGAAAAAATTCAGGAGAACTAGTGGATACCACTAAAATATATTCCCACAGTTATAGCAATATTAATTTTTTTCATCTTCAATATCACAAAGAACCACGCACATATATATATATATATATATATATAACGGGTACGGATTTCGAGTGTCGGCGCAGGTAGGTCCCTGGATTATCGGCGACGATCGTCTATAGAACCAAGTCAACTTTAAAATTTTTTTTTAAATTTCGTTTATCATATAACTTAAAGTGTAAACAAGCAATAGAGTCACAAATTTTTCCAATAATTGAAAAAATTCAAATTTTAAAATTATATGGCATTGGATCACAAAATGCTTTATATGGCAATATTCTGACGTTTAAGACATTAGTTCTATATAAGTGCGTTAGGGGCTACCTGTTAATATGTGACACTTACTAAAGTTTGCTATCGGTAGGGTATATATATACCCCATGTCTTCCTCGTCGGAATAGAGCTGTGTTTCAAAATTTTTATTTTATACCTTTCATCTGTATCTAGAGACGAGATGCCTGGGCTCTACTGATGAGCCCACCAGGCATACTCAGGGCGAAATACAATAAATTTTCTTTTCCTTTATTTCTTTTTTCTTCCGTTTTTTTAATTTTATACTGCAATCAATTAAATTTTTTATTTTGACTTAACTTGCCTTTGTCTTTTTTTAAACACTCATCCTGTGAGGTATTTAAAGTGGCTGGTATGTACAGTCGGCCTTACTGAGTTGTGAGGAATAGTCTTTGGCTTGTGGAGATCAATAAATTCGTTTATCATATAGTAGGAAACATTATTTTAAATATTTTAAAATAATGTTTCAAATTGTATAATACTAGTATGGGCACCTTAAAAATTAAACAGATTTACACACCACCTTGGAGGTACTGTTATAACGCGTCGGGTTTTGTACCAAAAATTTAGATTATTTTCAAGATTATAATTTAAAAATAAAAAACTTTTATCAAAATTTTGTGTAATGAAATAAGAATGAAAATGATAAAAAATGGCTACATATTAAATATTAACTGAAAATTTTAAACTATATGAATTCTTTTACAGTTTAAATTTATATTTTAATAATTATAAATGTTAATGAAAAATTAACTTACCAAAAATAGTAAAGTGCATATATTTGCTAAATTGTAGTATTTAGCAACTACACATTAAAATTTTTTATTTTTGCAAACGGATCTAAATAGAACTTCACCTCCTAAAATTAATTTTTTTATTGGCGAAGGATCATCGCCCAAAAGTTCTAATATTAATATCTTGTACTTTTAGAGTAATCAAACTTTCTTCTTATATAAATAACTCTTTGTGTTAGCGGCATATAAATAATAACCTGTTTCTTCCATTTCTACCGTAAATTGTAATTTGAACCCTCTTTTAAAATTTGCATTTTGATTCATAATTATATCCAATTTATTTTTTTCGTTAGTTACGGAGCCCACATATCCCTGCTAGAAATCAGAAAATTAAAAATCGGCAAATAATAGGCTATTAACTAAATTAACGTATTTTATAGCTACTTCTGCTAGCTTGTTACCACTGTTAAATGAAACGCTTTTTCCTCTTTAATTCGCCCATTTCTTAGATTCAAAACAACTAATGATTACGATATGTTCATTTAAGTCCTTGTTTTAACCCATAAAAGATCGGATTATTTGATAAAATGGACACCGAAACTATACCTATTTCCTAACTATTTAAATGATACTTTAAATAGATTTGGAAAATAAATTGGAAATATTGTAAATCTGAATGATACTTTAAAATGACTAGTTTAAATGCAGAATTAAGAGTAAATTCGTATTAGTATTCGAGTAAACGATCCAATTTGATTTAAAATTTGGAGTTTTAAGTACATGTATGGCCAGAAGGTGAAGTGAAAATATTTGGAGGTTACGGCAATCTATTAAATGGACGAACGCAGTGGGAAAAAGCGTTTCATTTAACCTATTAACTGACTACTTTTAATTCCTAAATTTTAGTTCACATTTCCAGCAGGGTACTTATTTTGATTATTGTAAACATATTCTTTCCTTGAATAACCTTCTGTTTCTAATAAATACATATTGGTTTATTTAAAATATTGTTTTATATAATTATACATTTTCTCCCTAGTAGAAATTTGAATATAAGAACTAGGACTTAAACATTGGTATTAAATACCTTGTGATGAAACGCTTTTTCACCCATGTTTTTAACACTTAATAGAATGACCATAACCTCAAGACATTCGAATAATGTTTCCAGCATTCCTGTAACAGTAAACTTCAAAATTCTTATAGTTTCGGCTGGATTTTTAATATTTTCGTCTGATTTACGTTAAATTTCTGTTATATTTCCACTATTCTACATTATTACAAATATTCATTTTTAATAATTTTGATTTTATTGTGATATACATATGCACTCATAAAAATTAACCTATAAAGCCTTTTAATAAATTTACAAATTTTGCTAAATCAGTCGTTACACGCAGTGATGTCGGTCGCTGACCTGCGAACATGCCGATTTGACAATTTGTTAACTACTCCCACCTACGCCGAGTCTGAATCGCGTCCATCGCTGATTGGCCCGCGACTCTCATACGGTTCTAGAACATTCGCGAGTCCATCTTTCTTTTGAGTCTTTATAAACCCGCGAATGCACCATCTAACGCCTTTAGTCTTCAGTCTTGTTCTTGAATCTTGTGAGACTCGTGTTAACAGTGAGCGAAGTGCCCGCCGTTTTAGATTCCGGCGTAAGTATATTGTGCAATTCATATACAGAATTTAAAAGTATATAAAAGCTTAAAATATAAGGGATCGTCCCCATGCTTGCCCTTTTAAGCTAATCGTGATATAAGATATATAGATAGATTATTTGAAGGCTACTTGAATTTAGAGATTCACCAAGGTTTCTAAAGGAGTAGTTAGATTAGTATAAATTCATTCGCGAAATATTTTTCTAACAGAGTTTCACCAATGTCTCTAGAAAAATATATAAAACCTAGAATAGTATTTAAAGAATATAAAACTCGAATTTGGCCATGAAGACTAATCGTGCAGTTTTTAATCTTATGTTAGAATAAAAAGGATTAAATAAATAATCAAATAAACACAAAACTGCTATCTCAATTTCATTAAATAAACCTAAAGAAACTGACAAACACAATATCTTCATCATGAAGTATTAACACAGGATAAACGTGACGTATCATCTACACATAAGTACCGAATCGTCGACTTCATAAAGTTACGGTTATCAGAACGTTATACGTGACGCTTGCAAACATACATGACAATAAAAATTGGGGGAACCTAGTTATACGCTGTATGTCTAGCGTGACGTAACGCGTAACTACAATATCATCTACCACATGTGACAAACGTTACGTGACGTGTAATATACAAGAGTGACGTGACGCGATAACAAAGCATGACACACCATAATCGTGACTTATAAGAACTAAGAGGCTCCGGAGCTGACAGTAGTTTCACATTAAAATAATAAAAATAATTTAATGTTAAGGTGAACTACTCACGCCTGACACCGTCTTGATAAGCCGGGTCTTAACAGTGTTACGTACGTACCATCGACGCGCGGATCGGCACGTGTATGAGAACGGTGTAGGATGACCGAAACGCGAAATATCAAGACGAATGCAACTACAACAAAAAATCTCGGACGATGGCCTAGTGGTTTTACATCTCGTGACTGGAAACTCGCGGATCCTCGGTTCGAGTCTCGGCGTCCAAACAATTTTTTATTCGGTCCTCTCCTATCACCTTCTCCATACGCAACAATAGACATTTAATAGCATATATATAACTAGACTCAAATTTGATCTACGTTTGTAAGCTAAAAATTAGCTCAAAACAGAATGTAAGTTATACTTTAGTGTATTTAATGGTTAAAAATTGGGAGAAAAAGCGTTTCACCGGGAGGATAAAAATGGGCACATTTATCCCCTATTTTTCACCCATTTTTCGACCATTCTATTTAGAATATCTGTTTATTATCTATTTAATGGAATACGATTTCTACTAGGGCAGTAACATTTAAATTTGATGTATTTTTCGGATATCAAATTCTCCTAAACGAATCTTATTCTAACTTTGGTATGTCTTTTATAATATAAAAATGTGAAGAAATCCAAGTTATCTCTTGCCAATGGCCAATTTTACGGGAGTTATTTGGTATCTAATAATAATATTAGTAAAAATTAATTCCAATTCGCTTATAACTCAAAAACAAATAAAGATAGGCAGTCCAACCAAAAACCAAAAGAAAGTTGAGTTCAAGTAGATATGGTTTGAAAAAAAGAAGCTCAAATTACTTAATTTGGAGCAAAGTTATGAAGAAAATAAGAAATTGAAGAAATTTTAACCAAAATTTATTATGAAAAATCTTTAATTTCTTATTTTCTTCATAACTTTGCTCCAAATTAAACAACTTAAGCTTCATTTTTTTCAAACCATATTTACTCCAACTTAACTTCCTTCTGGTTTTTGGTTTGAGTGTCTATCTCTATTTGTTTCCGAGTTGTAAGCGATCAAATTAGAAATAATTTTTACTGATATTATTAAATGTCATATAACTCCCGTAAAAGTGGCCATTAACAAGAGATAACTTGGCTTTTTTCACATTTTTATATTATAAAAGATATACCAAAGTTACGATAAGATTCGTTTTCCGGAGGTCAATTTTTAGCTTATAAACCTAGATCAAATTGGAGTTTAGTTATATGTTATTAAATGTCTATTAAAAATGGACAAGTGAAAACATTAAAAATCCATCCGAAACTATAGGAATTTTGAAATTTATATTGTTACCGGAATGCTGGAAACATTATTGGAATGTCTTGAGGTTATGGTCATTCTATTAAGTGTTAAAAAAATGGGTGAAAAAGCGTTTCGTCAAGGTATTTAATATCAATGTTTAATTCCTAGTTCTTAGATTCAAGTTTCTACTAGGGTAGATCCTTATAAAATACCATTTTGAATGTCAATAGATAAGTATAATGATACCAATTTTTCTCTTGTTTAATAAAACGATTTTAACACCCGTACTTGCTTATTCTTTAGAAAAAAATTACTGTTCAATAACACTTATCAATGTATGAACCAGCTTAAGTCTTACTTAAAAAAAGCTTTTATTGAGTATAAATAAAAATCTGCAGAAACTGCAATCGCTTTATTAATCTATTAGCCGGCTATTTTTTCTAGCAATTTTTAAACATAGTTAACCATTTTAAATATGCAAGTATAAATTTACTAATATATACTTGAAAAATTGAGTTCCTAATTTCTGTGCGTGTCTAGTAAAAATTCATAAATATAGAAAAAATAGTTATGCGTCAAATTTTATATCTTCAACAACATAAATAGTTTATTGAACTAATACTTTGTAATATTAACTTTCAGGTTGTAATGCTAATTTTAGAAACAAACAAAATTTTATTTTAGAATAAACAATATCATTTAATTTAATAAATGCTAACACATTATTTTCTTAATAAATGATTACATGGTCTAATTATGCAGAAGACAAAATAAATATATAAATTAAAGGTTAAATAATAGGCTAAAACTAAATAAATAAAAGGCTCCTAAAATACTTAAAATATATTTTTTTAATAGTATAATAATAATCAAACACTTTATTGTGGAAGCTAAATATAGTTTAATTATTATTCACACCTCAAGTCTCCATGATCTTCTACACCGTTTCGGTGGGGGCGTAAATCCTGCCTCGGTTTGAGGACAGGGGTCAGCCCCCATTTTTCAATAAATTCTATGCGAGAAATTTTGATGCTTCGTACAGTTATGAGAGGGGGTTAGTCCCCCTCCCAATCTCCATTTCTTCCTGTCACTGTAGGTTAAATATTCTACACAAAAATTCTTCAACCCCTTTTCCTGTTTGACGAGTTTTCTCGTACCCTCGTGTTAGCTATAGTGTGGTGTTTTATATATCCCCTCTTTTTGCAGCTGAGAACAGCCACCAAAATGGCTACTTTATCACGCTCTGTAAATAGTATCTTGAGCTTTTAAATGACTTTTAAAAATGATTAATGTTAATTTATTTGAAATTAAATCTTAGATATCATTTAAAATGTAAATTATATTTTAACACTTGCCCAAAGAAAGTATTTTAAAATAATATAAATAATATAATATAATTATTTTTACGTAGGCAAAGTAAGCAATTAATTATATATTTAATGAAAACACAATTTAATATCACACTATGTTTATTAGTTTTTAATTGTAATTCATATTTAGGTGTCTTAACGTCACAAATATTATTTTGTATCACTATATTTTACTTCTAATATATAAGTTACAAATTTTTACAATTTAATGAAACTAATTTTAATTTATATTATATTCAGTATAAAAAGTATTTACAAGAAATTTAGTTTATCTTTTCAACTATAATATATTATATTCATTTGTTACATTCACAGTACTTGCAGCTCCTTGGAAACTTACTTGGATTTAAAATTAATACATTATTGTTTTTATCTGCTGAACCAAATACTAAGCTAGAATAGAAAGAAAAATTAGAAACTAGAAAGCTTACATGAATGAAACTCTATGTCAGTCTGTAAACTTGCAAACTTGCGCCTACGTGCTGCGCGCGACGTCTACCCCACTCTCTACCCCACACTTTAGATACTTTTTCCCGCTACACTATGCTCTCGCACTATTTAATATTTAAATATTTCATACATATATATAATTTATTTTACTTTCATTACAAATAGAAATTCTAATTTTCAATTAAAAAACCGCCGTTAAATAAAAATTTATTTTTGTGTTAGAGTTTTTTGTTTAGAGTCTCTCATAATAAAAATTAAAAAATTATTTTTGCATTCAGTAACTATTCGAAGTAAATCGCCAAAGAATTTAATTTCTAACTATGTTAGTTCACCTGATTTAATCAATTTAAAAATATCTATATAGCACTTTATTGAAAAAGAAATTATACAATAATTAATTATTCTAATTAAAAAGTAGTATTTTTTATAAAGTATATTATATAGAACTTTAATTTTGTTCTTGATATGTAGTAATTCATTCCAATTTAAAACAATATAAATGTCAATTTAAATATTAGAAATAATTAAAAAATGTTTATATTTTTTGATAATATTTTCCATTGATTTAACGAGTCAAATTGTGTACTGGAAAAAAAATTTATTTGAAACCAACAAATTGATTTATTTGGGATTAAATAATTAGAAACAAACAAATATGTATATGTAGAACAAATTATGAGTATTCATAACGGGTAAATATTTACTCAAATTTAATAAATAATTTATTCAAATTTACATTATTTGTAACAAACAAAGTTTGTTAAAATTAAATAAATAACTATTCCAACAAAATAAAAATATATTTTAACGCAAATAAAGTGATTTTTTTGGTGGTAATAAATTTTTTGTGGTAAATATATTTATTATATGAACTAACGAACATTTATTCCCAATAAACAAAAATTTAATTAAATAGGTAATAAATAGATATTCTAAATAGAACCCAAGTAAAAAAATTACGTATATTCTAGGCATGAATCATGCATATTAGTCTGAGTATAAAGTATGCATGGACTATAATTATGTATAGTATTTTCATAATTATTCATGCAACTATTGATTATTACTATAAGGGTTATTATTTATTATTATTATTTCAAATTAATGATTAAATTATTAATACCGTTATGTTAATAAATTTATATTGTTAATGAAAATTGCGCATTTACTTTCTAACACGATATATTTACATAAATTACTTTAAACTACGAGGATAGGGACACACGTTTTTGTCAATTGAAGAGTGTTACAGAAAGAACGAGTTCTTAAGATCCCACAAGATTATGATCATATTTTGCTTTGGTATAAGGAAGATTATAAAGCTAAAAAATCATTTTCGTATTATTGTGCGTGAAATTAGATTTCTGGTTCTTGCGTTTGATGCGAGAAGTAGCTTTTTTCGGCTTAGCATGCGTAAATTAATTTCTACGTACACTATTGTACACTAACCTAAGTTATTCTCGCATCAAACGCAAGAACCAGAAATCGAATTTCACGCACAGTAATACGAAAAATAGCGTATGCAACACGTGCGTGCGTTTCCCGTATACGAGTGTGCTATTATCCCAGATGGCAAAGACAATTTTTTAAGAATTCTAAAAGAATTAATAAGAGTTCGGAAGAATTCGTAAATCGGTTCAGATTTGTTCAGAAAGTATTCATAAAGAATTTTTAAAGATGTCGACCTATGTCCGCTTAGAAGGATTCATATTTAGTTGTTTAAAAGTATAGTTTATGAACAATAATATATTTTAGATGTTCATAGTTACTTAAAAAGTATTCAAAAATTGTTCATATCGACGTTTTAAAAAGTTCTTTAAGAATATTCAATAGGTTATAATGAATAATAAAAAAGTACTTATTAAATTATTTTTATAATTTATTATAATCGAAATACTTAACAACGATTCATGTACGCTTAAAAAGTATTCGTAAAGTATTAATTTCAAATTGTTTTCATATAAGTTCCTAATTCATAATGAACGGAAAACTAATTTATATAGAATTAATTATCGTTTTTTAAATTGGATTAAAAATTAAAGAGTTCATATATGCTCAAAAAGTGTTCATAAAGTATACATAATGAATGAAATTAATTACTCCAATCTCCAAGAATCAATGATATTCACATACAATCTGTAAAATAAAAGTTTTTATTGTTTATTTACTAAATATCTACTAATTATTTCAAAATTTAAATAACAAGTTTTTTTGTAAATAGTTTAAAATCAATCTAATCAACTCTCTGGAAAAATCTAACCTACACTTTTACTTTACATATGTAAATTAATAAAAAAACTCTCACAAGTAAAAAATAAATAAAAATATATAAAACATGTATACCTACGTTTGTCTTCGTGCGATTAATATTAATTTTTATTATAATAAATATCAGGATTAAATGGATTAAAAAAATTTGTTAACACCGTGTGCTTGCAAAATTGCGCCATCGAAGATAACGTTTGTTACACTTGATACACATTATTAACACGTATATGTGACAATAATATGACGTGTATGACATTACATTATACGTAAAATTTACATAAACGTATAAATTTTTATACGCGTTGTAAATCGAAATGAAAATTAATTTTGTTATATATATAATTAATATTATTAATAAATGTGATACATAAAACGTTACTAGTAGTAAAGAATTTTTTAAGCGTATTTTAAAGTTTGCGGACATTAAAGTATTCTTAAAGTATTCATAAAATATTATATATTTTTAGATCAGTTTAATTGAATATCCAGCAAATTAAAAATAATTATCAAGCTTTATGCAAGTTTAAAGATGTAATGAACTCTTCACGAATTATTTTTTATGTTACCTTTTTTATAAATAGAATAATTTTTATAACTCCATTAAGAATTCTTCCGAATTCAGTCACAGAAAAAATTTTATTCTACAAAATATTACTAGAAATGAATAATTAATCGTAAAAAGTTGTTTTAAACTTATTTTTAATCTAACATATATGTAATTTTGTAGAAACCATTATATAATTTAATACGAACTATTTATGAACTTGCAATGAACTAAAATCAGCGGACATAGGGAGTTTCTTATGAACTGTTTGAAGGTTTGCTTAAAATTCGCAAAGAATTCGTGGATGAATATTTTCCGAATTAATATAGAATATATATCTAATTCTTTTAGAGTTCATTTTTAATTCCTATAATGAATTCCGAAATAATTCATTTAGTGAATTCTTTTTTAGTTCTTTCTGAAGATGCTTGCCATCTGGGTATCCCATTCATACGTGAAATCACACTTCACGCTCTTCTTGCATAATATACTATTTTTTACAACGAATTATTCAATGCATGTGCATCGATCATCTATCAACTTAAAACAATTTGGGTTTTTCGTGGAAAATTTTTTTCTTCGACCGTAGCATTTGTAATCCAAAAATTAGATGTTTTTGCTATGAAATTTCTTTATAGAATAATAAGATTCAACAATAAAAAAATATATAATTTTCATAGGTTATCTTTTTATTGATTTTTTATGTGTAGCACAGTAAATGTAACGCTTTTGAACAATCATTGCCAATGAAAATTCGATAATTTAACAATAAAAAAGATTGTAACTTCACTAGCATATTTCTCTTCAGGGTTGATACGTGAAGGTAAAACATCAATTTTTTACAACAATTTATTCTATTTATAAGCAAAGATGTATCAATAAAACAACTTGGGTTTCTCGTGGAAAACTTCAAGCATTTTTAATCTAAAAATTCTATATTTTTTCCATACAAATTCTTTATAGAATACAGTGATTCATAAATAAAAAGAATAAATAATTTTCATGGAATATTATTATCCTTTTAATTGAGGTTGCCAAATGATTACCACGTTTTCTCTATAAATTGGGAAGTTTTTCTTATTGGAAAAACCTGGCTGTTGCTCATTAGCAATGGCTTTGCCATGTTTTTACGTTGTAGCCGACCATTATTTTCCAAGGAAAATATTTCCAATAATTTATCCATGAAATTTTTCTGCGCGGGCCCGCGTAGAAAAAATTTCCTCTGGAAATCCTTGGAAAAAATTTCCTTGCAAAACCATGGCTGTCATCGTGGCAAATGCGTAGTATAATCATTGCTAATGAGCAGAAGCCAGGTTTTTGCCACAAAAAAAAACTATTAAAATTTTAATAAAAAATGTACAAATTCATAGTAAAAACATGGCATATTTTTGTGGACAAATTTGGACCAACTAGAAAGAAATTTCCCATTAAACTCCAATATTTTTTCAATGCAAAATCGTTGCCTTTTTGTTGAATTTCATAGAAGATATATGGCTTTTTTGCCGCCAAATTATTTACTCAAAGAGGAATAAATTAGCCATGAATATACCAGTAATTATTTAATGCAGATTCCTTGCCTTTTCGTAAAAATTTAAAGAAAAACATGGCTTTTTTTTCGTCGACAACTTTTGACACAAAAAAAAAAGAAATTTACATGAAAATTCCAGTACTTAATTTATGTTAGATCTTTGCTTATTCATAGAATATCGTGGAAAAGCATGGTATTTTTTATTGTCATATTTAGACTCGAAGAATTATTAAGGAAATATCATAAAATAATTCCAATAATTTTACGATATTAAATCCTTGTTTTTTTTACAAAATTTTTGATACAGAAGAAAAGAATTTTCTGCAAAAAAATTGCGTTAATTTTTCAACTTTAAATTCTCGCTTTTTCACAGACTTTCACAGAAAAACGTGACATTATTTTGTAATCAAAATTTAACTCGTGAAGTTGTTGGTATAATTAATGCACGAGATCATAGATTTTCAGTTTTAAAGCCTTTGAATGAGCATGAAAAAAACGCGATTCGAATAATTATTGCCTAACAGCTGACTCTGTAAAGTGGAAGCTAATATGCAACAGTATGGTTATTAATGCCACTGAAAAAAAAAATCGTAAATTTAAAGAAATATATTTTTTAGAAATATATTTATTTAAATTTATAAAATGTTTATTTAAATTGAATATTACTTATTTAAATTTAATAAATAATTTTCCATGTGCATGATATGGTTTAATTGAATTATATTAATTTATTTCAAACAAATATTGATTTATTTCTAAAAAAAAACTATTATTTGAAAAAATTAATTTCTTTAAATTTAATAAACTAATTTAATTAAAAAAATAAAATACATAGTAATTAAACATATATTTGAATGTGGTAGGTTATTTATTTGAAAATAAATATAATTATTTGTTTTGATGAGGTAGAGTATCTAATAAATAATAATTAAAAACAAGTAAAAGGTTTTTTAAAAACAAACTAATATTACGTTACAATAAAAGAAAAAACCTTTATTATAAAAATAAACATAACTTAGAATTAAGTAATGTAGTTTATCATTATTAATTATATATTCATTGATAAGAAGTAAAAATTGATTAGAATAAAAAAAAAGGTTTCTTTAAATGAAGAATCTAATTATAAATAATTGTAAATAAATAAATTATTTTTTTTAAATTAATAATCATAAAACTAAAAAAATTGTTTGTTTAAATTCATTAACTTAATTTAATTAAGAAAATAAATGACATTGGAACTTCAAAATTATTTAAATGAATTAGGTTATTTACTTAAAAATAAGTACATATTTATTTGTTTTATTCAAGCAAAAGTATATGATAACCGATTAAACAAAATAAATGATTTCTTAAAAACTAACGAATATATCACGTTAAATAAAGGAAAAAAACCTTTATTATAAAAATAAACATATGTTAGAATTAAATAATTACATATTTTAAAATTGATTATATATTCTTTAAAAAAAATAATAATGGTTCTTTTAAACTGAATAAATTAATTGAATTGAAAATAGAAAATGTAGAGTATATATATATGGGCATATCTCAGGAACTTTTGATTTTCAACATTCTGAAAAAATTAAAATAAAAAATGGTGGCACACTCATATAACCGATTGGACCTTATTCCTTGAACTATAAAACACAATAATAAAATGTTGAAATTCAGTTTTCAAGCTCGGTAAGTTAAAAAAACGAATAATAACAAAATATTTAATTTCTTGCGATTTCATTTTCTATTGCTAGCCGTTCTGTCTCTTTTTGCCGTTTTTCCTTTTGTTGTTTTCTTTTTTCTTGTATTTTTAAACGCTTTATTTCAAGTTTTTTCTTTCGATTTAGATCCATTCTGTGTATATAATTTTTTGCTAAAAAAATAATAATAATGATAAAATACGTAATTACACATAATATTATAAGTTCGAAACAATTTAGAAAAATTAAATTCACCTGTTATGATTTCCAACTTTAATCACTGAGCACGTGTAACTGATGTTCACTCCATGATATCCATTCCAGGACTGACAAGAGTGTATAATACAAGGAAATCACGATGGTCGTACATTATTTACCAAATTCACCATATAATCGTTCAATAATCGTGAGTCGTCGTTTAGTGTGTAAACGAGTTGATGCATCGTTGCGCGATTGGTGTACGTAAGGCGTAATTCGGACAACGATGTCAGGATAGAAAATACGACACACGAAGATTCATTTTGTATCGCTGCATCAGATAAGTTTTTTCTATTTAAATTGAAAATTTTACGTTTTTAATTATGTTTTAATTAATATTTTAATATGTAAACATAGATACTTTGTGGTTTTTTTAATTTTCTTCTTTCAGGTTATGTCTTCAAGACTAACGAAATGGACAACACTTTTCAGTGGCAGGTTCGAATTTTTCGGTTACATCTTAAATATCCATTTTTCTAACAGATGTATACTTAATAATGTCAGTTAAAGAAGATTTTTGAAATTTTTCTTTAGGTATGTTGATATCAACATTATATTACTTTATATACTTGAACTTGATATCACGTTGATATTGAGTTCGGCTAAACTTACAAGGGAAGTACATGACCTCCGGGAAACGGATCTCATCCTAACTTTGGTATGTCTTTTATAATATAAAAATATGAAGAAAGCCAAGTTATCTCTTGCCAATGGCCACTTTTACGGAAGTTATTCGACATCCAATAATAATAGCAGTAAAAAATACTTCCAATTCGGTCGCTTATAACTCGGAAACAAATAAAGATAAACAATTGAACCAAAAACCAGAAGAAAGTTGAGTTCAAGTAGATATGGTTTGAAAAAAAAGAAACTCAAATTGCTTAATTTGAAGCAAAGGTATGAAGAAAATAAGAAATTGAAGACTATTAGGCCAAAATTTAATATGAAAAATTTATTGTTTCTTTTGGCCTAATAGTCTTCAATTTCTTATTTTCTTCATACCTTTGCTTCAAATTAAGCAATTTGAGTTTCTTTTTTTTCAAACCATATCTACTTGAACTCAACTTTCTTCTGGTTTTTGGTTCAATTGTTTATCTTTATTTGTTTCCGAGTTATAAGCGACCGAATTGGAAGTATTTTTTACTGCTATTATTATTGGATGTCGAATAACTTCCGTAAAAGTGGCCATTGGCAAGAGATAACTTGACTTTCTTCATATTTTTATATTATAAAGGACATACCAAAGTTAGGATGAGATCCGTTTCCCGGAGGTCATGTACTCCCCTTGTAAGTATGAAATTTTTTTGAGAATTTCGGGAATGTTTATGGTTTTCTGGAATATTCGCAATAATTACGAGATATCTCGGGAAGTTCGGGAATTTTTAAGGTAATCCGGGATATATTTAAATATTTATTATAGCGAAGATTTTAGGCCGCTGACGCTCCCTCGGTCGAATTATTTTGATGTTTCATAATTGGACATAAAAAATATTATAAAATTATTAATTAATATATTATGTAAATGTATTTCAATATATTTCGATATTTTCCAATATTCTTAAATGTTATTCATTTGATTACTGGATTTACTTGAATATATATAACTATACATTTTTTTCTTTTTATCTATTTCAATAATAAGTCGATGTGTAGTAATATAATTCGATTAAATTCAATATACTTTGATATACATTTATTCTACGCACGTACGCATACTTTGGAATTTTAGGTTTCTTAAACTAGGAAAATACAATTATCTAAAAAAATCAAAGTAGTGTTAAATTTGTTCTTGTGACAAGGCGATAACATTAGATTAAGGTTTTTCTAGCATATTTCACTTATAAAATTTTTATATTATGTGGTTTATGGAGTATTTAGGCTATCGTGTTTTTTATAGAATATGCATTATCAATTTTTGGTTTTCTTGGTATATGTAGACGTGATATTTAAAATTTTGTATGGGAAATTTTATTACGGTGTATTTTGACAATTGTCTTTGGGGACAAGTATTTATTATAACGTATGGTGTAATAAACGTTATTTGTGGTGTAATAAGTTATTTGTACATGATGTGTAATATGATAATAATGATATAATAGTAATATAATATAATAACAATATGGTGTCTTGTGTTGCATGTGCTTTAAAAATAAAGATAAAATAAGTACTTGAAATAATTTTTTCCGGATTTAACAGAGTTGAAACTGTTGTATTTATTAGATACATATATGTCTAATAAAACTCACGCACTAAATTTCAACAAAATATGTACGTTTCATATCAAATAGAAAAACAATATAATATAACAATATGAAATATAACAATATATTTCAATATACACTGAGAAACATTTTTAGTAAAAATTACAATACTGTCTAGTAAAAGAGTCACAGACTGCCAAAAGTGAGAAAAATTACTATACTTTATAGTAAAATTTACAAGAATTATAGTAAATTTTACTATAAAGTATAGTAATTTATCTCATTTTTGGCAGTCTGTGACTCTTTTACTAGACAGTATTGTAATTTTTACTAAAAATTTTCTCAGTGTATTAACAATATATAAACAATTAACAATATATAACAATATGAAATAATATGAAATGAACTGCATGCAAGTAAAACCAAAATTTTTGAATCGCCAGCGAAGCGAGCTTTTTAGGCTAGTTTTTATTGGAAATTATATTTTGAATTATATTAGACAATAAGGGAAATCGGAACCCAATTAAGATATTAAGTAACAATGATATTCTCAATATGTCAGAAGAAGAGCGTTCTAGACATATGTTATGTAAGTTTAAAATAACTTCTAATTATTTAGGTTTTAAGAATAACCTAGGATAACATTTATAAATTAAATAACTTTTTTAGTATTACAGCAAAAAATTTTACGATCGATGATGAAGCAGGAGATGCAGCAATGCGTCACATCACCTACATGGTAATATTAAAAACAGTTTTATGTTTCGTTTAATATAGCTGGCTATTAGAAAACTTATAGGGATTAGGACACACTAATTTTCTCTATTGAGGTCCTTAAATAAATTAAATTATTGTATTTCCAGCTGATTGCAAGTAATTATTATTGAAATTATTATTAGATGTCGATTAAGTTTTGTGAAAATGACCTGTTAGCAAGTAATACCTTAGCTTTCTTTATATTTTTATATTATAAAAATATGAAGAAAGCCAAGTTATCTCTTGCCAATGGCCACTTTTACGGAAGTTATTCGACATCCAATAATAATAGCAGTAAAAAATACTTCCAATTCGGTCGCTTATAACTCGGAAACAAATAAAGATAAACAATTGAACCAAAAACCAGAAGAAAGTTGAGTTCAAGTAGATATGGTTTGAAAAAAAAGAAACTCAAATTGCTTAATTTGAAGCAAAGGTATGAAGAAAATAAGAAATTGAAGACTATTAGGCCAAAATTTAATATGAAAAATTTATTGTTTCTTTTGGCCTAATAGTCTTCAATTTCTTATTTTCTTCATACCTTTGCTTCAAATTAAGCAATTTGAGTTTCTTTTTTTTCAAACCATATCTACTTGAACTCAACTTTCTTCTGGTTTTTGGTTCAATTGTTTATCTTTATTTGTTTCCGAGTTATAAGCGACCGAATTGGAAGTATTTTTTACTGCTATTATTATTGGATGTCGAATAACTTCCGTAAAAGTGGCCATTGGCAAGAGATAACTTGACTTTCTTCATATTTTTATATTATAAAGGACATACCAAAGTTAGGATGAGATCCGTTTCCCGGAGGTCATGTACTCCCCTTGTAAGTATGAAATTTTTTTGAGAATTTCGGGAATGTTTATGGTTTTCTGGAATATTCGCAATCAATTCGAGATATCTCGGGAAGTTCGGGAATTTTTAAGGTAATCCGGGATATATTTAAATATTTATTATAGCGAAGGATTTTAGGCGCTGGACGCTCCCCTCGGTCGATTATTTTGATGTATTCATAATTGACATAAAAAATATTATAAATTATTAATTAATATATTATGTAAATGGATTTCAATATATTTCGATATTTTCCAATATTCTTAAATGTTATTCATTTGATTACTGGATTTACTTGAATATGTATAACTATACATTTTTTCTTTTTAACTATTTCAATAATAAGTCGATGTGTAGTAATATAATTCGATTAAATTCAATATACCTTTGATATACATTTATTCTACGCAAGTACGCATACTTTTGGAATTTTAGGTTTCTTAACTAGGAAAATACAATTATCTAAAAAATCAAAGTAGTGTTAAATTTGTTCTTGTGACAAGGCGACTAACATTAGATTAAGGTTTTTCTAGCATATTTCACTTATAAAATTTTATATATGTGGTTTATGGAGTATTTAGGCTATCGTGTTTTTATAGAATATGCATTATCATATTTTGGTTTCTGGTATATGTAGACGTGATATTTAAATTTTGTATGGGAAAATTTTATTACGGTGTATTTTGACAATTGTCTTTGGGGACAAGTATTATTATAACGTATGGTGTAATAAACGTTATTTGTGGTGTAATAAGTTATTGTACATGATGTGTAATATGATAATAATGATATAATAGTAATATAATTAATAACAATATGGTGTCTTGTGTTGCCTGTGCTTTAAAAATAAAGATAAAATAAGTACTCTGAATAATTTTTTCCGGATTTACAGAGTTGAAACTGTGTATTTATTAGATACATATATGTCTAATAAAACTCACGCACTAAATTTCAACAAAATATGTACGTTTCATATCAAATAGAAAAACAATATAATATAACAATATGAATATAACAATATATTTCATATACACTGAGAAACATTTTTAGTAAAAATTACAATACTGTCTAGTAAAAGAGTCACAGACTGCCAAAAGTGAGAAAAATTACTATACTTTATAGTAAATTTACAAGAATTATAGTAAATTTACTATAAAGTATAGTAATTTATCTCATTTTTGGCAGTCTGTGACTCTTTTTACTAGACAGTATTGTAATTTTTACTAAAAATTTTTCTCAGTGTATTAACAATATATAAACAATTAACAATATATAACAATATGAAATAATATGAAATGAACTGCATGCAAGTAAAACCAAATTTTTGAATCGCCAGCGAAGCGAGCTTTTTAGGCTAGTTTTTATTGGAAATTATATTTTGAATTATATTAGACAATAAGGGAAATCGGAACCCAATTAAGATATTAAGTACAATGATATTCTCAATATGTCAGAAGAGAGCGTTCTAGACATATGTTATGTAAGTTTAAAATAACTTCTAATTATTTAGGTTTTAAGAATAACCTAGGATAACATTTATAAATTAAATACTTTTTTTAGTATTACAGCAAAAAATTTTACGATCGATGATGAAGCAGGAGATGCAGCAATGCGTCACATCACCTACAATGGTAATATTAAAAACAGTCTTTATGTTTCGTTTAATATAGCTGGCTATTAGAAAACTTATAGGGATTAGGACACACTAATTTTCTCTATTGAGGTCCTAATACATTAAATTATTGTATTTCCAGCTGATTGCAAGTAATTATTATTGAAATTATTATTAGATGTCGATTAAGTTTGTGAAAATGACCTGTTAGCAAGTAATACCTTAGCTTTCTTTATATTTTTTATATTATAAAAAACATACCCAAAGTTAGGCGTGTTATGTGGGTACCATAGGCAGTCAAAACATTACCGACCTTCACCCCAGTGAGAGAGGGGGAACTGTAGACTGTCGCTCGAGATCTCTGGAGCTTGATTCGTTGAGTATGCTGAATATCGTACAATTGGATTGGTGAATCATATTTACAATATTAGACATGTGATACAAATGATCTCACGAATTTACTCGATTTTAACGTATCAAATATAAACGATCATCTTTCGTTATCTAGAAACATTATACGTTTTCATTCAACAATTACACTCGAAGTAAATCGATTATTCAGTATTTTTATTATAATTTTGTTTGTGTAACGTTAAATCTGCATACATAATGTATTGCATTCTCATTCTTACAAAGTAAACTCGTAGCACTTTCCGCATTTTTCGTGATTTCAGTATACGCTGTATTAGCAAATTTATCGTCAATCATCTACTTCTATATTTTTCCGTATCCGGACACTTCATCTAAGGACACTTTACCAAACGATATTTCGCCAGGATGACATTTCACCAGTCCGACAATTCGCCAGGAGACACTTCGCCAGAATGACATTTCATCGGTCGGACATTTCCCCAGTAGCGACATTTCGCCAGAAACTTGGTATAATAGATCAAGACGTTTCCGACTGATCGAAATAGGTCGAAAATATAGCGAAATGTCGCTACTGGCAAATGGCCCCCACTTGTGAAATGTCATTTTGATGAAACCCGTTGAAAAATTTTCGCTATTGATTCAGTATTGATTCTGTGATGAATCATTAGGAATTAATAAAAATAGTCTACTGATATTGATCAAAATCCAAGTCTGCTCAGTAGTAAGTTCTCACCAAAACGCAAAACTGATTTCTTACTGAATTATTACAAAATCAGTAATGAATCATGTTGTATCATTATGGAATCAGTACTGTATCAATTTGAATTATTTAATTGAAGAAGGGCAATGTGCCCTTAAAAATTCAGTATTCACTCAATTCCAGAATCAGTGTCAAATCAATACCCGTTTAAAAAATTCACCACTGATTCAGTACTGATTCTCTAAAAAATAATAAAAATAAATTTTTTTAGATAATCTCTAAAAAAAAATTAGGTAAAAACAAATAAAATTCTCAAAAAAACATTAAATAAATAAAAAAAAAGTATTACACATTTTTCTGTTTATGTTAGTTATTCACCCATCCACTTATTAACCGCGGTCAATGCTGCTTAACTTTCATTATCTATCATTTCTCAGTCTATTCTCAATGCTACATTCACAAACAGTTACAAAGATAATAAAAACATATTTGTAGACATTTCAAAAAGCCCAGCTAGATATTATTTTAATGGTATTAATTTTAATGGAATAAACATATTTTTAAACAAATATATAGTAATATATGGCAGCAATTTCATATTAATTGTAACTAGGCTTTTTATAAATATGTTTTCATTATCTTATTGTAACTGTTTGTGAATGTAGCAGATAGAAGATAGTAAATCATGCAATAGAAAATACTAAAATCAGTATGGAATTAGTAATAACATCTCTTTAAGGTTATAATATTTAACATTTCAAGTACATATATTTCATTAATCCAATTGTTAAATATCTAAAAGACCTTTTACAAAGGTGTAAAAATTTGAAAGTATGATGCAATTTCGATTACACTTTAGCAATTCTTATCTTACTTTATACAAACTTACTGCAATAGAAAATACTGAAATCAAAATGAAATCATCAAGTTTTCTGCTAAAAAATTTAGCTGTACATTTACTCAAAAAGTATTAACCAAAATTTATTTCATAATTGTTAGCCCTGGCGTATCTTACATCAATAAATAATTAATATAATATTAATAATAATACTCTCAATATGTCAGAAGAAGAGCGTTCTAGACATATGTTATGTAAGTTTAAAATAACTTCTAATTATTTAGGTTTTAAGAATAACCTAGGATAACATTTATAAATTAAATAACTTTTTTTAGTATTACAGCAAAAAATTTTACGATCGATGATGAAGCAGGAGATGCAGCAATGCGTCACATCACCTACATGGTAATATTAAAAACAGTTTTATGTTTCGTTTAATATAGCTGGCTATTAGAAAACTTATAGGGATTAGGACACACTAATTTTCTCTATTGAGGTCCTTAAATAAATTAAATTATTGTATTTCCAGCTGATTGCAAGTAATTATTATTGAAATTATTATTAGATGTCGATTAAGTTTTGTGAAAATGACCTGTTAGCAAGTAATACCTTAGCTTTCTTTATATTTTTATATTATAAAAAACATACCAAAGTTAGGAGTTGTTATGTGGGTACCATAGGCAGTCAAAACATTACCGACCTTCACCCCAGTGAGAGAGGGGGAAATGTAGACTGTCGCTCGAGAATCTCTGGAGCTTGATTCGTTGAGTATGCTGAATATCGTACAATTGGATTGGTGAATCATATTTTACAATATTAGACATGTGATACAAATGATCTCACGAATTTACTCGATTTTAACGTATCAAATATAAAACGATCATCTTTCGTTATCTAGAAACATTATTACGTTTTCATTCAACAATTACACTCGAAGTAAATCGATTATTCAGTATTTTTATTATAATTTTGTGTGTAACGTTAAATCTGCATACATAATGTATTGCATCTCATTCTTACAAAGTAAACTCGTAGCACTTTCCGCATTTTTCGTGATTTCAGTATACGCTGTATTAGCAAATTTATCGTCAATCATCTACTTCTATATTTTTCCGTATCCGGACACTTCATCTAAGGACACTTTACCAAACGATATTTCGCCAGGATGACATTTCACCAGTCCGACAATTCGCCAGGAGACACTTCGCCAGAATGACATTTCATCGGTCGGACATTTCCCCAGTAGCGACATTTCGTCAGGAGCGACATTTCGCCAGAAACATTTGGTAATAATAGATCAAGACGTTTCCGACTGATCGAAATAGGTCGAAAATATTAGCGAAATGTCGCTACTGGCGAAATGTCCCCCCACTTGTGAAATGTCATTTTGATGAAATGGCATCCTGGCAACATGTCGCCTGGTGAAGTGTCCCCAGGTGAATTGTCATATTTATCACACATATTTTTCACAGTAAATTCACCCGACAAAATCTGTACCGAGCAAGCGTAGCATAGGACGTATTCTATAATGTCATCGAATTTGAGCCCGATGAGAATCTTTTTTGTCTAATGAATGTGAATTATATTTTGAGCGAAACGAATATTCTTAATAGTTAAGGACTTGTTATTAATAGTTAATTCTGGATTCATTTAAGGTGACTAGGATGTCAAGCTATTTCATTTATATTTTCGTATTACGATGAGTATATGAATCAATCGAATAATATTTAAACTGTATACATTTATTTGTAAAAATGGTGCATACACACAATGACGTTTTACGACGTCACTTTTTTAAATTCATATTGATTAACTATGAAGTCGTATTTATTTGGTATGAATATCACAAAAATTTTATCCTTTAATTGAATACTAACTTTAAAGCAAGTTGATATTGAGTTCGGCTAAACTTACAAGGGAAGTACATGACCTCCGGGAAACGGATCTCATCCTAACTTTGGTATGTCTTTTATAATATAAAAATATGAAGAAAGCCAAGTTATCTCTTGCCAATGGCCACTTTTACGGAAGTTATTCGACATCCAATAATAATAGCAGTAAAAAATACTTCCAATTCGGTCGCTTATAACTCGGAAACAAATAAAGATAAACAATTGAACCAAAAACCAGAAGAAAGTTGAGTTCAAGTAGATATGGTTTGAAAAAAAAGAAACTCAAATTGCTTAATTTGAAGCAAAGGTATGAAGAAAATAAGAAATTGAAGACTATTAGGCCAAAATTTAATATGAAAAATTTATTGTTTCTTTTGGCCTAATAGTCTTCAATTTCTTATTTTCTTCATACCTTTGCTTCAAATTAAGCAATTTGAGTTTCTTTTTTTTCAAACCATATCTACTTGAACTCAACTTTCTTCTGGTTTTTGGTTCAATTGTTTATCTTTATTTGTTTCCGAGTTATAAGCGACCGAATTGGAAGTATTTTTTACTGCTATTATTATTGGATGTCGAATAACTTCCGTAAAAGTGGCCATTGGCAAGAGATAACTTGACTTTCTTCATATTTTTATATTATAAAGGACATACCAAAGTTAGGATGAGATCCGTTTCCCGGAGGTCATGTACTCCCCTTGTAAGTATGAAATTTTTTTGAGAATTTCGGGAATGTTTATGGTTTTCTGGAATATTCGCAATAATTACGAGATATCTCGGGAAGTTCGGGAATTTTTAAGGTAATCCGGGATATATTTAAATATTTATTATAGCGAAGATTTTAGGCCGCTGACGCTCCCTCGGTCGAATTATTTTGATGTTTCATAATTGGACATAAAAAATATTATAAAATTATTAATTAATATATTATGTAAATGTATTTCAATATATTTCGATATTTTCCAATATTCTTAAATGTTATTCATTTGATTACTGGATTTACTTGAATATATATAACTATACATTTTTTTCTTTTTATCTATTTCAATAATAAGTCGATGTGTAGTAATATAATTCGATTAAATTCAATATACTTTGATATACATTTATTCTACGCACGTACGCATACTTTGGAATTTTAGGTTTCTTAAACTAGGAAAATACAATTATCTAAAAAAATCAAAGTAGTGTTAAATTTGTTCTTGTGACAAGGCGATAACATTAGATTAAGGTTTTTCTAGCATATTTCACTTATAAAATTTTTATATTATGTGGTTTATGGAGTATTTAGGCTATCGTGTTTTTTATAGAATATGCATTATCAATTTTTGGTTTTCTTGGTATATGTAGACGTGATATTTAAAATTTTGTATGGGAAATTTTTATTACGGTGTATTTTGACAATTGTCTTTGGGGACAAGTATTTATTATAACGTATGGTGTAATAAACGTTATTTGTGGTGTAATAAGTTATTTGTACATGATGTGTAATATGATAATAATGATATAATAGTAATATAATATAATAACAATATGGTGTCTTGTGTTGCATGTGCTTTAAAAATAAAGATAAAATAAGTACTTGAAATAATTTTTTCCGGATTTAACAGAGTTGAAACTGTTGTATTTATTAGATACATATATGTCTAATAAAACTCACGCACTAAATTTCAACAAAATATGTACGTTTCATATCAAATAGAAAAACAATATAATATAACAATATGAAATATAACAATATATTTCAATATACACTGAGAAACATTTTTAGTAAAAATTACAATACTGTCTAGTAAAAGAGTCACAGACTGCCAAAAGTGAGAAAAATTACTATACTTTATAGTAAAATTTACAAGAATTATAGTAAATTTTACTATAAAGTATAGTAATTTATCTCATTTTTGGCAGTCTGTGACTCTTTTACTAGACAGTATTGTAATTTTTACTAAAAATTTTTCTCAGTGTATTAACAATATATAAACAATTAACAATATATAACAATATGAAATAATATGAAATGAACTGCATGCAAGTAAAACCAAAATTTTTGAATCGCCAGCGAAGCGAGCTTTTTAGGCTAGTTTTTATTGGAAATTATATTTTGAATTATATTAGACAATAAGGGAAATCGGAACCCAATTAAGATATTAAGTAACAATGATATTCTCAATATGTCAGAAGAAGAGCGTTCTAGACATATGTTATGTAAGTTTAAAATAACTTCTAATTATTTAGGTTTTAAGAATAACCTAGGATAACATTTATAAATTAAATAACTTTTTTTAGTATTACAGCAAAAAATTTTACGATCGATGATGAAGCAGGAGATGCAGCAATGCGTCACATCACCTACATGGTAATATTAAAAACAGTTTTATGTTTCGTTTAATATAGCTGGCTATTAGAAAACTTATAGGGATTAGGACACACTAATTTTCTCTATTGAGGTCCTTAAATAAATTAAATTATTGTATTTCCAGCTGATTGCAAGTAATTATTATTGAAATTATTATTAGATGTCGATTAAGTTTTGTGAAAATGACCTGTTAGCAAGTAATACCTTAGCTTTCTTTATATTTTTATATTATAAAAAACATACCAAAGTTAGGAGTTGTTATGTGGGTACCATAGGCAGTCAAAACATTACCGACCTTCACCCCAGTGAGAGAGGGGGAAATGTAGACTGTCGCTCGAGAATCTCTGGAGCTTGATTCGTTGAGTATGCTGAATATCGTACAATTGGATTGGTGAATCATATTTTACAATATTAGACATGTGATACAAATGATCTCACGAATTTACTCGATTTTAACGTATCAAATATAAAACGATCATCTTTCGTTATCTAGAAACATTATTACGTTTTCATTCAACAATTACACTCGAAGTAAATCGATTATTCAGTATTTTTATTATAATTTTGTTGTGTAACGTTAAATCTGCATACATAATGTATTGCATCTCATTCTTACAAAGTAAACTCGTAGCACTTTCCGCATTTTTCGTGATTTCAGTATACGCTGTATTAGCAAATTTATCGTCAATCATCTACTTCTATATTTTTCCGTATCCGGACACTTCATCTAAGGACACTTTACCAAACGATATTTCGCCAGGATGACATTTCACCAGTCCGACAATTCGCCAGGAGACACTTCGCCAGAATGACATTTCATCGGTCGGACATTTCCCCAGTAGCGACATTTCGTCAGGAGCGACATTTCGCCAGAAACATTTGGTAATAATAGATCAAGACGTTTCCGACTGATCGAAATAGGTCGAAAATATTAGCGAAATGTCGCTACTGGCGAAATGTCCCCCCACTTGTGAAATGTCATTTTGATGAAATGGCATCCTGGCAACATGTCGCCTGGTGAAGTGTCCCCAGGTGAATTGTCATATTTATCACACATATTTTTCACAGTAAATTCACCCGACAAAATCTGTACCGAGCAAGCGTAGCATAGGACGTATTCTATAATGTCATCGAATTTGAGCCCGATGAGAATCTTTTTTGTCTAATGAATGTGAATTATATTTTGAGCGAAACGAATATTCTTAATAGTTAAGGACTTGTTATTAATAGTTAATTCTGGATTCATTTAAGGTGACTAGGATGTCAAGCTATTTCATTTATATTTTCGTATTACGATGAGTATATGAATCAATCGAATAATATTTAAACTGTATACATTTATTTGTAAAAATGGTGCATACACACAATGACGTTTTACGACGTCACTTTTTTAAATTCATATTGATTAACTATGAAGTCGTATTTATTTGGTATGAATATCACAAAAATTTTATCCTTTAATTGAATACTAACTTTAAAGCAAGTTTTTCTTATATTGAGAGTGTCTTAAATTCTCGGCATGGCTCTTTCACGCAGCAGTGTTGTCAGATAGATGTATTTTTTCTTTGTTGCACTCACAAAGTATGACTTTATTTACATTGATAATAGAGGATAGAAAAACCCTAGATGGTAACCCTGTCACGCAGAGTGTGTGTATATGTGAAGTTTTCACTCAAATCGAAATTGGCAACATGATAAACATTGTCTATCTTTGTCAATAAATAATCTTTAGCTGGTCAACTTAACCTTCTCGCAATTTCTTATTTATTCATTTTATTTTGAAACTTCTGCCTTGATCCCCAGCTAAGGATTATTATTTATTACCTCTTTTATTAGAGAATTTTAATATCTAACAGTTTCTTTTAGCCAGCTAATTTATTAATAATGTTTCATCATATTTTATATAATCTTCTTTGATATACATATAGTGACGAAGTATCATCTTTTACTGCAGTATCAACAAAAATGGCTAAAATATTCCCTATTAAAAATGATAAACAATTTAATTTATTAAATGCAGAATTAGAACATAATGGAAGATTGTCCAATGAAGTTGTAAGTATTATTATGGAATATATTATAAAATATACAATAGGCTGTTTAATTGCTTGTACAGCGTGTGTGAAATACCACATTCTCGCACTACTGTGCGAAATTTGTATATGTGGAATAAATAATTTACATAGATCGTTTAGAAATCATACGAAAATCCCCCACTATTTATAAATTAAAAATTTTAAATTAAAATTGGCATTAAAAATGCCTTGCTCAAGGTTGTTCGCACAAGCGAAACTTTAATAAATAAATGTAAAACACTAAAATTGAACATACCGTAAGTAAATAGGCCATTTAATAAATAATTTTTCTTATTTGTATTGCAATTGCTCATAAACTATACTTAAAATATAAAAAAGTTACTAATAATGAAAAAAACTTACTAAACACTACTAAAAAAATTAACAAAATCGGAGGTTTTATAACCAAAAAATACATAATTCTTCTTTCTTTTTTTCAATTTTCCTTCAAAATTCCTTTTTTTCTTACGAACACACACACTGAGCGATAAATTTGTACGCCCACCGCAATGTCGGAGCATCGTGAAATTGGGTATGTTCCGATATAGGAAACAGTAAGTAAATTTGGCAACAGCGGTAATTTCAGTATTGTCATTGTATGTCCTGAAACTGTGAGTAAACGTCCTAAAACTGTCAGTGACGGTCTTTGACTACTGGTCTTTTGTTCCGCACATCAAAACATAAATCAGCTGTTTAAATCACAACAATTTATAATAAATATGAATTTAAATCAAATTGTCGCGATAGAAGCTATTATATTAGAGTCTTCAAGTTCTTCAAGTACTAGTGATAGTGATTTAGAAAATGAATTAGATATAGTGTTAAATGATAATGAACGTGGTAACCAAAATAGAAATAAAAGACCTCGAGTACAGCACTTTATTGAAAATGTAATTTATAGATACACTGAAAAAGAGTTTCAAGAAAATTATAGGTAAGTAACTATTATATAATTAATAAAAGTAATGAACGTGGTAACCAAAATAGAAATAAAAGACCTCGAGTACAGCACTTTATTGAAAATGTAATTTATAGATACACTGAAAAAGAGTTTCAAGAAAATTATAGGTAAGTAACTATTATATAATTAATAAAAGTTTATTTCTTAAATGCAATAACTTTCAATAATTAACTATTTATTTTAGAATGAAGCCCGCAACATTTTATTATTTATTACACCTAATAAGACCAAATTTAGAGGGTCAAGTGATTGGATTTGGAAAACTGCCAATTCCTCCCGAGAAGCAATTATTTATTGCACTATATGTACTTGGAACTCCGGATTCATATAGGTATACATACATACAAACATACATATATTTGAAGATTATTAAAATTTTATTTTTGACATTTTTATAATGCTCTGTAGATCAGTAACTGCAAAGTTTGATGTTGGAAAAGCTACTGTTTGGCGTGCAGTCCATCGCGTTGTAAAAGCTCTTTGCGAATTTAGAAATTATTTTATTCATTGGGCTTCGCAAAATGAGGCAATTTCTACTTTTGCTAGAATCGAAGCAAGGTATGGATTTCCAAAAGTACTAGGAGCTATAGATGGTACCCATATTCGAATTGCTGCTCCTAGAAGAGATGCTCAAAGTTATATAAACCGTAAGAGTGTACATACAATTCAATTACAAGTAAGTTAATATTATAGAATTTACAAAGATAAAATAAGTAATGTTAATAGAAACATTAAAATAATATTTAATTATTATTAATTACAAAATAACATATTTCTTAGGTAATTTGCAACGATAAACTGGAGTTCATTCATTGTTATGTTGGACTTCCAGGATCAGTACACGACATGAGAGTTTTTAAATACTCTGGAGTGCAACAGAAATGTAACGCAGAATATTTCCCGCAAAATAGTCATTTGTTAGGCGATTCAGCATACAGTGTTCAAAACCATGTTATGGTACCTTATCGTAATGATAGCCATTTGACCCTTGAGCAAATTTATTTTAACAGATTGTTGTCCGGAACAAGAATGATGGTGGAGAGATCTATAGGACTTTTAAAATGTCGATGGCGATATCTCATTGAAAAACTACCAATGAGAAGAACGGATTTAATACCTTATTATGTATTGAGTTGCTGTATACTTCATAACATTTGTTTAAAGCAAGAAGATACTTTCGAATATCCTGTAATTATTCCGGACACTATCCAGATTAATCCTGCACCTTTACTTTTAAATGTCGCCTTACAAGAGCAGGGTGAAATAAAAAGAAATGCCATTTGTCATTATGTAAACAGAAACATTATGTAAACATTTATTTTATAATTAATAAAAAATGTATAAAAAATCGATCATATATATATTACTTATTACTTTTAATTTTATTCATTTTACTTAATGAAACTATGAGAAAGAAACACAATAACAAAGTCATTAACTCATTTAACAGTTGAGAAACAATATACCATAAATTTAAAAAAAGAGCTCTTTTATTTGTATTAATAATTATTAACATTTTAATTTTTACATTGCATGAAGTTTTTCTAATTTAAGTAATATAATAATTATGTTTTAACAACTTTAACTTGACTACTTTTATTAACACTTTTATTAATAAATCCATAGAAAGCTATTTATCTGATCGCTCTTTACAAAACAAGCATTTTTTGTACCTATCAGGTTATATACATTTAGATCTAAAAAATGTAATTACATTAAAACGCACAAATAAAACAATTATTATCCGTTAAATATACCATATGTATGAAGTTTTAATGACATCACAACTTCTCTTAATTAGTGACTAATCTCTTTCTATCACATATCATGTACTAAAGTTACAATATTATAACATTTAAATAAAATAAAAAACAAATCTATTTAAGAGGATTCATATATACGTTAAATTTTAAAAACATATAATATATGAATTAATTTTTATAATTAGCTTAAATGATTTTAAAACATGTATTAAATAATAAATTAAAAACATGTAAAGTGTAAAGTACTCGTAATTATAATAATTACTTAATCTTTTTAATTTTTTTATAATTTAAACTGAGCCTACCCCTTTAAGCCTGTTATTAAACAAGTGATCGCTTAAAGTAGAAAAAGAAACTACAAATATTAGTGTAACATCTTATTTTTGAAACAATTGAATTAAATCTTTCATAATAGTTAACTTCTGCTCTCTGTAATTTTCGGTATCTAGTCGTTTTAAGGGGATGTCGGAGCTATAGCCTCCATCAAAAGCCGCTCGATCTCGCGGCTTTGAATGGCGCTGTAGTCAGGTGTCGATTTTTACGATAAACGTACTTCAAACATCAATTATAAATTTTACAGCTATATAGAGCTGTTGAAAGATACTTTCCCCCCTAGCTATAACTAAAATAAAGGTAATTATAATATTACTCTTGGCAGCAAATGTTTATTTTTTTAAAGAAATGTGAAATACGTCTCATATTCAATGAATTTATATCTGCCGTAATGCTACACGCAACGTATTTCACATTTCTTTAAAAAAATAAACATTTACTGCCAAGAGTAATATTATAATTACCTTAAGTTTAGTCATAGCTAGGGGGGAAAGTATCTTTCAACAGCTCTATGTAGCTGTAAAATTTATAATTTATGTTTTAAGTACGTTTATCGTAGAAATCGACACCTGACTACAGCGCCATTCGAAACCGAGAGATCGAGCGGCTTTTGATGGAGGCTATAGCTCCGACATCCCCTTAAGCGTTTAATTTCTAATGATTCTTCTAAATATATTGCTTTTTGTGCTTCTAGCGTTGATTTTGGACGTTCTACAAAAATATAATTAAAATTAGATAAAAAGGTATTGATTAGATTGTTTTATTATTAATTATAAATATATCCTTACTTGTCGAGCTACTTCCTGCTTTATTAATATCTAAATTTCCTAATGGCAAATTAGATCCAGCCACGGACAGTGGTTTTATCCACGGTTTCTTATGAAACAGTTCATCAAGTTCCTAAATTAAATAAATATCTTTTTATAAATTATGATAAAATATGCATGTTTTAAAATAAAATAAATGCTAAAATTACTTCAAAATAGTTACATGTATTCTTATCATTTCCGCTTTGAGCGTTATGATCTTTCACATTTTTGTATGTTCTCTTTAGGGAATCCATTTTTGAAGAACATTGACTGATACTGATGTTGTACCCTTTAGACATCATACTCTCTCTAATTTTACTCCACAATTTTTTGCAAGTTATTTTACCTTCACTATAAGCAGCATCGTTATCTTTGTATAATTTAATTAAAAGAAGTGTCTCTGCTTCAGTCCAAACATAACGACCAGTCTCTTAAAAATATATAACATTATATTATTTAATATAAATTAAATAATAGTATATTAATTATTTGTATACTTACGTTTACTACTACATTCATCCTCTTCAATGTAATCGCTCTCATATGTTTCAATAAACTTTTGCAATGGATCAGTGCCTTGTTCATTAATATTATCAATTTTTTCAACGTGAGTTGATAAACAATTTAATCTTTGTGTATCTAAAGTCACCTTGTGATTCTCTAATAATTCTGTCGCAAACAGCATATCTGTAACAAAATTGTCATTTATTAAAAAATATATATAAATGTGTGCATAATTATTTTAAAAATCTACCGTTCTGTGCACGGTTGAAAGTTTCCAGATCAACAAACAAAGTAAAGCTTTCCATAGTTGAAGGTTCTATCAGCGTCAACTCATATACTCCATCTCTTTCAGCATTTGACATTTTATCGGTATACTTATCAAAAACATTTTTATTAGCACCAGATGAAGTCTGTTGTGTGACATTAGATGAACTGGACGAACCCGATAAGTGCTTATTTAATAAATTACTAGCATATGATAAATCTGTAATTAAAAATATATTAATTTGTGTACTTATTTATTTGTAACATCATATGTTTAAAAATATATATACTTTCAAATACTGTACCTTTTAAAGCTTGATCATGTTCTGCAGCAGAAACCTTCAAACAGTGAATTTTATCTGATTCATCCATTAACTTCAGTTCAACAAAATTATTTGTTTGCCCTACTTTTAAAGGATTTGTTTCATCCCTAACTTTCTTCAAATCGTTTATCATTTTTAGTTGATAGCTTGGATCTATAATTAAAAAACATAGTTTGTTATGAATTACATATATATTCAAAAAAAATTAGTTGACTTGGGTATAACTAAACAATTGTCTATTAAGTAGATCTACATACAATTGTGTGTATACATACATATGTATGTACATGTATATACTAATATACATATGTACATACAATATTAGAAGAAGATTTCATTTACAACTACAAATTGTTAAATTATGTACTTACCATTGGTTATTTTTTTTACGTCTTTAGCATTTATGAAAACCTTGAATTTTTCCTTCGTTTCTGGATCGACTAAAGTTATTTGACGTTTATTTATTGAACTATTCATGATGATTATAATATTAAAAAATTAAGATTTGGAATACAAAAAACCGCGACCAAGGCCCTAAAGGTTAAACTGTTTGTTTTGATGTGCGGAACAAAAGACCAGTAGTCAAAGACCGTCACTGACAGTTTTAGGACGTTTACTCACAGTTTCAGGACATACAATGACAATACTGAAATTACCGCTGTTGCCAAATTTACTTACTGTTTCCTATATCGGAACATACCCATTGTAGAATGGCTTATGTACCTAGACGATGACACTAGGACAGACATCATGACTAACTTAGAGCTAGTCACATCAAGTAGCCGCATCGAGCAATGCGCCCGATTCTATCGGTGGCTTAAGGGCGACTATGTCACGTATCTAAGACAAGATTTAATCGAGCAAACTTGTCAAGATTGATCCGGTTCAACGATTCTGGGTCAGGATAACGATCCCGATAGAACATATCCGCTCAGCATCTTACTAGTTGGAGCCACAGGCATATATAATCCCATAAGCTGACACCAGCGGCAATACCCAACTCACACAATCAACACCCAGACAAACCCTTAAAACCCGGTCTGCCAAAATCCAAGGTCGGCCACCCACAGTGAGACCGAATTGTCGAAAATTATTAATTTATTTTTGTCGGACGCATGTCGAATTTGATTTTGGTCACAATATAAAGGTAATTAAAACATCTTTGATAAGAATTCAATCTAATATTAAAAAAAGGAGTAGATAAAATGATTAATACTCTTCTTATGTAGTATGCGTAAAACGCGATTTCCTTCCTACGCGAGCATAAACTCATAATATATAGCGTATAACTCATAATATAAGCCCGTATGGCCTCAATAATGCTATCGCGACGTTCCACCGACTGATAAACCGTATCATCGTCTCGAGCCTTGAACCACACGTGTACTCATATCTCGACGACGTGATTATTACGTCTCAGACATTTGAGTAGAATGTAAAATTACTGAAGACAGTTTTCCGACGAATTAATGAAGCAGGAATGACTGTCAACCGCGAGAGAAGCGCATTTGCTAGGAAGAAATAAAGTACCTCGATGTACTGGTAAACCGCGACGATTTACGACCCAACACAACTATAATTGAGCCGATACTCAACTATCCCGATCCTAAGAATTTTAAAGAGTTAAGGAGTGTTTTGAAGTGGCGTGTAATAATTGATAGATATTGTCAGTTTTAAATCAAAATATTTATCGATTCTATTTAGATTTCAACACTTTATGTTGCAGTAACTTGTTATGAAATTTAACTCATATATTGTGACGTACATTACGCTACTGAAGTGTAATCGTAAGCGATTATTAGTTAAAATTAGTAGTTAAAAACAGTACTTCTTCAAAGGGGTTTTTATTTCAATACTTTCTATTACAGAAGCTAAACGATACATATTAAATAATGAATAAATATATTAATTTAAATAAAAATCTAAATCAATTATAAATATCTAAATTAAAAAAAATATATTAATATAAATGAAAAAAATGAAACTTTTACCGCATATACTTGTTTTAGGTACCCTATAATTGTGAAATATTTTATTTGTAGGCTCTCTATTTACAACATTTTGGAGGTTCAGATGGTCATAAAATGATGCGGTTAATTTTATATGCAACCATAAGTAATGAACTAGGTTGTTTATACAGTGGAAGAGGCCAAAAAAACAAAAAGAATTTTTGCGAAACTTTGTTTTATAAATTGCTGGAAGGTATGTACTTAATATTAAAATAGACGTTCGATTTAACCCTAAGGCTTAATCGTTTAAGGCAAAATCGGGGTTCTCGCTTCATAATCAATAATTTTTGAAGAGATAATCATGAAAAACCAACGATTAATACAACGCTACCATTTTCAATACCGTTTACCGTTTAGGTACTAGTTACCTGGCTGTAAAACGTGTTGACGCGGTTAGGGTCGTGCCGGAGTGTTAAGCACTCCGGTTTGCCGTGTACGCGCCTAAGCTGCGGAGAGAGAGACGCGACGAGAGCGGCTATTCTCTCGATTAATACACTCGTCGGGATACCGCGCGTATCCCGTCGTTAACCGCACTTATTCTATTCGCGATTATTCGCGCACGCCTGGCCAGGACTTACTTGGAATCCGAGACGTCCGGGTTGACACGTCTTGGCGTTCGGTACTTCCTTCTTCTCCTCCTATTTTCCTCTCCGTCGGCTCCTTCTCTCGCTCGACTCTCGGTTGTACCTCTTCTCCGTTTGCTCGCGGAATCGCGCTAGTTCGAGGTTCGAACAATACTGCCGGTGTGTCGTGCACACCGGCACTGCGACGCGCACGCGCATGCACCTTACGCGTCTTCGACGGTAAACTCACGCGATCGGTATGATTTTCGTCTCGCGTGAACCGTTTGCCGTTACAATATATATATACATATGGTGCATTCCACGTCAAGTGCTCCAATCAAAATTTTAAAATGCACCAAATTTTAGGTATACACTGGAAATGTTTTTCAGAAAACAGAAAAAAATTTTTGTTACTGGAATTTATTTCTTCAAAAGTTATTGTAACCTCAAGAGTTTTTTCAAGTTTTTTTCAATACTAGCTGTGTTTACTGCTTTTTAACTCAAAATCTATCAACTTAGCATTATATGTAACATTGGTTGTAAATTATGTCCAGAATTCATCCTTCTGGAATAGACTTTCTAGTCTCAAGGTCAAGAACTCATAAACTATATGTCATATTCAACTTGAAAAAATGTAACTTTGCCACAATTGATTATTGAACAATTGAATGCTTCATATATATATATGTATATATACATGCAAACCTTGGTCGAGGCAGTAAGGGTATTCACATTCTTCTCTTTGTAATTTCTTTGGTTCCCTGCACCATTTCAAAGAGTTGGACCAACGTTAATTATCGTCATTGTCAGTGATAAGTACATAGCCTTTCGAAAACATGATTAATTAACTTTATTCTGGTACACTTTGGGTTTTAATTAATTTATACAATTCCAATTTTTAATTATTTGCTGTACCCGAACGATTTTTTGCAATAGTTAATAAACGGTTTGACGCGCAAACCTCTGTTACCGCTTAAAAAATTTGTTTATTGACGCGCAATCTAATGAAATTATATTTAAATATTTTGCACACTTTCGGGTGCCAGCTTCTAGGTGCTAATATACTTATCTTTCTCCACTTAGACAATAATTTGTTCCTTTGATCATCCAGCAAATAAACTCTTTTGTGAGCTTAATCCTCACTCCAAATGGAGGAAATTTTGTAAAACGTTGCGGTGGCTACTAAATGAATGTGTCCGTTTCATATGAGGAAATATACCTGACAAGTGCAAGTCAACCTTCCTATTATATTATAGACTTCTGTTTTTCTTTATTTATCTTATCTTCAAAAATGTATCTAAAATTACCAACTATAATAAAATAATTATTGAGATAAATATTATGTAATGTAATGTATTTATGATCACTATAAAACATAATTATGATTGATAAATTTATTGTAGTTCATGATCGCGATTCTACCAGATAATATACATTACATTTCATGAAAAAATTGAGTCTTCCGTCGTTTGTAGCATTCATTGAAAGTAAAGCAGCTTTATTAATCACAATATAAAAAATTAGCAGTTAATGTAGCATATATACACTACCGTCCATTAATATTTGGCCACCTGATACAAAAATAAGGTAAATTTTAAAGTTTTGTTTCTACCGTAAAAATTGACGTACAAAAACCAGTCAGTTACCATTTTAAAGCTTATTGTGATAGCTTTCAAGCTCTTCACGTTAATGACATTGATACTAATATTTTAAACATTTAAATCTGCAATAAACAAATTATAAAAAATCGTTTTTAGACCACTAGATATAATTTGATGCTGGTCTTTAAAAAATGAAGCTATAAAAAAATTTTACAAGAAAAAATTGTAGCTTTTTTTAAGAACTATCTATTGCTTTTTTTTTTATTTTTGTAACTCAATTTTTACGAAAGTTATGGCAGTTTTTTCATAAATTTACATCTTTTTTTCGCATCTGGATAACTTGAAAACATCAACAGATAAAAAAAAATATCAAAGAGAAAAAATGTGAAGTTTTTCACGTACAATATAAAAAAAATTTATAAGTAAAATAAAAAAAAAATTTTTCTTACTATTACAGATTTTATATTCCTGTACTTTATTTTTTCCATTATTTATTAACTTTTTATTTATACACAATAAAAATGTAATGAATTAATCACAAAAATTTGAACATTTTAACAAAATTTGCAAATAAGTTTATAATAAACTATATAATAATTTAACACTCAATTATAAGTAAATAAATTAATATAATTAAATTTTCTTTTCATCATATGCGATCCTTTGCTTCTAATCACTGCTCTGCATAATTTTGGCATTCTAGCAATCAGTTTCTGTAAAGTCGCAGTGGAAATTTTCGTCCACTCTCTCTGCAAAATATTCCACAAATCTGGTACAGACGTGGGACAAACTTTCGCACAGCTCTATCTAGCTCATCCCAAAGAAGCTCAATGGGGTTCAAATCAGGAGATTGCGGGGGCCACCTCATGAATTTAAGCTTTTTTTGCTTCTCTAGATTTGACAAATAATTCGTACAAATTTTTGCGGTATGTTTCGGGTCATTATTTTGTTGAAACACGAAACCGGCTCCAATAATACGAGTGCCTGACGGAACCGCATGCCTTTGTAAAATTTGTTTATATTCTCTTTTCTCATTATCCTTCAATTTTAACAAGATCGCCGGTACTTGCTCCACCAAAACATCCCCATATTGTAACTGACCCCCCTCCATGTTTGACCGAAGGTAGTCTACAATTTGGTGCGTATTTTTAAGAGAAAAAATGTAAGTTTTTTCACGTACAACATGAACCTTTATAAGTAAAAAAAACAACTTTCTTTAGATTTTATTCCTGTACTTTAATTGTCCATATTTTTAATTTATTTGTCGATAACAATTGCTTTTATTGATTTACTTTTTGTAATTTTCGCATCGTTTTTGTTTTACTTTGATTTTTTACTTTCTCAGGATTGTTTGTTTTTTATTTACAATATATTCCGAATCAGTAGTTATTCGCGGTTTTCCTTTCTTTTTTCTGTTCATTAAACTACCGCAAGTTAAATATTTTTTTACATTATAATCGACAGTTTGCCTTGCAATTTTTAACCTTTTTGCAATTGTGCGATTACTTTGACCATGATTGTAAAAAACTATTATTTCACTGCGCTTTTCAATAGATACATTTTTCATTTTGGCCATTGTAGTAGCAATGCTGACGCGCGACTAATATTATTCTTAATAGTATTCGTAATTAGAACCCGAGAAGTAATATTTTGTGTTTACAAACAAGGCCCTGAGCTGGATGTCTAATATTTGAACTGCGAACTTAACGAGTATTGTGAAAAATAAATATTATGAACATTATGAATATATCAGAAAATAAACAAATTATAAGTTAATAATAAATAACTGATTTTTGTATTTAATTCATTAAATTTTTATTGTGTATAATAAAAAGTTAATAAATAATGGAAAAAATAAAGTACAGGAATATAAATTCTGTAATAGTAGGAAAAATTTTTTTTTTTACTTCTAAATTTTTTTTTATATTGTACGTGAAAAACTTCACATTTTTCTCTTAAAAATACGCACCAAATTGTATAATACCTACGGTCAAACATGGAGGGGGTCAGTTACAATATGGGGATGTTTTGGTGGATCAAGTACCGGCGATCTTGTTAAAATTGAAGGAATAATGAGAAAAGAGAATTATAAACAAATTTTACAAAGGCATGCGGTTCCGTCAGGCACTCGTATTATTGGAGCCGGTTTCGTGTTTCAACAAGATAACGACCCGAAACATACCGCAAAAATTTGTACGAATTATTTGTCAAATCTAGAGAAGAAAAAAAGCTTAAATTCATGAGGTGGCCCCCGCAATCTCCTGATTTGAACCCCATTGAGCTTCTTTGGGATGAGCTAGATAGAGCTGTGCGAAAGTTTGTCCCACGTCTGTACCAGATTTGTGGAATATTTTGCAGAGAGAGTGGACGAAAATAAACATTAATCTGCCCAAATAAACAAATTATAAAAAATCGTTTTAGACCACTAGATATAATTTGATGCTTGTCTTAAAAATGAAGCTATAAAAAATTTTACAAGAAAAAGGAAAAGAAAAAATTGTAGCTTTTTTTAAGAACTATCTATTGCTTTTTTTTTTATTTTTGTAACTCAATTTTTACGAAAGTTATGGCAGTTTTTTCATAAATTTACATCTTTTTTTCGCATCTGGATAACTTGAAAACATCAACAGATAAAAAAAAATATCAAAGAGAAAAAATGTGAAGTTTTTCACGTACAATATAAAAAAATTTATAAGTAAAATAAAAAAAAATTTTTTCTTACTATTACAGATTTTTATATTCCTGTACTTTATTTTTTTCCATTATTTATTAACTTTTTATTTATACACAATAAAAATGTAATGAATTAATCACAAAAATTTGAACATTTTAACAAAATTTGCAAATAAGTTTATAATAAACTATATAATAATTTAACACTCAATTATAAGTAAATAAATTAATATAATTAAATTTTCTTTTCATCATATGCGATCCTTTGCTTCTAATCACTGCTCTGCATAATTTTGGCATTCTAGCAATCAGTTTCTGTAAAGTCGCAGTGGAAATTTTCGTCCACTCTCTCTGCAAAATATTCCACAAATCTGGTACAGACGTGGGACAAACTTTCGCACAGCTCTATCTAGCTCATCCCAAAGAAGCTCAATGGGGTTCAAATCAGGAGATTGCGGGGGCCACCTCATGAATTTAAGCTTTTTTTGCTTCTCTAGATTTGACAAATAATTCGTACAAATTTTTGCGGTATGTTTCGGGTCATTATTTTGTTGAAACACGAAACCGGCTCCAATAATACGAGTGCCTGACGGAACCGCATGCCTTTGTAAAATTTGTTTATAATTCTCTTTTCTCATTATTCCTTCAATTTTAACAAGATCGCCGGTACTTGATCCACCAAAACATCCCCATATTGTAACTGACCCCCCTCCATGTTTGACCGAAGGTATTATACAATTTGGTGCGTATTTTTAAGAGAAAAAATGTGAAGTTTTTCACGTACAACATAAAAAAAAATTTAGAAGTAAAAAAAAAAATTTTTGCTACTGTTACAGATTTTTATATTCCTGTACTTTATTTGTTCCATTATTTATTAACTTTTTATTTATACACAATAAAAATTTAATGAATTAAATACAAAAATCAGTTATTTATTATTAACTTATAATTTGTTTATTTTCTGATTTATTCATAATATTCATAATATTTATTTTTCACAATATCTCGTTAAGTCTCGCAGTTCAAATATTAGACATCCAGCTCAGGGACTTGTTTGTAAACACAAAATATTACTTCTCGGGTTCTAATTACGAATACTATTGAGAATAATGTTAGTCGCGCGTCAGCATTGCTACTACAATGGCCAAAATGAAAAATGTATCTATTGAAAAGCGCAGTGAAATAATAGTTTTATACAAACCTGGTCAAAGTAATCGCACAATTGCAAAAAGGTTAAAAATTGCAAGGCAAACTGTCGATTATAATGTAAAAAAATATTTAACTTGCGGTAGTTTAATGAACAGAAAAAAGAAAGGAAAACCGCGAATAACTACTGATTCGGAAGATAAATATATTGTTAATTTGAGTTTGCGAAATAGGCGGTTATCTGCATCGCAAATAACTGCAGAAGTGAATAAGTGTTTCAATAAAACCTTAAGAGGGTGCCATAGCGAAAAACTATCGACGAAGCGTAGGTAATGTAGTAAGCTGTAATGTACTAGTAGCGCCATCATCCGTTGTAACATTATATTACGCTATAAGCTTACAGTAGATGGCGCTAATCGTACATTCCAGCTATCATATTCATTTACCAATATCTTTTCGTGCATTGCATTATTTTACAAAAACCATTGGGGTTGCAAACTCAACAATTATCGATAATTGTATCGGTAATGTAATACAACCTCAAAATAGATGATAATACTAGTATATTTTATTTATTTGACGGGATGTCAGACCCAAATTATAGGAATCTGCATCTTTCAAAATAAAAATGATATTTATAATATTAAATTAAAAATCTGAAAAATTTTAAGCGGATTGCTTAAAACATTAGAATTAAATATATATTTTAAATATATATTTTAAATATTAATTTATGAAACAATTTGTAGTCAGTAGGTATTAATCAAAAAAGGCATACAACAGATTGCGTTACATTTAAAATATTACTTTTTTATGCAATGTAGTGATTTGTATCGTTCACTTCATTAATTTACTGCAGTGAATAATACTGTAAATACACTTATTTCTGCATTTCTCTATGCAGCGGACTATACCATCTAAAACGCAAGTAGAGCCTTTTACCTTTACTAAATACATTCCTTGCATTTCGCTATGCAAGTACTCGTCGTATTCGTTTTGCTTTATACTTTTACCTTTATTGAATACATTCCTTGCATTTCGCTATGCAAGTACTCGTCGTATTCGTTTTGCTTTATCATTTTACCTTTACTAAATACATTCCTTGCATTTCGCTATGCAAGTACTCGTCGTATTCGTTTTGCTTTATACTTTTACCTTTATTGAATACATTCCTTGCATTTCGCTATGCAAGTACTCGTCGTATTCGTTTTGCTTTATCATGTTACCTTTACTAAATACATTCCTTGCATTTCGCTATGCAAGTACTCGTCGTATTCGTTTGCTTTATCCTTTTACCTTTATTGAATACATTCCTTGCATTTCGCTATGGCAAGTACTCGTCGTATTCGTTTTGCTTTATCCTTTTACCTTTACTAATACATTCCTTGCATTTCGCTATGCAAGTACTCGTCGTATTCGTTTTGCTTTATCCTTTTACCTTTTTTGAATACATTCCTTGCATTTCGCTATGCAAGTACTCGTCGTATTCGTTTTGCTTTATCCTTTTACCTTACTAAATACATTCCTTGCATTTCGCTATGCAAGTACTCGGTCTTGCTTTATCCTTTACCTTATTTGAATACATTCCTTGCATTTCGCTATGCAAGTACTCGTCGCATTCATTTTGCTTCAACCTGTTACCTTACTGAATACATTCCTTACATTTCGCTATGTAAGTACTCGTCGTATTCATTTTGCTTCAACTTTTTTACCTATACTGAATACATTCCTTACATTTCGCTATGCAAGTACTCGTCGTATTCATTTTGCTTCAATCTTTTTTACCGATACTGAATACATTCCTTGCATTTCGCTATGCAAGTACTCGTCGTATTTGCTTTGCTTCAATCTTTTTTACCTTTACTGACTAATTTCTTGCATTTTGCTATATAAGTACTCGTGGCATTCGATTTGAATAATTTTTTTACCTTTACTGAATACGTTCCTTGCATTTCGCTATGCAAGTACTCGTGGTATTCGATTTGCTTCATTCCTTCTTAGCTTTACTGAATTCATTCCTTACATTTCGCTATGTAAGTACTCGTTGTATTCGTTTTGATTCAACCTTTTTATCTTTGCTGAATACATTCCTTGCATTTCGTTATGCAAGTACTCGTGGTATTCGTTTGGCTTCAACCTTTGAACACAGGCTATGAATAGCACCAATTAGTACGCATACCTTCTGCATTTCACTATTCAGTGGATTAGACCATTTGATACTCTTAATTTTTGCTTTCCACTATGCACTTGTTTAGACCATCTGGAACCCGATATTTCTGAATTTTTCTATGTAATATATAGGTCCAAATAAGTCCATATGCATATAATATGTGGTAAATCCTCTTCACATTAATTTTGACATTATGAAATATTTTATCTGTGGTTGAACACTAAATATACATTTACGCCGATCTCTGGACACAGAAAAGTATCTGTAAAACATGAAAAATAAACATAGGACAACAGTATTTCAAAATCTAGTATAAATCATACTTTTAACTTTACTGACCTGGTGTGTATATATCTGATTCGCCAAAACGCTTGCAGATACGTAAGGTGTAAACATAGATGGATCATCAAGCAGTAGATGAAATAACTAATTTTCAAGAGTGTCTAGATAGGTTGCATGTTCCAACCTTGAAGTAACTCCATATGCACATCATATGTGGTAGGTTCTCTTGAGATTAATTTTGAAATTGTGGAAAATATCTACGCTGATGTCCCAAAACATAAGTATCTTTAAAACAGATAATATAAATATATTTCAACCGAATTTAAAATGTAGTATAAATCACACTTTGATCTGTGATGTAGTCACATCACTAAACGATAACTGAAAATAAAAAAAATATATATTAATCAATAAGTATTCAATATTAAGAGGTAATATCATGTAAATATACTTATCTGTATTTACAAGGTGATGACGTGAACATCCAGAACGTTGTACGGTGTCAGCGTGTCCGTGGGGTTTGCCGTTGTCAGCTACTCCTTGGCACGCTGCATCTGTAATAAGAAATATGTTAATATTGCGTAATAGTAATTATTTATTGGTTAGTAGGGACATATATGTAATAAGTAGGAAGTAAATAAAATATATAATATAGAATATAAAAGGAAAATAATGTATAAGTGAATAAGTATTTTGGAAGAAGTAATCGAAGACTGGATATTCAATTTATGAAATTCAAAAGGGAGTTATCAACAGAATAAAAAGCAGCTGCCAATTAATTGGTACATAACTTCCTCAAATTAAAATGTTGATCCTATATGTAATATATTACTCAAATATAGTATTATTTAATTATATAAAACAAAATTTTATAATATTTCTAAAAATATTTCGTTTCTTATTGTTCGCGTATTTATACGATTTAAATTTGAAAAAAAAGGCACGGTTAAGAGTAAATCTTTTTGTGATCCCTTTTGTCACGTATTTACGCGCGTTTTTCTTAATATATGAGCGTTTAGACGCATACCATAAGAAAATACATATTTTGAGCGGCATGGCCAACACGTTGGAAGAACATATGACAAGGAAATTCCCAAATAGAACCATAGTTCATTGTTTCACGGGAATTTCAAAGGAGTTTTATGAGGGGTAGAGTAGGCAGCCGTCGTATCCCCGTATATACCTAGCTCTAACCATATGTTTCTCGATTGTCGACTGCTAGTGAGTTGAAACAAACAGCGATATACCGAATGGTACGCTAAAGGGAACTACACATGGAATACATCCCCACCCTAACCCTGACCAAGACCCTGATTGACAGATCTTTGACGGACGAGCGACACTTCGAGTCTAGCCAGCAACCGGGAAACTTGTACCTTTTCACGGCATTGTGTGTTATTGATCATTTTGCGAGGTTGATTATAAACTATTGTGTGACGTGTATCTGGTGTTCGCGATTTCTGTGCGTGTGTGTGTGAATACCTGGGCAGTGCCTGCCCAATCTTTGGGCATCTCAATATTAGCGTGATCGCTTGATATAACTGGACTAAACATCGCCGTTACATCCAGGTGGTCGACCGTGATCGTGTCGAATCCTGGATTGTGTTGGAACACACCGGATCGCGACGCCAGCGTACACGTAAGGGAAGGATCGCTAGTTGCGCGAGCGATTCCATTTTATGTATTCATAGTCCGTTATTATTACTATTATTATTGTTATTATTATTATTCCTAGTTTAGTAACAGTTTCCAATTGTAATAAGTTTAATGTAAGTTATTTAGTAATTATATCAGGATAAATTAGATATTTAGATATATATCAAGGCTTTTTCCCCACATCAACTGGGGTTTTTTAATGCCGATATATTTAATTTACGTTAAAATAAATTTAATTCTATTTTCACTTTAAATTGTGTATCTTTATTATCTGGCACGATCCTCCACCTATCCTAACCACCGAACTCACATGATAATTGCCTTTATATTAATTTACTTAATAATTTCTTTTCCTATTTCACGAGACTTATAAACACTTATAAATAAATAATATTTTACCATATATCTAAAATTATTTATATTTGTTTAAAAAGTATATTTAAAATGTTAAACGAATACCTCTGCATTAGCATGTTTTTTAAAAAACACTAGATCTTTTCACAAACATAAAGAATATTCCTATAATTTTGTTCAATATTCAAATGTGATTTACATAAAAACAAATGATTCATATTTGCATATGTATAAATTATTGACTAAATAAAAACTGACATAGAAAGTTTTGCTTTACATTCATTTTGTTAGCTCATTTAGCGAATTAATTTCCAAAAAACAAAATCATTCAAATTTTTTTTTTTAAATAACAAAAAACTAATAGATATACTTAGTTAACCCAAAAATGAATTATTCAAAAATCGAAAAATGTCATTAAAAAGAGCTACTTGGAGGATAAATAATTAAAAAAAAATAAATAAACATGTTTATAACATGTTTTTAGAGAGTCAAAAAATTGTACAATTACAAAACTTTCTCTATAAGTAAGCAAAAGGGATTAAATAGTGAATAGAGTTTAATAAGAGGAAGATGGATAATTGATTTAAATAAGTAAATAAGAAAATAATTGAAGTGTACTTAAAAATGCACTAAGATAGTGCATACTTTATAAAATGATGAACGTTTAAAATTTCACCGTGATCAGCTGCGTTGTTGACCGCGCCGAAGACCTGTGAACATAATGGACTGCGTCACCTGGGGGGCCGTCTACTTGCGTATATGAACACATTCACAAACACACCACTCCGCGTCAGTGCCCGGGTAACGTCCCCGATGGTAAGGATCGCGCGCACGTGGTGAAACTTACTCGAAGCACATTGTTTACGTGCTGGCCCGCGCTCAGTTGCCGCCATCTTGAATCTAACCAGATTCAAGCGCGCGCACACTGAATACACGCGGTCCGTGCTCGTATCGGCACGGTGATGCGTATATCGAGAATAGGGAATTCGGAACGCGTGTAGTGGGGGAACCCATGAGTATTGCAATATAATACACATATTATTGTGTAGAGAGTTTAATTTATATTCAAATAGTACAAATGACATAAATTTTAAAAATAAAATGGGCAAATAAACACATGTGTAATATATGTAAAATAAAATACATATAATAAAAAAAAGGGCAAATAAACTTGTGTATATGATGGCATTAGTCACATGTTACATTTAAGCCAAGAAAAAAAATTATAAATCGTTTATAATTATGATTTACCTGAAATCGAAGACCAGAACACTACGCGGCACGCTCCCGCGTTTGCTCATTCGCGGGAGCGTGCCGCGCAGTGTCGAGTATATTTTCTATGGTAAAAAATAAATATTTTGAGTCACTAAAATGGGCAAAAGGAGATATATTCTTGTCTTAACTAATCAAGTTTTACTTCCTAGATGTTTAAACAATTTTTAGAACGTTTACAATTGTCGATTCGGTCGAAATTCCCAACCAGGACACTACGAGGCACGCTCCCGCGTTTGCTCATTCGCGGGAGCGTGCCGCGCAGTGTCGAGTATAATTTCTATGGTACAAAATAAATATTTTAAGTCACTAAAATGGGTGAAAGGAGATATATTCTTGACTTACCTATTCAAAATTAACTTCCTAGATGTTTAAACAATTTTTAGAACATTTGTAATTGCCGATTCAGTCGAAATTCCCAACTAGAACACTACGAGGCACGCTCCCGTGTTCGCTCATTAGCGGGAGCGTGCCGCGCAGTGTCGAGTATAATTTCTATGGTAAAAAATAAATATTTTGAGTCACTAAAATGGGCAAAAGGAGATATATTCTTGACTTACCTATTCAAAATTAACTTCCTAGATGTTTAAACAATTTTTAGAACGTTTACAATTGTCGATTCAGTCGAAATTCCCAACCAGGACACTACGAGGCACGCTCCCGCGTTTGCTCATTCGCGGGAGCGTGCCGCGCAGTGTCGAGTATAATTTCTATGGTAAAAAATAAATATTTTGAGTCACTAAAATGGGTGAAAGGAGATATATTCTTGACTTACCTATTCAAAATTAACTTCCTAGATGTTTAAACAATTTTTAGAACGTTTGTAATTGCCGATTCAGTCGAAATTCCCAACCAGGGGACTACGAGGCACGCTCCCGCGTTTGCTCATTCGCGGGAGCGTGCCGCGCAGTGTCGAGTATAATTTCTATGGTAAAAAATAAATATTTTGAGTCACTAAAATGGGTGAAAGGAGATATATTCTTGTCTTAACTAATCAAGTTTTACTTCCTAGATGTTTAAACAATTTTTAGAACGTTTGTAATTGCCGATTCAGTCGAAATTCCCAACCAGGGGACTACGAGGCACGCTCCCGCGTTCGCTCATTCGCGGGAGCGTGCCGCGCAGTGTCGAGTATATTTTCTATGGTAAAAAATAAATATTTTGAGTCACTAAAATGGGCAAAAGGAGATATTCTTGTCTTACCTATTCAAAATTACTTCCTAGATGTTTAAACAATTTTTAGAACGTTTACAATTGTCGATTCAGTCGAAATTCCCAACCAGGACACTACGAGGCACGCTCCCGCGTTTGCTCATTCGCGGGAGCGTGCCGCGCAGTGTCGAGTATATTTTCTATGGTAAAAAATAAATATTTTGAGTCACTAAAATGGGTGAAAGGAGATATTCTTGTCTTACCTATTCAAAATTACTTCCTAGATGTTTAAACAATTTTTAGAACGTTTACAATTGTCGATTCAGTCGAAATTCCCAACCAGGACACTACGAGGCACGCTCCCGCGTTTGCTCATTCGCGGGAGCGTGCCGCGCAGTGTCGAGTATATTTTCTATGGTAAAAAATAAATATTTTGAGTCACTAAAATGGGTGAAAGGAGATATATTCTTGTCTTACCTATTCAAAATTACTTCCTAGATGTTTAAACAATTTTTAGAACGTTTACAATTGTCGATTCAGTCGAAATTCCCAACCAGGACACTACGAGGCACGCTCCCGCGTTTGCTCATTCGCGGGAGCGTGCCGCGCAGTGTCGAGTATAATTTCTATGGTAAAAAATAAATATTTTGAGTCACTAAAATGGGTGAAAGGAGATATATTCTTGTCTTACCTATTCAAAATTACTTCCTAGATGTTTAAACAATTTTTAGAACGTTTACAATTGTCGATTCAGTCGAAATTCCCAACCAGGACACTACGAGGCACGCTCCCGCGTTTGCTCCGATTCCCAACTAGAACACTACGAGGCACGCTCCCGTGTTCGCTCATTAGCGGGAGCGTGCCGCGCGGTGTCGATTATATTTTCTACGGTAAAAAGGAAATATTTTAAATAAATAATACGGGCCAATAAGCACATGCGTTTGATGGTACTGATTATAATTCTGATTATAATTTATAATTGTTTACACGTGTATATTAGGTAGTTATATTCACGACTTTACTAGTATTTGTAAAATAATTTAACAAATTCCCATATTTATAATAAAGATAAAATGAACATGTAAGTGTGATATATTTTAAAAATAAAACTCGTTAGATAGCTAGTAGTTATTTGAGGTAATGTTTACAAGTCTCTTTTTACTGAGAATTTGGTAAACCTGTAACGGGACACGATCCACGTGAACTTCGTCAGTGGTGACGCAAACGGTGCGCATGCGCAAGCGCATATATACTCTTGTTGAGTAAGAGAGAGAGAGAGATAGAGTGAGAGCGCGAGAGAGAGAGAGAGAGAGAGAGAGGGAGAGTCACAATGACGTGCCAAGGCACACGTAGCAGTACATGATGGTATCAAGCATTAATCTTGATACATATATGTACAATAACGGATGCACTGGCAAAACAAATTAGTCTTTCTACAATACATAAACACGATATTTATTATAATTCTGTTTATTGACATATGCCCGGTATATTAGTTATGGTATTTAGCGCCATCTTGCAACAACTATTTGCGCCATTGCTTCCACTCTAAGTATAATACCACAGACAAAGCGCGTCGCGCACTCTATCGACGAAATTGGTACTAAGCAAACTTTATCAGTAATATAAACTATTTATTTTTTGTTAATATTATGTAAAACGCAAATACAGAAGCACTAGATAATGGTATAATATGTCTTTCTACAAAGTTTCAGGTCAATACAACAAGGACACCCTAAAAAAAGTTTGCACAGAAAAATGACTATTTTTTCCGTGCAAACTTTTTTTAGGGTGTCCTTTACATATTGACTTCCAACTTTGTATAAATACGTTTTATGTTATTATCTAGTGCTTCTGTATTTGCGTTTTGCAAATAAAACAAAAATATGTCCGTTAAATGCAATAATGCATCTACCTTACTCAGTCGGTAATAATCCAGTATGGCACCCCCTTAAGTGTAACAACCATAAAACGACGACTTGCTGAAAAAAATCTTTACGGAAGAATCGCAACTAAAAAGCCACTGTTACGAAAAAATAATAAAATTAAGAGACTAATTTGGGCAAAAAAGCACAAACACTGGACTGTACGTGATTGGCAAAAAGTACTTTGGAGCGACGAATCCAAATTCGAAGTTTTTGGTACAAAAAGAAAAATGTATGTCAGGAGGCGTGAGCATGAAAAATACGCACCAAATTGAATAATACCTACGGTCAAACATGGAGGGGGGTCAGTTACAATATGGGGATGTTTTGGTGGATCAAGTACCGGCGATCTTGTTAAAATTGAAGGAATAATGAGAAAAGAGAATTATAAACAAATTTTACAAAGGCATGCGGTTCCGTCAGGCACTCGTATTATTGGAGCCGGTTTCGTGTTTCAACAAGATAACGACCCGAAACATACCGCAAAAATTTGTACGAATTATTTGTCAAATCTAGAGAAGCAAAAAAAGCTTAAATTCATGAGGTGGCCCCCGCAATCTCCTGATTTGAACCCCATTGAGCTTCTTTGGGATGAGCTAGATAGAGCTGTGCGAAAGTTTGTCCCACGTCTGTACCAGATTTGTGGAATATTTTGCAGAGAGAGTGGACGAAAATTTCCACTGCGACTTTACAGAAACTGATTGCTAGAATGCCAAAATTATGCAGAGCAGTGATTAGAAGCAAAGGATCGCATATGATGAAAAGAAAATTTAATTATATTAATTTATTTACTTATAATTGAGTGTTAAATTATTATATAGTTTATTATAAACTTATTTGCAAATTTTGTTAAAATGTTCAAATTTTTGTGATTAATTCATTACATTTTTATTGTGTATAAATAAAAAGTTAATAAATAATGGAAAAAATAAAGTACAGGAATATAAAAATCTGTAATAGTAGGAAAAAATTTTTTTTTTATTTTACTTATAAATTTTTTTTTATATTGTACGTGAAAAACTTCACATTTTTTCTCTTTGATATTTTTTTTTATCTGTTGATGTTTTCAAGTTATCCAGATGCGAAAAAAAGATGTAAATTTATGAAAAAACTGCCATAACTTTCGTAAAAATTGAGTTACAAAAATAAAAAAAAAGCAATAGATAGCTCTTAAAAAAAGCTACAATTTTTTCTTGTAAAATTTTTTTATAGCTCCATTTTTTAAAGACCAGCATCAAATTATATCTAGTGGTCTAAAAACGATTTTTTATAATTTGTTTATTGCAGATTTAAATGTTTAAAATATTAGTATCAATGTCATTAACGTGAAGAGCTTGAAAGCTATCACAATAAGCTTTAAAATGGTAACTGACTGGTTTTTGTACGTCAATTTTTACGGTAGAAACAAAACTTTAAAGTTTACCTTATTTTTGTATCAGGTGGCCAAATATTAATGGACGGTAGTGTACCTATGTGCTTGTGATCAGCCTGTTCACAATCTTAATCAATACTCTTCTAAAAGAACATCATTTTCATTATATTTAAAAATTATAATCTTCTTTACCATTCTTCAAATAAGTATTATTTTAGTAACTTACTATTTCCCCACTAAAAATATTCTCATATTTAGCTAAAAATTTTTTAAATATATTTTTCATTAATTAAATTTATTTCACGGATACCATATAAACCATCACGGTGTTTTCTTATGAAAAGAAGTTTAACCAAAAGATACTAAAAGATACGCACTTGACTTTCTTCTTTGAGACTAGAGGAACTCCTTTGAGGAACCAAATTGCTTGTCCCGAAATCTGAACTGATTCTTTTCTCGATGTATTCCGAAAATAGGCTAAAAAATTCTACGATAAAGTCCTTACTGGGAATTTCAATTTAAGAGGTTCTATATCTATATAAATTAATTTTAGGCTCCAGAATAAATTCTTATGCTAGATACCTTACTTTCTCAAAGGGTTTTGTGCGAAGCACAATAATCGCGTTTTAATCATTCGCGTTTTTTTGGTTTATCAAGTACTAAAATGTAACTGGAATACTTAACGTCTTAATTTTTATTTTGTACGAGAAAATATTTCATTTATATTAATATTGAGAAAGTAGTCCCCTCAAATCAAAGCTCTCAGTAAGTAATTTATTGTACAATTTTTTTTATGCATCTAATTTTATAATAAAATTTTAAATACCTTCCCGATAGCTTTTTGATTTTTTCTTATTAAGTCAGACTTTGTTCCCTTAAGTAAGTAAGCAAGAAGCTCATTATTAATCGCGAAATTGTTTCTATCTACACCAGTATATGAAGGTATTATATAAACAAGATAAGATCATCATTACCAATATTCACATTGTAAAATCTTTTAAATCGTTTAAAATTTGAGCATTTTTGCTCATTTTCTCAAAAATATCGAGCCAAATTTCGGAATCTGTCGAAAAAAGAACAGTTCCGATCTCGGGCAAGCATTTTTTGGTTCCTTATGGTCAAGAAAAAAGTCAGTAGTGTATTTAGCGTCATTTGATTAAATTTTTTTTCATAAAAGGCACCGTTCATTATTGCTGATTTATGTAAATTTGGCGTGTTCGGGTGCGTTCTGCTGAAAAGTTCTTTCGCTAGTGTGGTTTTCGGCGGTTTCTTCTCTTGCAGGGGTGAAGTCTGTTAAGGGGATGTCGTACCTTCATTTAAAATACACACTTACCGACATTAACTGATTTTTCAAATGTACCATTCAATTTTCATATTTTTTCAATTGTATGAGTTAAGGCACATTCTATTATATGTAACAATTGTGCGTATGCTAAAAAATATGAAAAAAAAGAAAATTAAAAATTATATTGAAAAATCAATTAAATCGTTTAAAATTTGAGCATTTTTGCTCATTTTCTCAAAATATCGAGCCAAATTTCGGAATCTGTCGAAAAAAGAACAGTTCCGATCTCGGGCAAGCATTTTTTGGTTCCTTATGGTCAAGAAAAAAAGTCATGTAAGTGTATTTAGCGTCATTTTGATTAAATTTTTTTTCATAAAAGGCACCGTGCAATTTAATTGCTAGATGTCTTCAAATACTGTGAATTAGAATGAATTATATAAACCTATATCGAAGTTTATCGAATATTATCTTGAAATATATCGCTACACATCGACTTACTGTTGAAATATTTAAAAAAATAGAAAAATGTATAGTTATGTACATTTATGTAAATTTGGCGTGTTCGGGTGCGTTCTGCTGAAAAGTTCTTTCGCTAGTGTGGTTTTCGGCGGTTTCTTCTCTTGCAGGGGTGAAGTCTGTTAATGATCCTCTTTCCCGACACTTAATGTTACTCGTCACTTTACTCGCCAAATCACGCGTGGCATTGTTCATTGTTACCAGTACCTCTAGCAGTTCGTTTATGGCCTTTTCGTGTAGATGCTACATATGTGTGTGTATAAGATTCCGCGATTACTTCAACGCGTGTATATGCGTTAGTGTTCGCTAGCTTATATATGAGTAAATGTTTTCCGTATTAGTGTACACGTGTGTGCTCATATATGTATGCGTGAATCTGTATGAGTGTGTAAGAGAGAGCGTGTGCATGTGTGCGTGTATGCGTGCGTACGTGTGTGCTTGTGTATAAAACGTATAAATATATATTAATAATAATTATATCTTTTTATAAAATAACAGGAATGAAACAACTGCAGACAAAAAAACAATGTCCATAAAAGAGAACATAACAAAGAAATATCCGTATACTGAAAATGGACAAACCGATTCAGATGATACATTGTATAAGAACAATAGTACAATAGCTGAAGATATATCTACGGATGATGATTTAAATGTAGGTTTGAAACTTATGTAAATAGTTATATCACATGTGACTGCTTGAAGCTTGCAAACTAACAGGCTACTAGACTTGAAAGCTGGTAGAGGTTTTGTAATGTACTGGTTTCTGGTTAATGATACCTCTTCCTTATACTGTTTTTATATCATCCAAATAAACTAAATATTCTCCGATGCTTTTTTCTGAACCTTTTAATGTCAGATACTCTGCTTTACTTAAATATAAATATTTCGTAAAACCACAAAGAAGGAAATAATATAAAAAAAAATAAAAAAGAGTATTTGTATTAACATTTATTGTCGTCACGGTAATTGTAGAAACATACCACACATATAATCCTGCAATAATTTCAATAATACTATTTACACCTACAAGGCATTCTAAGAAAATAGTTAAAGAAAATAAAGATTTTAAAGAAATTTTATTATTATTTTATTTATTTTATACAATTGATTTTGGTCATGGTGTGTATCCTGTTTTGGCAGGTTTGGGAATTAATACAACTCTAGTTTTTTTCCAACCCCTTGGAATGTGGTCCAGTTTCAGACTTGCCCTAACGATTCTTACCAAAGGTCTGATTACTATGTCACTAGCTCTCTGTAACAGTGCTGAGAATATACCGCTCGGTCACGATGATTTATAAGGTTCCAAGATCGCTATCGCCCACCTAATTTACTTTAGACAGACGATGTTTTTGATCTACGTTTCACCATCGGTTCCATCAGATGTTTCTATTTACATAAAATTTGAATTCATGTAATTGTTCTCATTTTCTAAAATCGGAAAGTGGACTCCCATTAAGTGCTTTAATATCTCCTTTTCAGTAGTGGCGCATTGACCATTCTCCATTCTAGTAGTACCAAGAATGGCGTCGAGATTTCTAGTCAGTATTTTCTCTAGCCTAGCAACTTCTTTAATTCCGCGGTTTTATTGCAAAAGTTTTCCCATTGTATTTGTTTGCCTTTTCTAAGTTTTTCTTTGTAATCATCCCTGGCTCAAGCCATCTCTCTTTCATCTTTTCTTTCTTGTCTATTTTGTACATGTTCCTGGTTTTATTTTTAATAAAATCAAGGTTTATATTCCAGCACTTACATTCCCCCTTGCTTTTAAACAGCCGGGGATGCAATTTTTGTTTGTGGTAAGCTTACTTGATTGGATGAGCAAGCACGTTCTCTATCGTTTCCGGGAAGTTTTCAATTTCTGTCTTTAAATTTTCCACGTAACAACACCAGTTCTTTTTTCTCAGATTACAGAATTATTTTTGTCTTTGATCTCTTTACGCATTTTCCACCTTCAGCTGGTACTTTATTTTAGAATGGTCTGATAGGGAGAGTTCCTTAGATACCTTCCAGTTTATAATGAGATTCTGAATCGGTACTGTGTTGATACCTACGACCAGCACACGTATCCGAAGACCCTCAGCCCCCATGAAGCTGAAATGGGAACCCTCTTTGATCCCATATCTCCTAGTGTAAGTTAATCCATATAATATTTATTAAACGGACTTCAATAAATCATTATACAAACACTTTAACTACCTAGACTACCTAGAGAGTTTTTATCTCTAGTTTGTCCTTCTATTGCTCCTTAAATTCCTCCAGGAGTCTATTTTTAATATGAACTTGTAGCTCTCTAGACGTCGAGGAATCCCGTCCTGGTTCATCCTTCTTCCCGGAATCAAGCCAGATGCCTTCAACATCCTTATGAGGATCTCAATCTCCCTATCCTTTAATAATTTAAAAACTGTTTTACCACTTACAATGGATTTTGGGGCCAATGCCGACACAATCGATTTGCAACTTACGTTACTATTTTGAATGTAATCGCCGATACATCGAGTTAGAATATTTTCACTGATCAGTTCTTCATAGACTGGTTTGATAGCTTTTATCGACTTCAGTTGCAAGAGCTGTTTATTTATTCAAAGTATTTGTAATTTTAGCCCATTGCCATGAATAATTCATGATAATTCATGATCCAGTGTATCCCATTTTCGGCTTCTCATATTCTTAATTGCATACTGTTTCTACAAATTACTAATCATTAATAAATAGATAGCTCGTCTATAAGTTTTTCAGTTAATTTGCCGTTTTAACCGAGATCTTTTTTGTTAAATTTCGAAGTCGGATACCCATTCGTTCTTTAACGTGATCTGTACACTTTTTCTTGACAACTGTGAAACCTTCATAAAGCTTAGCATCCGTAATGACTTTAAAAGTCTTAGAATCACCGTCACCAATGTAGTGAATGTATTTGACCTGGACGTTGATTCTTAGGCGATAAAATCTCGATAAAACTATTGTGTATTGACGTTTCTTATAGCGATAAAGTAATTTTGTTAATTTTCAGAACGCCGAAACATCTTAACTTCTGCGTCGACTTCCATTTTCCCTGCAGATCCATTATGATTCACAACGCACTCTTCATTATGATTTTCTACCTATTCCGCATATTCTTCGGTATATTCTTTTTAAGCCCAATATTAACACGAGTTACAGTATTTCGATTTCACTATAATTAAAAAAACCTCACTTGCCACTTCCAAAAAATTTCACTTCCGAATTACATACCTTACAAACGCAATTTTCAAAATAGCCGAAAATACAGCAATAAAGTTTATTATACGACAACTAAACGCTTAATTCACCTTGATATTATACAGGCGTTCTGATTGTTTCAGTTTTTTACCGATATTCTGGCATTCAAGTCATTTGGTACTTCTAACTCATGGCGAGACAATAGGTTTCCTCAAGACGCTTCGGTCTCTTGCTCAAACTAAATAGCGTTTCCCCTCTTTTCTTCCCACTCTACACCACTTTATCACTCATTGTAAAAATAAATTAATAATTAAACAGGTAAAAAAATTAAATTGTACAGAAGTATCGATAAAAATAAGCGTGTGTCAACTAACGTCCTTCTCAAATGTTTGGCTGTGCCTAACTGACTGAAAAAGACGATCGACAAGTCTAATCATATATATAATAGTCAATACAGAAATAATTTCAATAGCATGTGCCGTATACCTACGCCAATTTCCTAACGTCTCTTTTCTCGAACGCAAAGGCAAACCAGGGAACCTTGTACTAAAACTTAAAAACCGTGTACTTAGAAATATTTCCCGACTGTAATCGTTGGAAGATAATTTTTAAGATCTTAAGCGACGATTAAAAAAAAATTGATTTTTCGAATATTCTAGAGTGGTCCAACCACTTAAGATCGCGTAAGAGTTGATTAATGAAACCAAAATACTTTGATATTTAAGCAATTCTATACTTTTGTCATAGAGTCCCGATTCACAAAATACATTCAATCTTCTCTGTTTAATTTCGGTAGGGATATTGTATAAGACTGGAAAATCTTAGAGATTCACGGTAAAATTCAAAGAAAGACATGTGAGACTAATTAATTTGCTGAGAACATTAGAAACAGTACTTTCAAGAACCTTACCAGCTTTCCAATTTAGTCTGTTAGTTTACAAACTCCTAGCGTTGTTTATTTTTATTCTCAGATTATTTATTTTTAATAATACATATTTTCTTACAGGAGAACATTCAAAAGAGAATGGAAACAGAACATTAGTATATATATATAGTATCAAAGTTTTATCTAAATGTTATTGTAACATATGTTGTATTCAATAAATTAAAATAATTTAAGCACATTTACATACTAATAATTCTATTGCTTATAAAATACTTAAAAAATACTTTAAAATGTATCGCTTGGCTTTTTCTCATTTCATTATTATTCTTATAAATTCAGAACAAAGTTTTAAACTTTATGCAAGGTGATTGTTCTCAAACTTGGTCATAGATGAGAAATAATATAATATAAGTGTGCGATATTTTCTTGATTTATACAAACCAGCTTTACCTAACATAAAATTAATCTATTATAATCTAATCTGATTGTTACAATATTTAAGTTATAACGGGGTGAGTTGTAGGAGACGTCAGGCCTCGATCAGGCCCGACTGATTCCTGTTTACATACCTCGGTAAAGATGTCCTAGGAGAATTACTTCGATATCCGTACAATACCGTTAACAACATCAAATATACTTCGTTTGATTTTCTAAGTGTATGTTGGGCCCTATGCCGGAGGTGTCAGTATTCGGTCGTGAGAACAGTAACCCAAAAACGAGTCAGTTATCTTAGTTTCTTCGTAGGATCGGCTGTTTCGCCGAGAAAATTTATTAAATAAACAATAAATTACTCGGAGAAATGTGAAAACAAACAAACTGAGATAGATAAATACAGGCAAACACATTCAGGTAGAAACAGACAAGCACAGTAAGATAGACACACATATTGTTATAGACAAGAATACTTATAGTCAAAATTAATAAAGCTAAAATTTATAACGCGAATAATAGGTCTTAAATTTTGGCAACTTGCATAATTTCACAATAAAATTATAAATGAAAACTAAACAGCGTTGCTTGCGGATGATAAGTGGATGGGTGTCCAACTATCATTATAGTATATTATGACACGGTTGCGGAAGATCGTTTATTACCATTATCAAGGTTATTTGCATGATCAAAGCGAGTATTCAACAGCATTGCAACCTCAAACATTGAAATGTAATTGGTATTTTAAGAATAAAATGCTATAAATAGAAAACGGTCTATCACTGTTATTTTTGTACATGTTAAAACCATTTTTTCGAATACCCTAAAGAACATAAACTTATAAAAACAACAACATAGAAAACATCTGAAATTTTTTGCATTCTTTATCACAAATTATGTGCTCCTTTAAATTAAAAAATTATCGTTGAATCGAATATGTTGCTCAAACTTTGTTGCAATGCCGGTAACATTACTATCGAAAAACTTTCATTATACTAAGAATGTTGTTCGAACGTTGTCGCAGCATTAGCTTCAAAACAATAAAAAAATATCGTTCCAAAATCGTTGTAAGAAACTGTAAGAAAATATCGCTGTTCCATAAACGTTACAAAAGCGTTGTCGCAACGTTGGCTATGCATCTATTAAAAAAATTTCGTTGATTTCAGAAAGTTGCTAGAACGCTGTGGCAACGTTGACTATACAACTGTTAAAAAATTTCGTTCTCCTAAAAGCGTGCAACCAACGTTGGAGTGACGTCGGCTAGGCAACTATAAAAAAGTATTATTTAAATTGAGAACGTTGTTCAAACGTTGTTTGAACAACTATAAAAAATATCGTTGTTCCAAAAACAGCAAACCAACGTTCTGGCAACAATGACTACACAACTATCAAAAAATATCTTATTCCCAAATACGTTGAACAAACGTTATCGCAACGTCGCTTTGGCAACTATAAAAAAATTTCCATTGAAATGAAAACGTTGTTTAAACGTTGTCGCAACGTTCACTACACAACTACTAAAAATATCGTTGTTCCAAAAACAGCAAACCAACGTTGTGACAAGGTTGACTACACAACTATCAAAAAATATCGTTGTTCCATAAACGTTAAACCAACGTTGTGACAACGTCAGCTAGGCAACTATAAAAAATTTCCATTGAAATGAAAACGTTGTATAAACGTTATCGCAACGTTCACTACACAACTACTGAAAATATCGCTGTACCATAAACGTTAAACCAACGTTGTGACAACGTCAGCTAGGCAACTATAAAAAGTTAGCGTGGAACTAATAACGATTTTCAAACGTTGTCGCAACGTTGACATCGCAACTACAAAGAACTATCGTTGTTCCAAAAACGTTGTTTAAACGTTATCGCAACGTTAACTACACAACTACTAAAAATATCGTTGTTCCAAAAACAGCAAACCAACGTTGTGGCAAGGTTCACTACACAACTATCAAAAAATATCGTATTCCCAAATACGTTAAACAAACGTTATCGCAACGTCTGAAAATATCGCTGTTCCATAAACGTTTAACCAACGTTGTGACAACGTCAGCTAGGCAACTATAAAAAATTATCGTGGAACTAATAACGTTTTTCAAACGTTGTCGCAACGTTGACATCGCAACTACAAAGAACTATCGTTGTTCCAAAAACGTTGTTCAAACGTTTCCGCAACGTTTGCTTTCACCAACAACTGCAACTTTTAAAATGTTAGCGGACATTTTCCACGTTGCTCAAACGTTTCTTCAACGTTGTAACAACTTTTATAACAACGTTGGAAAGTTGCTAAAAAAACGTTGCCACAACGTTGCTAAAACGTTGTGTGCTAGTAGGGTATATTTTAAAAATTGTAATTACAGTATAAAATAATGTTATAATAATTAATCATTTTATAAACTTTTTTGTTTAGTTCCTGGTAACGAAATCAATGACGCCATTGAATGGCTGCAGAACAACGAAGAGCCATAGGAAACAGTAGAGGAAAAGTGGAAAGAAACTTATTCATATAGAAAAAAAGATCTATCTTCGCAAAAAAAAAATATTAAAAACATTGTTAATAGATGGAATCTCTACAACCATCGTAAAGGCTATTTACTTTTATCCTATGACTTTACATTGTCAAGTATAAATTATTCAGTAGTAAATGTAAATGATATAAAATTTTTTTTGATAACTATTTTAAAATACAGAAGAATTAATAGCAAGGACAACACCGCATTGCAGTTACAGAAAATTATCGTCGATCCCGAAACCACAGATGGTAAAATTATAAAACTTAATTAATTCTGGTATTAATAATTGCTACATATTAAATTTTTTTATAGATTCTTACATAGCATCCACTCTGATGCTACTTTGCCATTTATTACCCCCCAAAAAGGTCATTAAGATTAGTAAAACTAAGGCTTACAAGCCTTCAATTGCTGATGCAAAAAGCACTTTAATAAAGCATGTCGATGTTAGTAGTTTTAACATAAAGAAATATTATTAAACAATTATTAACTATTCGATGAAGTTTATGACTGATTGTTTTATTTTATTTTTTAAGACTAAAGATGTACTAAAGATTCGAGAAGAAACAAAAGAAAAGGCTTCCACAAATAAATCTTCGGTACAACCTTACATAATTATTGCAGGAGATTTGCGAAACATAGAAGAAATTTTTGTAATTATTGACGATATAATGTACAAAGTACCAAACGTATTGGTAGCCTTAGATATCTCTTTTAAATCTTTTTACATATTTAACCTAAAATATCCTGTGGAGAGCGATCATATTTGGTTGTTGGTGCAGAAAGGATTGTACAACGTACACGCGAAATCCGATCCAACCATATCCTACATTCAGGATATTCTCAGCAAGTTAAGTTCAAATAAAGTGTTTGAAGAATCTTCAATCAACAAGGAAAATATCGCTGCTAACGAAGAAGAGCCTGCTAATAGTATTGAAAAAGACAACGTTAAAGATTCAGACTGACTATTTTTTATTTTTGCTGTGTTAATTTATTTTATTGGCTCTTATTCGAACTTTTTAATCAAAACTTATAATTTGATTAACAGATAAATTATACTTTTTTTTAACAATCTAAACTTAACTTAAGGTTACATTATCTTTGCACTTTAACATGTTGCAGTGTTTCTTTTGTTCTGAGCAGTTTATGTCTTTTACTAATTTTACTAACCATTTAAAATTAGAGCATTTTATGGTTTATAATTTAGAATGCATGTGTAATTTCGATTCATGCAATAAACAATATCAAAATGTTTATAATCTATTAAAACATGTAAAAAAGGCTCACGATCGATGTAACTGAATGTACGCAGCAAAATATCGGTGAAGAAAATAGGGACACTATTGTATTATCCGTAGATAGTAATAACGATGCATTACTTAACGTTGAAAATAGTAAACAAAATCTTGAACAAAAAAATGAAAACAGGTTTGACAACACTTATAAAAAAACTGTTACGAAAAATGCTCTATTACTTGTCATACAATTATATGCTTATGGTACGATAGCAAGAAATGTAGTGCACGAATTTATACATAATTTTTCTAAAACATACATTAATACATGCATTGAGTTTTTAAAAAAAGTTTGTAATTGTAATGAATTGTTGGAAATGTTAAGGTTTTTGAGAATGGATTTGCTTTATTTCAAACAGAGTACAAGACATTTAAATATTTGAAAAATATAAATGTCTTATTTTTACCTATAAAAACTAAAATAAGTTCGTTTTTAGCATTTGGAAAAAGAAAGCAAAAATTTAAGTATGTATTGAAGCATCATAATATTGCTGTAATTCCAATAGATAAAGTTTTAAAAGCTTTTTTTGAATTACCTGATGTATTCTCAACTATTCTAAATTATATTTATCAGAGTGAAAAAAAATTAACACATAAAACATTTTTTAATTCTGAACTATGGAAAAATATTAAAAAAAATTCGAAAATAAAATAGTATTGCCATTAATACTTTATTTTGATGATATCGAAATTAATAATCCCTTATGGTCAAGAAAAACAAAAAATAAACTTGGCGCGGTATATTGTACAATTATTGGTATACCTCTTGTATTTTCGAGTCAATTACAAAATATCTTTTTAGTACAGTTACATAGGACTTTAGATCATACTTATTTAGGGAATAAAAAAATTTTCTATAAGTTAATTGAAATTTTAAAAACTTTATCTATTGAAGGTATTACAGTTAATATTAATGATGAAGAGAAAAAAGTTTATTTTGTACTTAGTTTTATTGCTGGAGATAATGCGGGCCTAAATGCGATATTGGGATTCAGTAAAAGTTTTAATTCAGAATATTGCTGTCGAATTTGTTGTGTTAATAAAAAAGAACGATAAACTAATACTAACGAAAACAAGCAACTTTTACGGAATAATGATAATTATAATATTCATGCTCAAAATCTTACTTACGGTGTGTTAGAGAAATGTGTTTTTCATGGTGTGCCGTATTTTCATGTAACTAAAAATATATCTTGCGATCCCATGCACGATCTGCTTGAGGGTATATGTAGGTATGATTTTCTATTAATTTTAAGAAGTTTGATACCAACATTTTTTAATTTGAATGTTTTAAATAATAGAATTCAGCCTATTCGAGCCTATTTAATTTTGATTTTTCTCTTATATCTGAGGAATCACTAAAAAAAAGCTACTTATTTTATCCGCTTCTGAAATGTACTTTTTAATTAAATATTTTAATTGTATTGCGGGAGATATAGTTCCTCGTAAAAATAAAATTTGGACAATGTACCTTCAATTACGTGAAATAGTTTGTATTTGTATGTCGGATAAAATAAGCGAAGGTATTATTCAAACTTTTGATGAATTAGTTACAGGATACCTTAATAAACGTCTAAAATATTTTAAAATTACCCAGAAAACTAAACACCATAATTTACTACATTACAGTACCCTTATGCGATTGTATGGATCTATTAAATTAATGTCATGTTTTCGTTTTGAATCGAAACACATAGAAGTTAAAGAAAATAGTAAAGTGTTTAATTCTCGTACAAATGTTTCCTACACTTTATCATTGAAAAACCAATTACGATTTTGTTATCGCTTAGTTTCTCAAAAAGGTTTTTGTAATAATGTTCATCGTGGGCCTACTTTGCCAATTTTGAAACGTTTTAATGATTTTGAAAAATTTAAAATTATTTTACCGTCTACTCTTTTCTATGATTTTGATTGTGCCCTTTGGGTTAATATTAATGGTACACAATACAATAAAAATAGTATTGTCAATTCTAGTACACAAGATGATTTTGTGGATTTTCATAAAATAAGAATAATAATAATCAAGAATGATGCAAACACCATAATTTACTACATTACAGTACCCTTATGCGATTGTATGGATCTATTAAATTAATGTCATGTTTTCGTTTTGAATCGAAACACATAGAAGTTAAAGAAAATAGTAAAGTGTTTAATTCTCGTACAAATGTTTCCTACACTTTATCATTGAAAAACCAATTACGATTTTGTTATCGCTTAGTTTCTCAAAAAGGTTTTTGTAATAATGTTCATCGTGGGCCTACTTTGCCAATTTTGAAACGTTTTAATGATTTTGAAAAATTTAAAATTATTTTACCGTCTACTCTTTTCTATGATTTTGATTGTGCCCTTTGGGTTAATATTAATGGTACACAATACAATAAAAATAGTATTGTCAATTCTAGTACACAAGATGATTTTGTGGATTTTCATAAAATAAGAATAATAATAATCAAGAATGATGATATTTACTTTGTATGTAATAAGATTGTACATCATGAGTTTTGTAATCATTTTCATTCTTATCGTATTACTGAATCAGAGGAATGGACACAACATTCATTACTTGATTATCATTGCTATTATGAGTATAAAGCATTTGGATTAATGTATATACCACGCATGTACTATACATAACTCAACATTGAAACGTATTTTTTAAGCTTTTTGTCTTTAATTTTTTTAAATAAATATTTGATTATTAATAATTTTTTCGGTAATATTTGCAGAAATAAATTGTAAGAAAATTGAAAATAAATATGTGTAAAATAACACAGGTCTAAATTTAAAACAAATACATTTAAAAATAAATTATGTAGTTTTTTTATTTTAAATATGAGAATAAATAATATAATTCCCAAATGTCTAATATGATTTAACCTAACCTTTATAAGCGACAATGTAAGTCGATCAATAATCAATATTTTTTTCAAAATATAAATAAGTTGTGTTTTTTGCATATATTTAATAAACTAATATTTAATTAGTATTTTGGTTATTTTAGTATTTTGAAAGTTTTTTATTTTCATGGTTAATAAGCATTGAATAAAGTTTCCAAAACAATATTTTAAATTGTAAATATATATATTATATATTTGGTCTTCTAAAGCCTTAGTAGGCAATATAGAATTTATTATTAATTCAAATTTTTATTAGAAATTACTACTAGTTTGTAGTTTAATTTCTCTAAGAAACGTTTTTGAGACGGTATCTAAATATTTTATTCTACCTTGAAAAAAATCGGAACTTAAGGGTTAATAGCATATATATATATTGTGACGTGGTGGATCTGTATGAGTACAGATCCCCGTCACTTAGGGCTCTGTAGTACCGACGCGGCCAGCGCAAGAATCGGCACTTGGCATATGGCGCGCGTATCGGTAGGCAGAAGACATGGAAAAGTACAGCTACGACCAATTGCGGGCGTAGCGCAGTGGTAGCGTGAACGCCTTCGGATCCGAAGGGGCTCGGGTTCAAGACCTGACGCCCGTTCCTTTTTTTTACTTTGTAGCAAATGAGTCTCATTGTTACAATATATATATATGGGGTATTCCACGTGAAGTGGTCCGATCAAAATTTTAAAATGCACCAAATTTTGGGTACACTTTGCAAATGTTTTTCAGAATACAGAAAAAAATTTTTAGGTACTGGAATCTATTTGCTCAAAAGTTATTCTAACCTCAAAAAGTGAATTTTTCCATATTTTTTTCAACACCAGCTGGGTTTACCGCTATATAACTCAAAATCTATCAACTTTTACTATAGAACATTATATGTAACATTCGTTGCTAATTATATATAGAATTTATTCTTCTGGGTTAGAATTTCTAATCTCAAGGTCAATGTTACATAAACTACATGTCAATATTCAACTTGAAAAAAGTGTAACTTCGCCACCTTTGATTTTTTCATCCAAAAGTCTAAAAGAAAGCTTGGAGCAATATCTTTCAAATGGTCTGTAGCATTTTTATGGCCTCCATTTCTGTAAAAAGTTATGACAATTTAAAGAAAGACAAAAAATTCACAAAAATTAACATGGTAATTCCCATTTAAATTTTTAAAAAAATTTCGTGTTTCTTTAAATTATCATAACTTTTTACAGAATTGAAGGCCATAAAAATGCTGCAGACCATTTGAAAGGTATTGCTCCAAGCTTTCTTTTAGACTTTTGGATGAAAAAATCAAAGGTGGCGAAGTTACACTTTTTTCAAGTTGAAATGTTAATGTATACGTCCGAGTATTGCACTTTACGCCTCGGTACAAAATCAGGTAAAGAATAAATTAAATAAGGTAAGTAAACGATTAAAAATTGCATTAAGTATATTAAAAATAAAGAAATAATGTTATCTAAATTTTCAGCTTCAAGCGATATCACAAACGTTGAGTACTTGCAGAATAGTCGAAAAAATTGAATACAAGAAAAAATTTTCTAATATATATATGTTTTTAAAATAATGTTTTCTTTTGTTGATACAAATAATTACTTTTATATTATAAATACGACCTTTTCTTTTAACAAAGTACCCGCGCAGAAAAAAATTCATGTGAAATTCATGGCAAAATTTTTCCTTGCAATATCTTAGCAAAATCGTGGCTAATGAGCAGAATCCATGATTTTGCAAAGATTTTGCCATAAATAGTATTCAAAATATAATAAAAAAAATAATTAAAATTTGTTGCAAACGTATGGCATTTAATTAACTATAATTAAAAAAAAAAAAGTAATCGTTCGGAGATTCGAACTTGAATCTTTTATACCGAAGTCTTTCGCTCTACCACCCGAGTAGAAATGATTTCCAGGCAAAAAGTAGGCCCTGTTCAGGTACCTGACGAATATTAAAAGGCCCTGAACAGGTGCCTGTAAAGGACCTTTAAAAAATGTAATGGGGTGGAGATCAGGGCCTGTTTTATGTAATACTATTTTGTGGGTATGTTCAGGTGATATTAAGGCACTGAATTAGTAGTAAAAACTAAATCTGAATGTATTTGTTATTTTACATTTGTTTTTAATTGTTAACCTTTAGAGGACGGGGATTTTCTGGTTCAAAAAAGCTTCTTTTTTCAATAAAATTAATGTCTAAAAACATCGAATCACTTTTAACCTTTACAGGACGGGGATTTGGGTTTACTGTTTTCTCTCACTTTTCTATAGAAATCGAGTTTATGTGTTGTCTTACATCTCAAAACTAACACATGTAAAGGGTCGATCATGGGCATGGCCCGTATAGGTTAATAGGTTAAAAAAACGTTATCTTACATGTGTAACAGCTTTGTAATCTTAAAAACCACAAAATATACTAATATATAAAGTTATAAATATAAGGTTAATTAGGCGTGCGTACATGCGTGTGTGTGTGTGTGTGTGTGTGTGCGTGTGTGTGCGTATAGGTTTTGTAAATAGAATAAAATGCATTTTAAGACATTAATATTTATTAAACATAAATATTATAGATAATATAATTAAAATATATGGTTTAATATAATTTCCAAATAATTACAACAATCTTAATATAATATAATATTAATAACTTTGCACTTTTTTATACAATACAAAATTAAATCTTTTCACATATTTAAAGCAATATAATACTGCATAAACTTTTATATTATTAAAGTGTTTTTTTAAACTTTCACTATTTATATATTGTATTTTCCTTTTCAATCGATACCTTCGAACTCTTAGTAAATTAAGCTTCTGAGCATTATCAATTTTTTTATTCATTTTATATTTATAAAAAATTCTTGATAAAATTCTAACCTGAAAATTTATATACAATACTATATAATTTGTAGATACTATTACTAACCTCACATTCGAACTAACAAAATTGACTTTTACTATAACCTCACATCCGAACTAACAAAATTAGGCCCTGACTTAAATTCCATTACATTCGTATCCCGGCCCTTAACAGGCGGCCTTTTCAGGCCCTGTTTTCTAATTCAGGCGGCCTGGCTAGCATTTCTACTCGGGCAACTGAGCTATTTTATTGTTTATATATTAATATGTTAAATTCAGGTTATAAAATGAATTGAAGTGTGCTGCTATTGTTTTTTTATATTTAAACTGAATTTAACATATTGATATAAACAATAAAATAGCTCAGTTGGTAGAGCGAAAGACTTCGGTATAAAAGATTCAAGTTCGAATCTCCGAAGGATTACTTTTTTTTTTTTTAAATTATAGTTAATTAAATGCCATACGTTTGCAACAAATTTTAATTATTTTTTTTATTATATTTTGAATAATATATATGGCAAAATCTTTGAAAAATCATGGATTCTGCTCATTAGCCACGATTTTGCCAAGATATTGCAAGGAAAAATTTTGCCATGATTTTCACATGAATTTTTTTCTGCGCGGGTAATATTTCTTTACTTTGAATATATGTTTAACTTATTTAAATAAATATTTGTTTAATTAAATATCTAAATTTATTTGGAATAAATACATATTTGTTTCATTCAATACCTGAAAGTATTTGAAGCAAATATATATTTGTTCCATTAAATGTCTAAACATATTTAAAGCAAACATATAATTGTTTAATTGAAGGTCTCTAAGTGTTTTAAAACGAAGTTCAGGTTCTCAATTTTTATTAATTGTGCGTCAATTTTAATTATTTCATTTATTTTATTTCACTTATATATATATTTAAACTAAAAAAAACACTTATTTAATATCAACAAATACAAAATTCATTGAACTACATAAATATTATAAAACTAAATAAATGATTATTTCTTATTAATCAATATTTAATAAGTACAAATAATGATTTATTCAAATATAAATTATTATTATCGTATACCAATAAAATTATATTGTGACTTTCAAATATTAATTTATTTAATTAAAAGAAATATATAGTTGGCACTATTGGAATACATTTTTATTTGATTTAAATAAAATTTCTTTGAATTTACGATATTTTTTCCAGTCATTTGCTTATATATATATTTAAACTAAATCAACGTTTATTTGAAGTCAATAAATATGATATCCATTGGACTATATAAATATTATAAAACTAATTAAATGATTATTTCCTATTAACCAATATTTAATAAGTACAAATAATGATTTATTTAAATGAAAATTATTATTATCATATACTGATAAAAATGATATTGTTACTTTCAAAATATTGGTTAATAAAGAAATAGTATTTTCCTTTTCAATCGATACCTTCGAACTCTTAGTAAATTAAGCTTCTGAGCATTATCAATTTTTTTATTCATTTTATATTTATAAAAAATTCTTGATAAAATTCTAACCTGAAAATTTATATACAATACTATATAATTTGTAGATACTATTACTAACCTCACATTCGAACTAACAAAATTGACTTTTACTATAACCTCACATCCGAACTAACAAAATTAGGCCCTGACTTAAATTCCATTACATTCGTATCCCGGCCCTTAACAGGCGGCCTTTTCAGGCCCTGTTTTCTAATTCAGGCGGCCTGGCTAGCATTTCTACTCGGGCAACTGAGCTATTTTATTGTTTATATATTAATATGTTAAATTCAGGTTATAAAATGAATTGAAGTGTGCTGCTATTGTTTTTTTATATTTAAACTGAATTTAACATATTGATATAAACAATAAAATAGCTCAGTTGGTAGAGCGAAAGACTTCGGTATAAAAGATTCAAGTTCGAATCTCCGAAGGATACTTTTTTTTTTTTAAATTATAGTTAATTAAATGCCATACGTTTGCAACAAATTTTAATTATTTTTTTTATTATATTTGAATAATATATATGGCAAATCTTTGAAAAATCATGGATCTGCTCATTAGCCACGATTTTGCCAAGATATTGCAAGGAAAAATTTTGCCATGATTTTCACATGAATTTTTTCTGCGCGGTAATATTTCTTTACTTTGAAATATGTTTAACTTATATATTTAAACTAAAAAAACACTTATTTAATATCAACAAATACAAAATTCATTGAACTACATAAATATTATAAAACTAAATAAATGATTATTTCTTATTAATCAATATTTAATAAGTACAAATAATGATTTATTCAAATATAAATTATTATTATCGTATACCAATAAAATTATATTGTGACTTTCAAATATTAATTTATTTAAATTAAAAGAAATATATAGTTGGCACTATTGGAATACATTTTTTATTTGATTTAAATAAAATTTCTTTGAATTTACGAAGGATTACTTTTTTTTTTTTTAAATTATAGTTAATTAAATGCCATACGTTTGCAACAAATTTTAATTATTTTTTTTATTATATTTTGAATAATATATATGGCAAAATCTTTGAAAAATCATGGATTCTGCTCATTAGCCACGATTTTGCCAAGATATTGCAAGGAAAAATTTTGCCATGATTTTCACATGAATTTTTTTCTGCGCGGGTAATATTTCTTTACTTTGAATATATGTTTAACTTATTTAAATAAATATTTGTTTAATTAAATATCTAAATTTATTTGGAATAAATACATATTTGTTTCATTCAATACCTGAAAGTATTTGAAGCAAATATATATTTGTTCCATTAAATGTCTAAACATATTTAAAGCAAACATATAATTGTTTAATTGAAGGTCTCTAAGTGTTTTAAACGAAGTTCAGGTTCTCAATTTTTATTAATTGTGCGTCAATTTTAATTATTTCATTTATTTTATTTCACTTATATATATATTTAAACTAAAAAAACACTTATTTAATATCAACAAATACAAAATTCATTGAACTACATAAATATTATAAAACTAAATAAATGATTATTTCTTATTAATCAATATTTAATAAGTACAAATAATGATTTATTCAAATATAAATTATTATTATCGTATACCAATAAAATTATATTGTGACTTTCAAATATTAATTTATTTAAATTAAAAGAAATATATAGTTGGCACTATTGGAATACATTTTTTATTTGATTTAAATAAAATTTCTTTGAATTTACGATATTTTTTCCAGTCATTTGCTTATATATATATTTAAACTAAATCAACGTTTATTTGAAGTCAATAAATATGATATCCATTGGACTATATAAATATTATAAAACTAATTAAATGATTATTTCCTATTAACCAATATTTAATAAGTACAAATAATGATTTATTTAAATGAAAATTATTATTATCATATACTGATAAAATGATATTGTTACTTTCAAAATATTGGTTTATTTAAATTAAAAGAAATATTTGGTTGGCACTATTGGAATACATATTTTATTTGATTTATTTAAATAATATTTCTTTAAATTTACGATTTTTTTTTCAGTGATGATTACATGGAGCTTAAGTTTTACATTTTTATTTATCACATATATGCAACGCAAATTACAATGTAACAGTTTTAGAGTATAAGTAGGTATTACATATATTTAACATACAGTTATATAAGAATATATACATATAAGCTATATTTAGATTTTATTATAGTACTAATATATACAACTTTATTCATCTTCGATAAGATGTACTGGTTCAGCAATGTAGCATTCGCTTTCACTTTCTAGTGGTAGAAAAAAACAAAACAAACGCTTAGAAGATTTTTTACGTTGACTATTTCTACACTGAAATAAAATTTTGTAAATTCAAATAAAATTTATTTTAATTAAATAAACTATTTATTTACTATGTTGCAAGTAAATATTTACTTAAATGTCAAGAAAAGGATTACTTGAATTAAATATATATATATATATATATATATATATATATATATTGTGACAAGGCAAGTGTGCCTGTCATGGTGCAAAGCGAGCACACACACATTACTACCTACCTATTACCCAACACCTACCTAAACCGTATACTAAAGAAGCCTAGCATCGAGCACACATATCCCTAGCTACCTATATAAGAAGATAACCCCACTAAAGCCGAACAAGCTACACCCTGGAACAGAAGCGGAGCCAGCACACACAAGAGTCGAGGAAACCAGTAGCCACCAAGAAGCTACATGCAGGGCGAGCAGCACTCGAAGAGCCTGGAGACATCAGCTGAGTGCGAAAAGGCAGCATACGAGCATGGATAGGGCATCGAGGTCCAAAATACCAAGAAAACGGCTGTTGCAGCAATCATAACAGCATATCCGTAATAGCCTCAAGCCAGAAGGAGCCATCCAACAGCAACGGACTCGTACAGGGAGATCAACCTGTAAGGCATAATCATGAGTATGTTTTCAAGACTAAGGAGCAGGTAGGAGTACACAAGACTGTGTACAGGAGTAGAGGTGTATAGAAGCCAGGGTTAGAGGTTATGTGAGCATAAACATTGCTCACATATACTAACTAAATAACAAGGCACCTGTCAAGTTACTCCTTACCGTATTATAGCAGCCGCGCCATAGACCCGAGGAACAGCCTCCGGAGCCGACGTCGTGAAGAGACGTCTCAGCAGCCAAGAAGCCACGAAGTAGAGAGAGACGGAGATAGCGACACGTATATGCATCCGCCGAGCAGCGACGACCCGTTAACCACGGCAGTAAGGTTCGTCGGCCATCTGGAAATAAACTCACGGATCTATTAGCCGATAATTAATAAGGAACGAGATTATAATTACCAAATAGCAGCCTCGTCGTCGCCAGCTCGTCGTCGCCAGTCGTCGTCGTCGTCGTCTCACTCGAACCATAACAGAACGCCAACAACAACATCAAGCCGCTCTCGCTGTAAGGCCGCGCTCGCACTGCGCGGAGACGGTCGCGACGCATGCGCGCGGCGCTCTCGCAGGACGAAGGCACGCAGAGAGCTCGGGAACTCGGCCGTGACGAGACGCAGCGAGGTTACGATTGAGCGACATTTCGACCGTTTCACGTACGATACTAAGAGTCCAGAGAGTGTGCACCGGGTGCAACTGAGAGAGCGAGATTGTAATAAGGTTGGTACAAAGTGCTATCCCTACCGTGTTCCTCTCCTCGTAAGGTGTGTGTGCCGCAATTCCCCTCTTCGCGTATTCGCACACGTGGCCGGCGTCGCCATTTTCGTCGATCGAGCGGGTATTCGATCGAGCAACAGCTATATCGCCGCGCGTGAAATTATACTGAACCAAATATCGAGCCCTCACGCCGTTATACTTAATTAAGCGTTATTATTAATAATTAGCAGCCGTTAATATTTAGCCGCGAGCACGACTGGCAACCGTGTACTTAATTACTATCGTATAATAAATTTCTTCTTAATTTATCATTGATATTAATTTCATCACCCGCAGTCTGATCCCCAGTGCGGTGTGACATTGGCGCCCAACGTTAAATTTTCTTATTGGGATCGAGCGAAATTAAAGTGCATTCGTTTTTTTATATAACGGCTTAGCACGGAAGCCAATCTGAGCGAAAGCGGAAAGCAGCTATTTTACTAAAATAAATATATAGCGTAGCATACGAGCGTAGCCATTTTTGCCTTTGTTAGTGCGCACACACACACGCAAGTCAGGAGCACGGCCATCTTGTAAAATCGACAAGGTGTCGAAAAATTAAAGTAAATTTCCTTCTCGCATTATTGAGCATTGCATGCAACATATTGCTTGTTTTTTTTCTTGTGCTGCTTTTATAATTTTCTTTTCATAAAAATATTATTTATTAGAATATTAAATAGTGCGAATATATATATAAAGTGCATGTACATATAGAAAATATATATATAACGTGTACAGGCGTTCCTTCACACATAGCTATATACATATAAATATGGCCGCGCATTATTTTTGATTGCCTATGATTTGTATTTATCAATTTTATTGTTTTGGGATATAACATTTAATTAAACCTGATATTATAATATTATTATTGCTTGATTTATTATATTATTATTGCTTCCTTTGGTTTCGCCAATAACCGTTTTTTTTGCTCGCCTTTAGCCAAACTAATAAATTAATAAAATTTATTTGCGCATTCTTACCAATAGCTAATTGCTTCCTACACATTAAATTGAGTTTTTTTGCATTTAGACCAGCACATTACTAATAAATTTTGCATTATTAAAAGCATTTATTAACATATAAATTTTTTTTCTCCTTTAACCTCTCCCCGCACATTAAAGTGTACATAGCCTATCATAGCCATATCAACTAGCCTTATTATTATTATTTTTTTCTCTACATTTATTAAGAGCCTACTCAACCACAATTTTTAATTGTTTAATTAATTATTTCCTGCAAGTGCTTATATAATTTTTTTTTTGGTTTCAAATTGCTGTGAATATTTTTTTTCTCCCTCTCCCCTCTTTTGCAAGTTTACTTTTAGAACGCAGCTTGGAATTTATTTAATTAAATTAAATTTTTTTGTGTGCATATTATATAGTTGATACTGATTGTTTTGAGTGGTACTTAGTAAAAATAAAATTTTTTTCTCTCTCCTTTTACGTGAGTATCTAGCTAAGCAATTTAAATAAGAGCTATTACTTTGAAACAAAACATTGTTATTGAACCCATCAAAATGTCCATAAATTATAGATTAGGTAGCAAATTAAATTCCCTAAGTGCAGCTCAAGGCGCACCAATAATTAGGCGATGCATAAATAATTTACCTGATGGAAGAGTAGTCTTCTACGCAGGTACAGCATTTTTAAATTTGGATAGCAGCATTGCGATCATTCGTGACAGAGTAGCCCGCTACGAAATTAGGCGTAATTTTGGAAACTCTGCAGCCGAATGGGACCCTCAATCAGATCAAATGTGGTTTGATGAAGAAGCGGAGATAGACTACTTAGCACGAGCAGAAGCCCAACAATTATTAGAAATAAATCCCGACGATTTGTCCCTATCACTCACACAATCAGAAGCCACTAATTTATTTCCCCAATCCTCACAAGCTATTTCCCAAAACTCGCAACGAAGCCAACAAACACGCAGACAGTTGATATTCGGAGAACTGGAAACGGGATAAAGTCATGGCCCATATCAAGATCCGATTTCAATGGAAGAAATAACGCAACAAGAGCAACAATCAGCAACACGAAATGAAGTACACCGAAGTAGCAGCCCAAATTTAAATAAAGCAGACAATCAACAGCGAAATAATCTACATGCAAGTAACCAAGAAGAGCCAAGGAGACAAACAGCCAGCAACCCACAAGCCCAATCAACAGCCTACACTGACTGACACTGACGCCAGTGCCAACGACGAGTCCAAATTTAATTGATGCTCCAAACAGGGCCGCCTTTTGATTTACAGGGGCCTGGGGCATTTTAGTCGATGGGGCCTACGTAAGGGCATCAAATTGCTAGCTTCTTTTTTAATAAAAGAGATGTTAATTAATTTTTAAATGCAACTTTAAAACATTATTAAAAGAAATAGTAAATTAAAAAAAACACGGGTGTAAGTACATATAATTTATTATTATATTTATATTAACACTGTTATTTATGCAGTAGTATGTACAAATGAATAAAATAAAAATTATAATTTACATTATACTATTTTTTTTACTTTTTTAGCAGAAAGATCATCAATAATATCTTCGAATTTTATTAATTGAAGTAAATCGGATTCTATACTCATTATGGATAAGTAATTTAATCTTGATTGTTTCATGGTACTTCTTGTATCGCTTTTAATTCGTTTTAATTTAGAAAGTGAACGTTCACCACTACAATTTGAAATCATTAAGGATAAGAAAATACGCAAACATATTTCTATATTTGGAAACGTGCAAAAAAGTAATTTTTCCCTTATGTGTACATATATATCTACTATTGAATTACTATTAATTTCTTTATTTTCAAAAATGTAATGCTTGAAATGTAAGCATTCTGATTTTAGAGTTTCTGCAGATATATCCTTACTATAAAAATTTGCCAAATTTGTACAAGACTTTTCTATTTTATCTGAGTCTAGGCCTTTTAATTCTGTAAAAAGTGTAAAATTATCATTAATTTTTGTATAAGCTTCTGTCCTCTTTCTTAAATTATTGCTTAAACTATCTACTATTGGATAAAATATCTGGATTTTCAGTTTTCCTTCAAAATTAAATTTTGTTTCTGAACTATTGCCTTCAAACCTTTTTATTTTTATACTTCTCTCTTTTTTTCTTTCTTGTGGTACTTCATAATTTGAAACTAGATTTTTAGCTTTCTCTAAAAAATTAAAAAATTGTTCTCTAAAACTTAATAAATACGAATCTAATGATTTTAATAAGAAACATGCATTGTTCAAATCCATTACTTCTTTTTGTATATTTTGATTTGTATTATTCATCCGAGTTAAAATTTCAAACCAGACTACTGTCAAAAATAAGTTATCTAATTTACTCATTTGTTTACTCAGACATGTTGCTTCAAACTTTGCGTCATTGGATTGAGTATCATCCAGTGCAATGTCATTTAAAGCTTTCATTATATTATTATATCCCTTGTACAAAGCAGTAACAGCATCAGCACGTGCCGACCATCTCGTTGCAGATTGAGATTTTACAACTTTATTTTCTGGGCCTAATGCTACTACTAAAGTTTGCCATTTGTGCGTTGACGAAGAAAAAAATGTATATAATTTTTGAACTAAAGAAAAATATGCAACTACCGGCATCACACACTCAGCTGCTCTAGATCCTACTAAATTTAAAGAATGTCCTACGCAAGGTATATATTCAGCGTATGGATTGATTTGTTTTATTCTTGCTTGGAGACCCGAATATTGGCCGGACATATTAGCCGCATTATTATAAGATTGGCCTCTACAATCTGCAATATCGATGTTATGTTCTTCTAAAAAATTAATTATAACTTTACTTAAATATTCGGATCCGTGTCTTTCTATTGGAATAAACATTAAAAATCTTTCGACTGGTCCTTGATTTGTCACATAACGCACCGTAAATGTTAATTGATCAGTGTGTGTAACATCTGGAGTCGAATCAACGCAAATTGTAAAATATTTTGACTTTTTTAATTCATCAATTATATGAGAAAGTACTTTTTTCCCCAAGCATTCAATAATTTTTTCGCAAATATTGGCCGATAAATAAGAAGTAACTCCAGAGCCCTTATTACCATATTTATTAATATGCTCTTTTAGAAAAGGATCATACTGACTTAAAAGTTCTATTAATCCTAGATAATTTCCATTATGCACAGATCCAAGACGCTGATCATTTCCTCTAAAAGCAAGACCTCTAGATGCAAGAAACTTAATAACGTCGACAATTCTACTTAATAATTTTATCCAATATTCCTGCTCCTTTTTATGTTGTAAAACTAAGTTGGTATCTACACGATTAAATTCATTTTTTCTTCTGTAATAAATTGTTAAATTTTGTTTATGATATTTACTTTGTTTATGTTCAATAATTCGATATGAATGCTTCCAATCATTGAATCCGTAACTAGAGAATTTATTTTGTTCAGTAGAAAATAATCGACACACGAAGTAATATACACATCCAGATGATGGTGAATATAACAGCCATTCTCGATCTATTATTTCATTGTTGTGTAATTTAATTTGAAAATAAGATTTATTAAAACTTCTGATTACTTGTCTTTCATTTTCTTCATAAATACGGGCTGATTTTATAAAATCAACATTTTTATTATTGCAAAATTGTGGACCTTTGTTTAACCAGTATGATTGTAACTGTGAATCAATTTTTTCCCATAATGCTGGATCCGTCGAGTAAGAGACATTGCCATGGATTGTCGTTTTTTCTAAATTAATATAAAAAGATTAAGTATTGACTTGAATTTAAAGATTCTAAATAAATAGTTTTAACAAAATTAAAAATTAACAAAATTTTAAAATTAGATTAACTGTAAAATATTAAAAAGAAATATCATTTAAAATGTATAAATAAAATAATACAAAAATTTTCCCCTTATACATAATAAGCTCTTATAGAGACTCAAAAATAAAAGTGATTAATTTAGACCTCCATTGATGAAAAACGTACAAAAAACGTATATATATAAATAAAACGTACGTATATAAACAAAACCGTGTTCAAAATTTAAACACGTAATAGCGTGTAAGATTTTATTGATGAAAACATAAACAAAAACTTAAGCTTGTAGGTCGCGCGGGGACTTTCGGGACTATGGCATCGGTGTGTGCGACGAGAGATGAGAATCCCTTTTCCCCGCACGCCCGCGTTCAAAAACGCGTACTTATTAGTGAAAAGAAAATAAAATAGAAAAAGAGCGACGGAGAGACTTTACGAATGTATGTTAACACTTATGTATGCAATAGAAGTGTATTATTATAATCGAATAATTTTTATAAACGTACCTTCTTGTAAAATATTAATATTATTTATTTCGCATAATGGTAAATCTTCCTTTTTGCCTGCTTCAGCGACAATTGCTTTATTTGTATCTAAATAAACCATTGTGAAATAACTTAGTATTTATTCTTCCTTAAAATGATATTAAAAAAGAGCTTCCAAAAATAATTTTACGAAATAAATACGTACTTGCAACATCCTTGTTAATATTTTCTTCGGCAAAAACTAATTCTTTCTCATCTTCATTATTTGACTTAAAAAATCCTGTTATTTTTGGTAATTTTGAAATTTTTTCTTGCTCCTCTTTAGCTTTTCTTTTTTTCGCTGCACCACTTGGATAATTGCGAATCATTGTTTAATTTAGCATACAACTAACAACTTTCATAAAACGAATCGATACGCACTTTTAGTCAACTATGTTAACCGATTTTGTTTAGAGGTCGACTGTGTAATAACACGCACGTTATGTGCATTCGCAGAAAAAAAACAACTAAAAGGCTATTACAAACAATTCGGAACGCGCGCGCCAAATTTTAAATTCTACATGTATGTATAAATACTTAAATTATTTTTATATAATACTTTTTGATTTACAAGTTCATTAACATGTTTAAAGTTATTTAAATAAGTAAAATTTAATTATCAAATATTGTTATTAAATTTGATAATATTAATCGTTTCTAAATAGTTGCGAATTCGCTGATCGCTTTTTATAGTTTCATAAAAAATATATGATTTTTTGAATAATAAAATCATAATTCTTATTTTTTAATAACGATTTATGAAATAAATTATCATAAAAAAATTATATTCAATATTTTCTATAAATGTTGGTTTCATAAAGCTGGGTTATAATTATAGGAGATTGGGGGCCCCTTTTATAGTCGGGGCCCTGAGCAAGTGCCCCATGTGCCCATATGGAAAGACGGCACTGGCTCCAAACGAAGAAATTTTTTGTACATTACCCGATGTGACCACAGCGCAACTTGCAGTTAATTCGACCTCGCATTATAGCATACAGACAATAGCACCTACACGGCCATATAACCCATACCTAATGAGCAATCCATTTACACACTATACCGCACCCACCACAACATACACCAGTAGCTCCCTAATTAATTCCCAACCCCGTCAATCCCACTGCATCCAGCAATCAGCCTTCCGTCCCATCGCCACAGCACCCACCACAAGCCAACCACCAGCAACGCAGCAAAGATACCTAAAATCACCGAGCCAGATCGACCCAAGACCAAGAGAGTCTAACAAAAATCTACCAAGCGTCCATTGGGAAGATTAACACCCATACTATAATCAGCAGCGAAATCGAGAGGCCTACAATATTCCACGAGCACAGTCAGCCAATAATGAAATGTATGAAATTCCGTATTCTCCCATTTCCCAAGCAAATCCAAGAACAAACCCAAATATTATACTACACCAACCCCAGCAGCGATATTATAATAGCCAGCAGCAATACGACTACCAGCAGCAGCCAGACCTTAACGCCTTACCCACCCTTAACAGCACAAATAGATTGCAAGCGACAAGATTGGACGATGCCACATTCATCAGAGAAAAGAGAATGGTGGAAATTTTTAATAGATGGCATATATCATTTAAAGGCAACAGGAAGAACGATCCTGAAACGTTCTTACAAAATTTAAGAGAATGCAAAGAATCACACGGCTTCTCGGCAGAAGAAATAATGCTTTCCTTGCCAGCAGTATTAGATGAGGATTCATACGACTGGTTCAAAAGAGACAAATGCAATTGGAGGACGTTTAGTGATTTCGTTGAAGCTTTCAAACTCCAATACGGAGTAGAAGATGCACAAATAAGCTTACGCAGAACTGCAGACTTAAGAACTCAAGGAGCTAACGAAGATATAGATACATTCTTGCAAAAATTGAGAGGAATGTTCGATCATTTTAAGCCACCAATTTCACTGCAAGAACAACTTGATCAAGCATACAGAAACCTGCAGCCAAGTTATAGAGCGAGAATAGAAAGGCATCACTTTAATGACTTCACCGAATTACAAAGATTAGGTAAGAAAGAGGAGTCCAGACGCTATCTGAATGAAGCATATAGCCCACCTCCACCAATCACAATTTCAGGACTACAAAGATTTGCTTATGTAGATCCCACGCAGCCTAAGTCGCGCAAAGTAGCAGCAGTAACAAATGAGCCAAAACCCAAAGATCCAGAAGCTTTACAAAACACTGAGCCAGCAACCCCAGCAACAAATTTTAATTCACCCAAACAAACCCAGCAGCCATTCCCAAAGCGAAACAACCCAAAGGTGAATAACAATCAGCAAAAGCAATATGTCGATGCAGTAAAGAATGAAAATGCTAATCAGCAACGAGCACAAGCACAACAAAATTATAATTCTAACAGAAGCAACTGGCAAAAGCAAAGACAATGCCAACAAAATCCCAGCAGCCAATACCAACAAAATCCAAGCAGCCAATACCACCAAAACCCCAGCAGCCAAAACCAGCAGCGAAACAATCAAAATCAGCAAGCAAATAGCCAATATAAATACTCGAACTCGAAAGCGCCGATTATCTTCAATCATCCGCGCAAACAGAACGAGCCATGCTACAGTTGCAATAAAGTGGGCCATTGGGCAGCAGAATGTCCGAATCAACGCTGTCGAGGTTGCGGTACACCCGGCGTTTACGTTAGAAATTGCCAGAGATGCAACTCAAATCAGGCAGCGGGAAACTTCAACCACAGGAGATAAAGACCCGTATTTCCTCAACCCAGCTCCCTAAAGGGTCGGAGCCATCCCAAGTAGCAAGTAATCAATCGCTTATTCAACATATCCCCAATATTGACCCCAGGCATTATTTTAATCTAGAAATAAATGGCCATAAAATAATTGCACTCTTAGACGATGGAGCAACAAAATCTTTTCTAGGAGGCAATATAGGAGCTCTAGTGCAACACAAATTAAAAGCATCGCAATGCCCTGCAGTTAAGGTAGCAGACGGCACAGTTATTCCTGTCCAGGGCACAGTCAACATCACAATTAAAATTGATGGAGACGAAATAGTCATGCCATTTGAAGTCGCAGACGGATTACACTACGACTGTATACTTGGAATCGATTTCAAACGCAAAATTAATATGAGCATCAACTATGAAGATGACACCTGGTGGACGAATAAAGGCGTAATACACAAAGTTTACCCCGAAGGCAACGATCCCAGTTGTATTCCAGCAGTAGCAAGTATAGGAGGATTAAAGCGAGCCAACCAGGAGCAAATAGATAGAATGCACCGACTATTAGATGAATTAATTCCCCGAACACCCCAAACCCTAGGAGTAACTAATTTAACGAGCCTCAAGTTAGATGTGCAAGGAGCAGAGCCAATAAGACAGCCACGCCGCAAATATTCACCAAAAATGCTTCAAGCAGGCTATGAAGAGATAGATCGGATGTTAAGAGAAGACATAATAGAGCCTTCGCAAAGCCCATGGTGCAGCAAGCTATCATCACGACAAAAACATTCGAGGAACACATGAAATGGCTCAGAATAGTCCTAGTAGCCCTAAAGAAAGCCAATCTGCAATTAAATCGAGAAAAATCAGAATTTTGTTGTCCAGAAGTCACTTATCTTGGATATAAGATAAACGAATTAGGTTTGCAAACTAACCAAGATAAAATTAAGCCAATCTTAGAGTATCCAGCACCGAAGAATTTGAAACAACTAAGACGTTTCAACGGCTTAGTGGGATGGTACTCTAGATTTATTAAAGATTTAGCCAAGTATAGAACGCCATTAAGTTATCTAAGCAAGAAAGGTGTCAGATGGCAATGGCATCAAGATCAACAAGATGCATTTGAGAAAATCAAATTAGCCCTAACAGAAGCCCCAGTTTTAGCCCGCCCCGATTTTTCTATTCCTTTTACCCTTCAAACGGACGCAAGCGATTACGCAATAGCAGGCGTATTGACGCAGGAGATCAACGGCGAAGAACATCCTATTCATTATGTAAGCAGGACTTTAAGCAAAGCAGAGCGCAATTATACGGTCACAGAGAAAGAATGCTTAGCAGTTCTCTGGTCCGTAGAAAGGCTGAAAGGATACCTGCTAGGTGAAAAGTTTACGGTAATCACGGACCATCACAGCCTCCTGTGGTTAAACCGACTTAAAGATCCAGCTGGTAGGTTAGCCCGTTGGAATACGATCTTGCAAAATTACAACATAAAATTTGTACATCGCAAAGGAGCAATGCATAATGTCCCAGACGCCTTATCAAGAGCCTTTGAAGAAGCAGAAGCCATAGCAGCAGCATTAACATTAAATACCAATAACCCATGGTATCAAGAGAAAATGCGAGCCGTTGCAAAATTTCCCAATAAATACCCTGACCTCAGAATTTCCAATAACGTGCTATATGTCCACCGTCCTAATCCCCTGGTAGACCCCTTCATACCTGACCTAGACGCATGGAAATTAATCTTGGCAGAAAGTGATCGCGAAAAAGCCCTATATGAAGCCCATTATACACCTCAGGCAGGTCACTTAAGTATCGACAAGACCTACGCAAAACTAGCCACGCATTATTATTGGCCAGGCATGTATTACGATACGTGCAATTATGTAAAAGCATGCCAAGAATGCCAAGCGCACAAAAGCAGCCAACAAGCCCCACCAGGTCTAATGGAAGGACGCAACATAAGCCAACCATGGACAGTGGTAGCAGCAGACATTATGGGACCAAAGCCGCCAACGAAGCAAGGATTTAGATACATAATCGTGTTTGAAGACCTATTCACCCGCTATATAGAGATGAAACCTTCTACGACGAGCTGATGCAAAAAGTGTCCTACAAGCCTTCGACGAAGTCATTATTAATAGATGGGGTTGTCCAAAATATCTCGTAACAGATAATGGGACAGAATTTGCCAATAAATTGGTTACCGAACGACTAACGCAATACGGAATTGTGCAGACAACCATTCCGCCATATTTTGCACAAGCAAATCCCGTAGAGCGAGTTAATAGGAACATAAAGCCGATGATAAACAGTTATCTAGCAGACGATCACCGAGACTGGGATAGATATCTCGGAGAATTTAATTTCGCGCTAAATACAGTTGTGCACTCGTCAACCAAATATAGCCCAGCATTCCTCAACTTAGGCAGAAATCCCACCCCAGTAGCTCTCCTACGAAAACATATAGAATTTCCAAAGCAAATACCAGCCCCAGATACCGATCAATGGGTAGAACGCCTACATAAACTTCCCAAAATATATGACTTAGTAAAAAGGCATATTGATTTAGCAACAGCCAGACAAGCCAAGTACTATAACAAAGGTAGACGCGATATACAATATCAGTTAGGAGACCTAGTTAGGTACTGAAATCGCATCTTATCATCAGCAGACAACTTTATAGCAGCCAAACAAGCCCCCAAATTTATAGGCCCCGCAAAAATTATTCAAGTATTCTCACCCACAGTTTATTTAATAGAAGATGTACAAACGAAACGCCAAACTAAAGTGCACATAACAGAGTTGAAACGCCATATTGCACCGCGCAATATCTCAACCCTCATCCCAAATATTCCCGTCCCACAACCAGGAAGAGCCCAAACCACCCCAAGTAATCCAAAACATGATGCCCCCCCAACGAAAAGAGGTCGCCCCCGAAAGCAGCAAGCCATTACACCCAATTTAGGGAATAGCCCGCAAAGAATGCCGCTTAGACCGCGCAAATAATAGATTCTCGCGAATAAAGTAAAATGGCGAAATCAAAGGAAAATTTAGTGAGTTTAGGCATTAGTTAGTAAAATAAAACAAATTGTAGATGGATAGAACAGGGCAGGCAGCGTCCGCTCTGAAACGAGCACGAGGCCGTGGACGGTTCGTCCAACCAAGAGCCACTGTTCGACCGGGTGAGGAGGAGCTGGAAACAGTTCTAGCTAGATTAGATCTAGCACGACCACCCAGCCCCACCCCACCACAACAAGAGCCAACCACCCCCAGCAGCCAAAGGAGAACCTGCCCAGGAACGCGCGCATGCGTAAGAGGAAGACGCCACCTCTGCGAAAGGGATGACGTCCCCTCATCCAGCTGGGCAGCTCCACTAGAAGCCACGCCGAGCCAAGAGGTCCAAGAAGCCTCCCATACCCCTACTATCCCAACCATCCACCCTCCCATCTTCGACTTCAACTTCCCTCCCCAACCTATAATAACCCGTCCCGTATTAGATCCCCAAACCAACCTCTACACATATATCCACATCCCTGTCAACATCCCTCCCCAAAATCCCCTTATTCCCAACATTTCCTCAGTAACAGCATCCAATTCCCAAATAGCCTCCGCACCCTTCCCATTGCCCCATCAAGCCCATCCCGAACCCCAGCCTCTAATGTCCCTGAATGTTCCCAAACCCTCCCAGAAGCCACAACCCCTAATGTCCCTCCAACTTCCCCAAGCAGAGCCGACCCCATCCCTCCCAAACATTCCCTACCCAGTCAGCAACCCAACAACGAGCCAAGCAGCCGAGCCAACCAACGAGCCACCCCCACAGCAGAAATACATCCCTCGCCCGCCGCCCGCAGAATGCCGTCCATATTGTTGGAACTGCGGCCGGGAGGGACACAGTTGGCGGAATTGTCGTTCAGACAGAACGACATTCTGCAAGAACTGCGGAACGATGGGGGTAGTAACCCGCGATTGCCCGCGATGCGGGGAAAATTACAAAGCCCTAAGGGCAGAATATTTTAGGAGCCGTAGGCCCTTGTAAACTTCTTTTTATATATAATTTTTTATTTTTATTATAAATAATAGTTAAAATCATAAGTTTTTTTCTTTCACCTATAAGTGCAAATTATGTAGCAAATAGTTGTTCAGTTTTTTTTTATTAGTTAAATTACACTAGCCAAATATCAAGCAGCAGGAGGAAACGCACAAGCAAGAATTGCATTTAATTCAAAGCACAGGTTTGCACTTATCTTACTAATATTATTATTTTTTTATATATATATTTAAATATATTATGTACATAAAGGTATGAGTATGGATGCAACATGTAAGTAAGCAAGAGTGAGAGATCCGCGACCGCGAAAAATAGCTCTCAAAGCGCATTATATAATTATAAAGGGTATGCCAGTCGTTGTTCAAATATCTAGTATAATTAGTAAATTAGCAAATTATTTATCACACATTCAGCGCGCACTATACACAGTATGTCCAGCCAAGCAGCAGTCAATCAAGACTGAAAACAAATACACCGCCATAATAGCACGAGCTATTTAAGACCTAGTTTTAATTTCCAAATTCTAAGATTGCGTACTCACCCCACCAATAGGCTAAAGCGTGCAATATTCTATTATATTATTAAGTTTTTTGTATTAATTCAGTTACGACTCCGCGTAACTTCAGTTTGGTGGGGGGGAGTGTGACAAGGCAAGTGTGCCTGTCATGGTGCAAAGCGAACACACACACATTCCTACCTACCTATTACCCAATACCTACCTAAACCGTATACTAAAGAAGCCTAGCATCGAGCACACATATCCCTAGCTACCTATATAAGAAGATTACCCCACTAAAGCCGAACAAGCTACACCCTGGAACAGAAGCGGAGCCAGCACACACAAGAGTCGAGGAAACCAGTAGCCACCAAGAAGCTACATGCAGGGTGAGCAGCACTCGAAGAGCCTGGAGACATCAGCTGAGTTCAAAGGCAGCATAAGAGCATGGATAGGGCATCGAGGTCCAAAATACCAAGAAGACGGCTGTTGCAGCAATCATAACAGCATATCCGTAATAGCCTCAAGCCAGAAGGAGCCATCCAACAGCAACGGACTCGTACAGGGAGATCAACCTGTAAGGCATAATCATGAGTATGTTTTCAAGACTAAGGAGCAGGTAGGAGTACACAAGACTGTGTACAGGAGTAGAGGTGTATAGGAGCCAGGGTTAGAGGTTATGTGAGCATAAACATTGCTCACATATACTAACTAAATAACAAGGCACCTGTCAAGTTACTCCTTACCGTATTATAGCAGCCGCGCCATAGACCCGAGGAACAGCCTCCGGAGCCGACGTCGTGAAGAGACGTCTCAGCAGCCAAGAAGCCACGAAGTAGAGAGAGACGGAGATAGCGACACGTATATGCATCCGCCGAGCAGCCACGACCCGTTAACCACGGCAGTAAGGTTCGTCGGCCATCTGGAAATAAACTCACGGATCTATTAGCCGATAATTAATAAGGAACGAGATTATAATTACCAAATAGCAGCCTCGTCGTCGCCAGCTCGTCGTCGCCAGTCGTCGTCGTCGTCGTCTCACTCGAACCATAACAGAACGCCAACAACAACATCAAGCCGCTCTCGCTGTAAGGCCGCGCTCGCACTGCGCGGAGACGGTCGCGACGCATGCGCGCGGCGCTCTCGCAGGACGAAGGCACGCAGAGAGCTCGGGAACTCGGCCGTGACGAGACGCAGCGAGGTTACGATTGAGCGCCATTTCGACCGTTTCACGTACGATACTAAGAGTCCGGAGAGTGTGCACCGGGTGCAACTGAGAGAGCGAGATTGTAACAAGGTTGGTGCAAAGTGCTATCCCTACCGTGTTCCTCTCCTCGTAAGGTGTGTGTGCCGCAATTCCCCTTTTCGCGTATTCGCACACGTGGCCGGCGTCGCCATTTTCGTCGATCGAGCGGGTATTCGATCGAGCAATAGCTATATCGCCGCGCGTGAAATTATACTGAACCAAATATCGAGCCCTCACGCCGTTATACTTAATTAAGTGTTATTATTAATAATTAGCAGCCGTTAATATTTAGCCGCGAGCACGACTGGCAACCGTGTACTTAATTACTATCGTATAATAAATTCCTTCTTAATTTATCATTGATATTAATTTCATCACCCGCACCCTGATCCCCAGTGCGGTGTGACAATATATATATATATTATAGTAGTAATTAATTTAATCTAATCAAATATTTCACAGATATTCGCAAATATATGTATAGAGTAAGAATAAAAAAATGTTACATTAAGTAAATCAACAGTTTAATAAAAAAAGTATTTATTTGTATGTGGTAAATAAGTTTTAGTTTGTAGTATATAATTACCTAAATAAAAATAAAATAAGTTTAAACGAAGTTACTGCATATTATTTGTAAGTAGTTATTATAATATTTTAAAAGAACATTTACTTAATATAAGTAAATTATTTCTAAGTTTAGTAGAATTTTGTGTTGTAATAATTAAACATAAATTGAAATTAAGAAAGTATGTCGTTGACTTTAAAAAGGCCTGATTAGAATGAACTAATTAAGAAACTTGTAACAAGTAAATACTTACTTAACTTAAGAGTATTTATGTGAGTAAACTAAATTAAAAAAGCAGAAGATAATTTTTTACAATTATTGTTTTAACTTTATAGTTATATTTACTGTAACGGGGTACAATCTCTCGCGTCGGTAGGGGTAAAGGGATCGGTTGCTGCGGCACTGCCTAGTTATACTCCCTAGGCGGTGCTCCGAGAGTGCGCGGCGGATTCAAATCAGTGAACCCCGCGCACGACCTACCGTTGCGATGTCCGTTAACAACTGCGAGATTACTTGTCGATCTCGCGTCTTTGTACAGCTAAAACGTTGTGAGCTGAAAAGGACCGCGAATAAAAGGGATAAATTCGCGGTAAGTTTACCTCGGCCGCTCCTAAAACGGAGAGGGCGGTATTCGGGATAACGGGAATAACGTACGCCGGTAATCAATAATTAAACTCGTACTCGGATATTGATTACATATGAATTGTATTCAAGATAAAGAAATATAAATAAAGTTTAACATAGAATAAGGAAATAACAAAACTCGCGCACTCGCGACGAGGTGTAACCACCGGGGGCCTTATTCAGTAATTTTAACGCAAGCGCTAAGTACAATTTAACGCCAAAATTTGTCGATAAAAGTCACTTAACGAACAAATTTTGGCGTTAAATCGTACTTAGCGCTTGCGTTAAAATTACTGAATAAGGTCCCGGGGTTACTCGCACTTTCTCTCTTTCTAGCACGCGTACGCGGTCGCCCGTTAGCTTCCTCGCCGTCGCGCGCGGGCGAGATTCGCCGATCCCTAACTTAAAGATATAGCCGTAAAGAGAGTCTTTACGGCTTCGGCGGATCGCGAGTGGTGCACCACGTACCTTGAATCTCGATTCTGCCCGTCGATGCGTTCAGCTTCGCCTGTTTTCCCTCTCTCCGTCGGGCTCTCGCGCGCGGCAACTTCGCCGTCCTCGCAGGTTCCTGGGAGTCGCTGGAGCTGTGCACTTAACACCAGCACGCTCACTCCACCGAATTACTCACTCTTCACGGCGCGAAACCCAGAACCCGAGCAAGAATCCGCGATAACGATTCTTTTTCTCTTGCCACGAATTAGCAAGGAAGGCGTTACCGGCGACGTGTCTGTGTACGATGACTCGCATAAACTCTCTATACTCTCCTCAGTCAGCTTGCGCGTCGGACCATTATTAGTCCTTACGCGGCTTACGCGCGGACTTTCCCGATCACCTACGAGCTTTTCCGATCGTCATTCGCTCGTTATAAGATATAGCTTCATACGCATAAGAGTATGTAGCTTACCTTTACATTACTAACTGTAATTAACAGTATGAAAGATTATTATATTTTAGCCTACTGAAAATTAGTTGTTGTACGCAATATATACATTTGAATTAAGGTATTTAATAATTTCTATTTCGAATTTATACATTTATAACGCAAAATGTAACGCATTAATGACAGTAGTTCGCAACGCTTGTGTTTATATAAGTTAAATTTGGGTATATATACTGAACAACCAAATGTTTAATCGATTGCGAGATACCGAAAATCAAGGATCCACCTAGTGGACAATAGCAAAACTATAGAAGCGCGAAATTCAAACATAAGTTCTACTCGACATATATATAATTTACTCCTAAATTTTGAAATTATTTTTTTACATAAACTAGAGCTATGATTAAAATAATTATTTATTAATACTATTATTAACTATTATTTTATTTTAAACATTTTATTGAAAATATACAACATAGTAAAATTTTGTTTACTATGATAATATACTGTTATCGGAAATATAATGTTTTAAATCGGACAAAATATGCTCATTATATAATTTAAAATCTGAAAGGTTCTTATAATTTACGAGACCCCAATCAGCTGTATCGATTATTTCATACGCACTAATCTGTCTATGAATAGCAGAAATTTTAAGTTTACAGTAAACAAAATAAACGTTTTCTTTTTTATCGATGATAATGTACTTAATTTTTCCAAATGAAAAATGAAAATCTCTGTCGCTTATATTAATAACATTATTTACTGAATATTGTGTTCCATTTATAAATACTCATTTGATGGCAACATTTTTGCAAAACATTCGAAATGCTCGACGAGATGTATCTTTATTCTGTTTTTACTGTGAATAATTTCGTCTGTAAAACCAATTCTTTGTATATTAGCCTGTAAGCAAATTGCAATTGGATTTTTATGGCAACAGTGTAACAAGGATTTTTTCTGCTAGTCATGATCTTACATGTTTGTTTTAAAACTTTAGGTTTCCCTTTAAATGTAATGGACGACATATACTTTAATGGACCAAATTTTTTCATAACTCTAGCATACTGAGTAATAATATGGTGCTTAAATATAAAGTTTGAATTGAAAATTGTTGCATGTAAAGATAAATATTTTGTATATAATTGATTAAATGAATCAATGACTTCCAAATTAATGGAATCCGATGTCACGTTGCACATCATCATACGTAAAATAAGATATAATTCCCAATGTTTACTTTTACTGTTTACTAAATCTCCAATATACAAATTAAGATTCATGACTAAGGTTAACATTTCAGATGAAGATAAAATGATCATTTCATTTTTTATTAAATCTTTTAACAGGGCCGTTGGTATATTAGAATTAGCATTGTAGTTGAAGCACTCAATACGTTAATTTAAAACTTCTAACGAGAAACTGTTGTCAGTAAATATAAAGTAATTAAATATTTTCGCGATGTCAACTCTGCAAATTCCTTCTAGATAATCATGCATTGGATCAACAGAAAAATTTTCTGCTACATCTACATGAAAGTTTTCAATGTCATTAATTGCACAAATTTCTCGAACTCCAAACGATAGCTCGTTACAGTGTTGAACGTAATTTTTTTTATTTCTAATTAAATTATCTAATTCAACTTTCTGTGTTTTTAGTAAACTTTTCTCAATTGTACAAATTCTACAAGAATAATGGGAATTAAAACTTTTAAGATAGCCTAAAATGGTATTTAATCCTAAATTGTCTCCAACAATATTTGTCAAATTAAAAAATATGTTTTTTTCTTCGCCCTCAACGTTGACAGTTATTCCAACTTTTTGCAAGTCAATTATTTGTTGAATCGAATGATTAAAGATTTTTTTGTTTCCCAAAATACTGTGGTCTATATAATTATTTAACTGGCAGATAAAAATATTTTCAAGTTTACTTGCGTACTTAATAGGAATGATGGGAATTGTATAGTACAAAGCTCCAATCTTTCGCAAGGATCGATGGGAACCGAGCGGATCATTAATTTCGAAATCGTCGAAATATAATACTAACGGAAAAACAATTTTATTAGCAACACCTAGTTCTTTCCAAAAATCCACTTGTATTAAGGGGGTTCCAAAGTCAATTTTATGACTGAATTATCGACCTGCCGTCGATATAGTAGGTTGCATTATCAGTATACTACGCCATCTAGCGTACGATTCAAATGATGTCGGTAGATGGCGTAGTTATACTAACACTGTGATTTGATTTTGTGGAGATAACATAACCTAAGCTTGAAATTTATTCTTTATTGATCAAGAGCCAAAAAAATTTTTTTTTTCTCTAACTTTGAGAATGTCTTTTTAGCGTGTATGATAAATTCAGGATTGATTACTCATTATAGAGTGGGCAATCAGACTTACAGTTCTGTACTTGCATAGTTACAAGCAATTGATACTTTTACTCACTATGGAGTGACAACAATTTTAATGAATTGTTCAATTTTTTAATAACTAAAATTAAATATAATAATTACGAACAGTTATTAGCAATCATTGGGCTTGCGTGAAAAATCCTATTCTATAACTCAAATTATAGAATATCTTAATCCAATAAATGTTTTGTAATAGCGTGTAAGATATTTATAAATAATAATTGTATACTGCTATTTATAATTAAATCATTTAAAACATTTTTCTTTTCATCATTTTTTTTATAATTATAAACCTTTTTTATAAATTCAGTTACGTACTGAAATATTTTTAATGCCTTAATCCCATAAATTTAGGATTGATTACTCATTATAGAGTGGGCAATTAGGCTTACTCACTATGGAGCGACAACAATTTTAATAAACTGTTCAATTTTTTAATAACTTAAATTAAATATAATAACTATGAACAGTTATTAGCCAACATTGGGCTTGCGTGAAAAATCCTATTCTATAACTCAAATTATAGAATATGTTCCAAAACCTCAAATTTTAAATTAAATTCGAGCAACAGCACATTTACTCATACAAATATACGACACTCGTTATTTCTTATATTGTTCACGCGCACACATACACAAACACAGTGTTTACGTTTAGGCAACGTTTCTACGCTCAGACTCGTACTCAACGCGGACGTAAACGCATGTACGACAGTGTAAGCGCGGATACACGATTCATGTACTTTCTAATATTTTTGTACAGTTAGTTATAAGTAAAGTTAAATGCGTGACAATTGTGGAGTTAATCATTTCTCAAAGCACCTATTGCACCTCTTTCTCCAACTTGCCTTTATTCTCGTACTTTTCCAAGACTTTTCGCAACATTTGCTGGTCCTTCGAGCCGGATTAGGATTGTATTTTCCGGACTACATCGTGACTTGGGAATCTACAGAGGCAAGTTTTATTGGTTATTAATGCATTTATACAATTGTCCACATCTGCATCAAAGGCATTGAACAAGGTATTGCTTCATGAAGTTCAACTTAATAGGCATCAATCTACTCAGAAAAATTCAAGGAATCTAAGTGTGGAAAATACGATTTTTTTCGATAAGTGACTCGTGTGCAACCATTGTTTTTAAATATACAAGTTAAGTTTTATTTCAGTGCCTTGTGTAATTACATCTCTCTCGAATTCTCGAAGTGCTTACAAGGTTTTGGCAAAGGTATCGTGTGTGTTTACGTTCGGGTATTAACTCTCATAGCGTTGTTTACGCGTTGACTCTCGAACTCTCATCGCTCTCTCTCTCTTATTTTCGAACTTTATCGTCACGTAAAGCACGATAAAGTTTACAGTGAATTTTCTCAAACTCACTCAAGTCTTCACGCGTTTATTACGTGTCTCTCTCTTACTATTAGATAATCAATCTCCGAGTTATCATGTCGCTTCAAGAGCTCATCCAAGAGCAAACGAATTGCCTGATGGGCATTTCTCGAGCGTTTATCAATTTGAAAAAGAAAGGACAACCGACAACGGGTACCATCGAAGCTCGTCGAAATGCTATGCGCGCAAAGTGGGACGCTATCGTAACCCAACACAAGAAAATTCTCTCTATCAAAACAAAGGCAGATGACGGCTTAACTTATTTCAAGGACAATTTTTTCGAACATGCTGAGGAAACGTATTTAGACGAAGACGCTAAATTTATCGACGCTGCCTTAACGTTGATTCCGCAACAACAATCGACATCATCAGTCGGTAATGTAAGAACTGTTTCAACCGGCACTCCACGAAAATTGCCTGCTATTGAACTTCCAACGTTCTCAGGAAAATACTGTGATTGGACATCGTTTAAAGATTTATTTCAAGCTCTCATCGAAAATTGTAATAGTTTATCCGATGTAGAACGTTTGCATTATTTAAAGGCTAGCCTCACGGATGATGCGGCTAAAACCATCAAGAATATTTCCATCACAGCTGAAAATTATCGTCGTGCCTGGGATCGACTCGTCGCGCATTACGATAATAGAAAATCACTTGTTAATGCCGCTTTGACTTCCTTGTTTCAGATCAGCAATCTTACATCAGAAACTTCAAGTGAACTTAGACGTTTAAGAGATTCCGTCAATGAATCCAAGGAAACATTGGAAGCACTTCAACGACCGGTGCAGCACTGGGATGACATCTTGGTATTCATCGTGGTTCAACGCTTGGACTCCCGCACGCGCCGAGATTGGCAAACGTCTCAAAGTGAATCAACGGAACCTGCTAAGTATGGCGATCTAGATAAGTTTTTAAAACATCGTATCGAGACGCTCGAACTTGTCGAACCTTTCAAAAGGTCGATAACCACTGATCGTGCATCGTCTCATAAGAAGTCATTCGGTTCTGCCTTCAAATCGTCAGATGCTAATTCTCGAATTACGGCACATGCTGCAACTCACAAAGAACAGCAATGTTCTTATTGCAAAGGAAATCATTTTATTGCCTCATGCAACTCTTTCCATTCGATTACTCTCGACAAACGCCGTTCATTTGTAAAGGATAATAACCTTTGTTTTAATTGTTTAGGCTCCCACCGAGTTAAGGACTGTCACAGCAAGAAAACCTGTAAGACATGTCAAAATCGTCATCACTCGCTACTGCACATTGCCTCGGAGTCAAATGAACCTCAATCAACTACACTGAAGGCGGAGTCTTCAAGCAAATCGGAGAACGTTCTCTCAACTTCAGTCTCTTCTCATGCAGTAAAGGCAACTTTATCTAGACGGACGATTTTGCTTGCAACTGCGCGAGTTATAGGCTTCTCTAAACTTCAAAGGCAATGTGAAGTAAGAGCACTTATCGACCCGTGCTCAGAAGCATCTTTCATCTCTGAATCTCTCGCCCAACGGTTGAAATTGACTCGTCAAGCGGTTCTCGTGCCTGTTACTGGAGTCGGCGCTACTCGGTGTCAAACAGTTAAAACACAGGCAGCCGTATCAATTTCATCACATTTTGATACCTCTCAATCATGGAATTTCAAAGCTTTAATTTTATCTCGTCTTACAGACTACTCACCATCTCCGTTCGTGTGGAAAACTTCAACCGAACTAACCGATGGCCTTATCATGGCGGACCCTCGACTAGAATCAATGGACTCGATAGAGATGATTATAGGCGCAGACGTTTACCCGAAATTAATTCTTGATGGTCTCAAGAAAAGCACGGACGGAGATCTCATCGCTCAATCCACGCATTTAGGTTGGGTTCTCACCGAAGCAGTGCCTCAATACACTATTGAATCTCAAAGTCCTCGGTCGGTAACTAGTCACCAAATAGTAGTCGATCGAGATCTATCAGAAATCTTGGAACGCTTTTGGCAACAAGAAGTTGTTGTGCCTTCATCTCAAGCACTCACAGCAGACGAAGTTGAGTGCGAAAATCATTTTGTATCTACCCACATTCGAACTTCTGAAGGAAGATATATACTTCGCTTGCCCTTCAGGCAAAATAAATCTCATCTAGGAGACTCGATATCAGCAGCTACCTCGATGCTACATCATATGGAACGTAGATTTGCTTCAAATACAGATCTACATAAACAATATCAGAGCTTTATGCAAGAATATGTTGCGCTTGACCACATGCGCGTAGTTAACGACTCAGACGATAAGTTACCTAGAAAGGAGAGCTTCTACCTGCCTCATCATGGTGTTTTCAGAGTCACAGGAGACAAGAAGAAACTAAGAGTCGTTTTCAATGGTTCTGTAAAACTCAATCAAGGATTGACCGTCAACGACTGCCTTCATGTGGGTCCGAAACTGCAAACGGAGACTTTCGATATTTTGCTTCGTTGAAGGATGCATCGATTTGTCTTCTCAGCTGACATCGAAAAGATGTTTCGTCAAATTCTTATCCATCAAGAAGATCGACGGTATCAAAAAGTTCTTTGGCGTTCAACAACTGATCAACCTATCAAGACGTTTTGCCTCTCGACCGTCACTTATGGTCTTGCTAGCTCTCCATATCAGGCAATACGAACTTTACATCAGCTTGCTCAGGACGAATCTAATAAGTATCTATCAGCTTCTCGAACTCTATTACGTAATAGTTACGTTGACGACATTTTAGCTGGAGGAGACACCCTCGAAGAAACCATATCTCTACAGAAAGAGTTAACTGCTTTACTCAAGGCGGGCGGCTTTCCATTAAGCAAATGGACCGCCAATCACCCAAAGATACTATCGGCGCTGCCTTCTCATCATGTAGCTCCTTCTCTTCCACGTACTTGGCATCAAACAGAAGCTTTTCAAATGCTAGGCATTTCGTGGCAACCGATTGAAGACTGCTTTTCATTTTGCCTGACTAAGGAGCCAATCAAAACCGAAACAACGAAGCGGAGCACGCTCTCATTTATCGGGCGTCTTTACGATCCAGTTGGGTGGATTACACCAATCACAGTCACCTTCAAGATTTTTATGCAGAGTCTTTGGCACATCGGACTCAATTGGGACGACCCACTTCCAGGTGATTTACAGAATCGCTGGAATCAATGTTTAGAAAAATTGGATGATCTCAATTTTTATCGAATTCCTCGTTGGACTGGGTTGACATCAACTCTAGCATTTACTGAACTTCATGGATTTGCAGATGCCTCTGAACGGGCTTACGGTGCAGTCGTTTATCTACGTACTGTAAACGTGTCAGATGAGGTGAGCTGTATCATTTTAACCTCAAAAACCAAAGTTGCTCCACTTAAGCAAGTCTCGTTGCCTCGTTTGGAGCTTTCTGCCGCTCATTTACTCGCTAGACTTGTAAAACGGGCGCAATCTACAATCGAACTAGGTGAGGTTGCCTGTCACCTATGGTCAGACTCAACGATCACTCTCTCATGGATCAGAGGTCATCCTACTCAATGGAAGACGTACGTCGCAAACAGAGTGTCCGAAATACAAACGACACTCCCTCAAGCTTACTGGCATCACATTGCTAGTAAGAAGAATCCAGCGGATCTTGCCTCTCGGGGCACATCAGCGCAAGAGTTGATCTCATCTACCTTATGGACAAATGGACCGGATTTTCTAACGTCATCTACAAATTCTTGGCCTCCAGATGTAAACTTTTCGGTGAGCCAAGATTGCCCTGAAATACGTTCAACATCAAGTCTTAGCTCCAAGATAATTCATCAAGAGAACGAGATCCTAGTAGATATCTCAACTCTAAACCGGCTGTTACGCGTTACCGCTAGGTGTTTCGAGTTCATTCAGAAACTCAAAAAGCAGGCTACATAAAAAATGTCTCAAAACATTTCATCAAATGACGGCACAGTGGAGTTGACTCCGTGTATACTCCTCAATACCCTCAATTTTTGGATCCATCAAACTCAAGTTTTGTTTTTCAAGGAGGAATTGCGCTCATTGGCTCGTGGATCATCAATTCCAATCAAGAGCTCTGTTAGTCGCTTATCGCCATATCTCGATGATGAAGGATTACTTCGAGTGGGAGGACGACTTCAACACTCCCTTTTACATCCGGAAGAAAAGCATCCGATCATTCTGCCTTCGTCATCACACCTATCACTTTTGATAGTTCGAGATGCTCATAACAAGACATTACACGGTGGAACACAGACCACCCTCAATTATATCAGGCAAAAATTTTGGATACCTCGTGGAAGACAACTTGTCAAAAGGGTACTGTTCCAATGTTTGCCTTGTTGGCGTCATCGATCAATACCATCTACTCAAATTATGGCCAATTTACCTAAATCAAGAGTGCAACCATCGAGACCATTCCTACATGCAGGAGTAGACTATGCAGGACCCATCAACGTGAAGTGTTCTCCAGGAAGAGGGCAAAAATCATACAAGGGATATATCGCCGTATTTGTTTGTTTTACGACGCGTGCTGTCCACCTCGAAGCTGCTTCAGGTTACTCCACCAATGATTTTTTACATGTTTTTCGCAGATTTACCGCACGTCGAGGCATTTGCGCGACTTTATCAAGTGATTGCAGTACCAACTTCATCGGTGCGGATCGAGAACTTCGCGGTCTTTTTGAGACAGCTAAACTTCAAAATCAAGACATCGCTCGTCATCTGGCAAACGACGGAACTGAATGGCGACTCAACCCCCCTTCGGCTCCTCATTTTGGAGGATTGTGGGAAGCGGCGGTTAAATCGGTGAAGTTTCACCTCAAACGAGTTATAGGTGAAGCTTTGTTAACGTTTGAAGAGATGAGCACCATGCTCTCTCAGATCGAGGCATGCCTTAATTCAAGGCCATTACAACCTCTCACGGACGACCCATCGGATCTCTCCGTCCTCACGCCAGCACATTTTCTTATCGGGGACACTCTTACCACCGTGCCTGAACCATCAACTCTAGACATTGCAACTCCTCGTCTTTCTCGTTGGCAACTGCTTCGCCAAATGTATGAACATTTTTGGTCGAGATGGTCTACAGAATATCTTCAGGAACTGCAGCAAAGACCTAAATGGCGAACCCAACAACGCAACGTCGAACCCGGAAAAATGTGTCTTATACGCACAAATCTCCTGCCTCCATGTAAATGGTCATTTGCACGAATCATCGAGACATTACCAGGGAAGGACGGACTCGTGCGAGTTGTCAAACTCAAAACAGCAACATCAACACTCATTAGACCGATATCGAAGATTTGCATTCTGCCTTTCGATCAGGAAGATACTGATTCACCACGGACTGGTGAAGGCGGGCGGGATGTTCCAAAACCTCAAATTTTAAATTAAATTCGAGCAACAGCACATTTACTCATACAAATATACGACACTCGTTATTTCTTATATTGTTCACGCGCACACATACACAAACACAGTGTTTACGTTTAGGCAACGTTTCTACGCTCAGACTCGTACTCAACGCGGACGTAAACGCATGTACGACGTAGGGTTAGTTATAAGTAAAGTTAAATGCGTGACAATTGTGGAGTTAATCATTTCTCAAAGCACCTATTGCACCTCTTTCTCCAACTTGCCTTTATTCTCGTACTTTTCCAAGACTTTTCGCAACAGAATATCTTAATCCAATATATGTTTTTTTATAACGTGTAAGCTATTTATAAATAATAATTGTGTACTGCTATTTATAATTAAATCATTTGAAACATTTTCCTTTTCATCATTTTTTTATAATCATAAAACTTTTTTATAAATTCAGTTACGTACTGAAATATTTTTAATGCCTTAATCCGATAAATTCAGGATTGATTACTCATTATAGAGTGGGCAATTAGGCTTACAGTTCTGCACATGCACAATTACAAGCAATTGATACTTTTACTCACTATGGAGTGACAACAATTTTAATAAATTGTTCAAATTTTAATAACTAAAATTAAATATAATAACTACGAACAGTTATTAGCCATCATTGGGCTTGCGTGAAAAATCCTATTCTTTAACTCAAATTGTAGAATATCTTAATCCAATAAATGTTTTTTAATAGCGTGTAAGATATTTATAAATAATAATTGTGTACTGCTATTTATAATTACATCATTTAAAACATTTTTCTTTTCATCATTTTTTTTATAATCATAAAACTTTTTTATAAATTCAGTTACGTACTGAAATATTTTTAATGCCTTAATCCCATAAATTCAGGATTGATTACTCATTATAGAGTGGGCAATTAGGCTTACAGTTCTGCACTTGCATAGTTACAAATAATTGACACTTTTTCTCACTATGGAGTGACAACAGGTTTAATGAATTGTTCAATTTTTTAATGACTAAAATTAAATATAATAATTACGACCAGTTCCAGAATCCAGCATTCAAGCGTTCCTAGTATGGAAAAAAGCACATATGATTAGACTCTTTGACTAGGAACGAGCCCAAGGAACCAGGATGAGCACCATCATTAGCTCACTCAGTAGCTGCAGGGTAGTATATCTTCTAGGAGCTGCACCGCGTCCAAGTCTTAGGAACAATAGCACATACTCAGATTGGCTCCAATGATTGTTGACGGAACAGCAGCACGTACTCAGATAGGCTCCGATGATTGTGGACGCTCAGTGCAGGATTTTCTGTAAATATATTAAAAAATCAGACAAAGCAAACTACTAAATAATGGTATACTGGGAAACAGGAAGAAAGGATGCATAAAAAGGTATACAATTGCCTTTTGATATCAATTGAGAGGTTAGGGGAACACCAACCTTTTCACTTGTAATATAACTATATAAATAACAAAGTTCCTCTACGGCTAAGCAACTTACCTCTAAACAAAATCCACAACTCCACTTTAATCATATAGCGAGCCGGTGTTGAATAAAAAGCATTATGCCATTAGCAATACAATGAAGAACCCGTTGACAGATCGGCAAGAAGCGCGAGTGTATGCGTATATCGATACATGACCGCACGGGCGCACGTCGTACGCGCGCATCATGTCGATTCCAACGCAATGCGCATGCGCGCACGGACTAGACGGGTCGGATCACGACCGACATGAGACACTCGTGGACTTCGTTCAGAAACGTTTTATCATTATATACCTATATTGTTAATTTATAACGGAAAAATATGTTTATTTCAAATATTATAAACGTAGCAGCAATATTTTTAATTTTTCTAGATTGACGTGACACACGCAAATTGAGCAACAAATGCGAGTTCGTGGTGCGTGTACGCAGGCGATCGTCGGAGCGCACGCACCACGAAGTCCTCACTCTCCAACTAATAATAGACATTCAGTATTCTGGTTATTCCTGCGTACTAAAATGCGCCTGTTAATTAATTTACCTTAATATTTAACGTAATCAGAAAATAAGACGACATTGAATACCGAAAGATATTTTTTATAATAATCAAACGGGTTGAATCGAGCGGTAAAAATGACTTCGTGGTGCGTGTACGCAGGCGATCGATGGAGCGCACGAACCACGAAGTCCCCACTCTCCAACTAATAATAGACATTCAGTATTCTGGTTATTCTCTTCGTACTAAAGTGCGCCTGTTAATTAATATACTTAAATTTTTAACTTATTAAGAATAATAAGACGACATTGAATGCTGAAAGATTTTTTTTATAATAATCATACGGGTTGAATCGAGCGATAAAAATGACTTTGTGGTGCGTGTACGCAGGCGATCGACGGAGCGCACGCACCACGAAGTCCCCACTCTCCAACTAATAATAGACATTCAGTATTCTGGTTATTCTCTTCGTACTAAAGTGCGCCTGTTAATTAGTTTACTTTAATATTTAACGTAATCAAAAAATAAGACGACATTGAATGCTGAAAGATTTTTTTTTAAAATATTCATACGGGTTGAATCGAGCGGTAAAAATGACTTCGTGGTGCGTGTACGCAGGCGATCGACGGAGCGCACGCACCACGAAGTCCCCACTCTCCAACTAATAATAGACATTCAGTATTTTGGTTATTCCTACGTACTAAAATGCGCCTGTTAATTAATTTACCTTAATATTTAACGTAATCAGAAAATAAGACGACATTGAATACCGAAAGATATTTTTTATAATAATCAAACGGGTTGAATCGAGCGGTAAAAATGACTTCGTGGAGCGTGTACGCAGGCGATCGATGGAGCGCACGAACCACGAAGTCCCCACTCTCCGAATAATAATAGACATTCAGTATTCTGGTTATTCTCTTCGTACTAAAGTGCGCCTGTTAATTAATATACTTAAATTTTTAAGTATATCTTTAAGAATAATAAGATAATTTTTAAGAATTTTTAAGTATATTTTTAAGAATAATAAGACGACATTGAATGCTGAAAGATTTTTTTTATAATAATAATACGGGTTGAATCGAGCGATAAAAATGACTTCGTGGTGCGTGTACGCAGGCGATCGACGGAACGCACGCACCACGAAGTCCCCACTCTCCAACTAATAATAGACATTCAGTATTTTGGTTATTCCTGCGTACTAAAATGCGCCTGTAAATTAATTTACATAAATGATTAACTTATTCAGAAAAATAAGACGACATTGAATACTGAAAGATTTTTTTTATAATACTCAAACGGGTTGAATCGAGCGGTAAAAATGACTTCGTGGTGCGTGTACGCAGGCGATCGACGGAGCGCACGCACCACGAAGTCCCCACTCTCCAACTAACAATAGACATTCAGTATTTTGGTTATTCCTGCGTACTAAAATGCGCCTGTTAATTAATTTACTTTAATATTTAACGTAATCAAAAATAAGACGACACTGAATACTGAAAGATTTTTTTATAATAATCAAACGGGTCGAATCGAGCGGTAAAAATGACTTCGTGGTGCGTGTACGCAGGCGATCAACGGAGCGCACGCACCACGAAGTCCCCACTCTCCAACTAATAATAGACATTCAGTATTTTGGTTATTCCTGCGTACTAAAATGCGCCTGTTAATTAATTTACTTTAATATTTAACGTAATCAGAAAATAAGACGACATTGAATGCTGAAAGATTTTTTTTATAATAATGATACGGGTTGAATCGAGCGGTAAAAATGACTTCGTGGTGCGTGTACGCAGGCGATCGACGGAGCGCACGCACCACGAAGTCCCCACATTCCAACTAATAATAGACATTCAGTATAATGGTTATTCTCTTCGTACTAAAGTGTGCCTGTTAATTAGTTTACTTAAATTTTTAACTTATCAAGAATAATAAGACGACATTGAATGCTGAAAGATTTTTTTATAATAATCATACGCGTTGAATCGAGCGGTAAAAATGACTTCGTGGTGCGTGTACGCAGGCGATCGACGAAGCGCACGCACCACGAAGTCCCCACATTCCAACTAATAATAGACATTCAGAATTTTGGTTATTCCTGCGTACTGAAATGCGCCTGTTAATTAAGTTACTTAAGTGGTTAACTTATTCAGAAAAATAAGACGACACTGAATACTGAAAGATTTTTTTTATAATAATCAAACGGGTTGAATCGAGCGGTAAAAATGACTTCGTGGTGCGTGTACGCAGGCGATCAACGGAGCGCACGCACCACGAAGTCCCCACTCTCCAACTAATAATAGACATTCAGTATTTTGGTTATTCCTGCGTACTAAAATGAGCCTGTTAATTAATTTACTTAAATGTTTAACTTATTCAGAAAAATAAGACGACATTGAATGCTGAAAGATTTTTTTATAATAATCATACGGGTTGAATCGAGCGGTAAAAATGACTTCGTGGAGCGTGTACGCAGGCGATCGATGGAGCGCACGAACCACGAAGTCCCCACTCTCCGAATAATAATAGACATTCAGTATTCTGGTTATTCTCTTCGTACTAAAGTGTGCCTGTTAATTAGTTTACTTAAATTTTACTTATCAAGAATAATAAGACGACATTGAATGCTGAAAGATTTTTTTTATAATAATCATACGCGGTTGGAATCGAGCGGTAAAAATGACTTTCGTGGTGCGTGTACGCAGGCGATCGACGGAGCGCACGCACCACGAAGTCCCCACATCTCCAACTAATAATAGACATTCAGTATTTTGGTTATTCTCTGCGTACTGAAAGTGCGCCTGTTAATTAGTTACTTAATGGTTAACTTAATCAGAAAAATAAGACGACACTGATAGCTGAAAGATTTTTTTTATAATAATCAAACGGGTTGAATCGAGCGGTAAAAATGACTTCGTGGTGCGTGTACGCAGGCGATCAACGGAGCGCACGCACCACGAAGTCCCCACTCTCCAACTAATAATAGACATTCAGTATTTTGGTTATTCCTGCGTACTAAAATGCGCCTGTTAATTAATTTACTTAAATATTTAACGTAATCAGAAAAATAAGACGACATTGAATACCGAAAGATATTTTTTATAATAATCAAACGGGTTGAATCGAGCGGTAAAAATGACTTCGTGGAGCGTGTACGCAGGCGATCGATGGAGCGCACGAACCACGAAGTCCCCACTCTCCGAATAATAATAGACATTCAGTATTCTGGTTATTCTCTTCGTACTAAAGTGCGCCTGTTAATTAATATACTTAAATTTTTAAGTATATCTTTAAGAATAATAGATAATTTTTAAGAATTTTTAAGTATATTTTTAAGAATAATAAGACGACATTGAATGCTGAAAGATTTTTTTTATAATAATAATACGGGTTGAATCGAGCGATAAAAATGACTTCGTGGTGCGTGTACGCAGGCGATCGACGGAACGCACGCACCACGAAGTCCCCACTCTCCAACTAATAATAGACATTCAGTATTTTGGTTATTCCTGCGTACTAAAATGCGCCTGTAAATTAATTTACATAAATGATTAACTTATTCAGAAAAATAAGACGACATTGAATACTGAAAGATTTTTTTTATAATACTCAAACGGGTTGAATCGAGCGGTAAAAATGACTTCGTGGTGCGTGTACGCAGGCGATCGACGGAGCGCACGCACCACGAAGTCCCCACTCTCCAACTAACAATAGACATTCAGTATTTTGGTTATTCCTGCGTACTAAAATGCGCCTGTTAATTAATTTACTTTAATATTTAACGTAATCAAAAAATAAGACGACACTGAATACTGAAAGATTTTTTTTATAATAATCAAACGGGTCGAATCGAGCGGTAAAAATGACTTCGTGGTGCGTGTACGCAGGCGATCAACGGAGCGCACGCACCACGAAGTCCCCACTCTCCAACTAATAATAGACATTCAGTATTTTGGTTATTCCTGCGTACTAAAATGCGCCTGTTAATTAATTTACTTTAATATTTAACGTAATCAGAAAATAAGACGACATTGAATGCTGAAAGATTTTTTTTATAATAATGATACGGGTTGAATCGAGCGGTAAAAATGACTTCGTGGTGCGTGTACGCAGGCGATCGACGGAGCGCACGCACCACGAAGTCCCCACATTCCAACTAATAATAGACATTCAGTATAATGGTTATTCTCTTCGTACTAAAGTGTGCCTGTTAATTAGTTTACTTAAATTTTTAACTTATCAAGAATAATAAGACGACATTGAATGCTGAAAGATTTTTTTTATAATAATCATACGCGTTGAATCGAGCGGTAAAAATGACTTCGTGGTGCGTGTACGCAGGCGATCGACGAAGCGCACGCACCACGAAGTCCCCACATTCCAACTAATAATAGACATTCAGAATTTTGGTTATTCCTGCGTACTGAAATGCGCCTGTTAATTAAGTTACTTAAGTGGTTAACTTATTCAGAAAATAAGACGACACTTGAATACTGAAAGATTTTTTTTATAATAATCAAACGGGTTGAATCGAGCGGTAAAAATGACTTCGTGGTGCGTGTACGCAGGCGATCAACGGAGCGCACGCACCACGAAGTCCCCACTCTCCAACTAATAATAGACATTCAGTATTTTGGTTATTCCTGCGTACTAAATGAGCCTGTTAATTAATTTACTTAAATGTTTAACTTATTCAGAAAAATAAGACGACATTGAATGCTGAAAGATTTTTTTTATAATAATCATACGGGTTGAATCGAGCGGTAAAAATGACTTCGTGGAGCGTGTACGCAGGCGATCGATGGAGCGCACGAACCACGAAGTCCCCACTCTCCGAATAATAATAGACATTCAGTATTCTGGTTATTCTCTTCGTACTAAAGTGCGCCTGTTAATTAATATACTTAAATTTTTAAGTATATTTTTAAGAATAACTAGATAATTTTTAAGAATTTTTAAGTATATTTTTAAGAATAATAAGACGACATTGAATTCTGAAAGATTTTTTTTATAATACTCAAACGGGTTGAATCGAGCGGTAAAAATGACTTCGTGGTGCGTGTACGCAGGCGATCGACGGAGCGCACGCACCACGAAGTCCCCACTCTCCAACTACCAATAGACATTCAGTATTTTGGTTATTCCTGCGTACTAAAATGCGCCTGTTAATTAATTTACTTTAATATTTAACGTAATCAAAAAATAAGACGACACTGAATACTGAAAGATTTTTTTTATAATAATCAAACGGGTTGAATCGAGCGGTAAAAATGACTTCGTGGAGCGTGTACGCAGGCGATCGATGGAGCGCACGAACCACGAAGTCCCCACTCTCCGAATAATAATAGACATTCAGTATTCTGGTTATTCTCTTCGTACTAAAGTGCGCCTGTTAATTAATATACTTAAATTTTTAAGTATATCTTTAAGAATAATAAGACAACACTGAATACTGAAAGATTTTTTTTATAATAATCAAACGGGTTGAATCGAGCGGTAAAAATGACTTCGTGGTGCGTGTACGCAGGCGATCCACGGTGCGCACGCACCACGAAGTCCCCACTCTACAACTAATTATAGACATTCAGTATTTTGGTTATTCCTGCGTACTAAAATGCGCCTGTAAATTAATTTACATAAATGATTAACTTATTCAGAAAAATAAGACGACATTGAATACTGAAAGATTTTTTTTATAATACTCAAACGGGTTGAATCGAGCGGTAAAAATGACTTCGTGGTGCGTGTACGCAGGCGATCGACGGAGCGCACGCACCACGAAGTCCCCACTCTCCAACTAACAATAGACATTCAGTATTTTGGTTATTCCTGCGTACTAAAATGCGCCTGTTAATTAATTTACTTTAATATTTAACGTAATCAAAAAATAAGACGACACTGAATATTGAAAGATTTTTTTTATAATAATCAAACGGGTCGAATCGAGCGGTAAAAATGACTTCGTGGTGCGTGTACGCAGGCGATCAACGGAGCGCACGCACCACGAAGTCCCCACTCTCCAACTAATAATAGACATTCAGTATTTTGGTTATTCCTGCGTACTAAAATGCGCCTGTTAATTAATTTACTTTAATATTTAACGTAATCAGAAAATAAGACGACATTGAATGCTGAAAGATTTTTTTTATAATAATGATACGGGTTGAATCGAGCGGTAAAAATGACTTCGTGGTGCGTGTACGCAGGCGATCGACGGAGCGCACGCACCACGAAGTCCCCACATTCCAACTAATAATAGACATTCAGTATAATGGTTATTCTCTTCGTACTAAAGTGTGCCTGTTAATTAGTTTACTTAAATTTTTAACTTATCAAGAATAATAAGACGACATTGAATGCTGAAAGATTTTTTTTATAATAATCATACGCGTTGAATCGAGCGGTAAAAATGACTTCGTGGTGCGTGTACGCAGGCGATCGACGGAGCGCACGCACCACGAAGTCCCCACATTCCAACTAATAATAGACATTCAGAATTTTGGTTATTCCTGCGTACTGAAATGCGCCTGTTAATTAATTTACTTAAATGTTTAACTTATTCAGAAAAATAAGACGACATTGAATGCTGAAAGATTTTTTTTATAATAATCATACGGGTTGAATCGAGCGGTAAAAATGACTTCGTGGTGCGTGTACGCAGGCGATCAACGGAGCGCACGCACCACGAAGTCCCCACTCTCCAACTAATAATAGACATTCAGTATTCTGGTTATTCCTGCGTACTAAAATGCGCCTGTTAATTAATTTACTTTAATATTTAACGTAATCAGAAAATAAGACGACATTGAATGCTGAAAGATTTTTTTTATAATAATCAAACGGGTTGAATCGAGCGGTAAAAATGACTTCGTGGTGCGTGTACGCAGGCGATCAACGGAGCGCACGCACCACGAAGTCCCCACTCTCCAACTAATAATAGACATTCAGTATTTTGGTTATTCCTGCGTACTAAAATGAGCCTGTTAATTAATTTACTTAAATGTTTAACTTATTCAGAAAAATAAGACGACATTGAATGCTGAAAGATTTTTTTTATAATAATCATACGGGTTGAATCGAGCGGTAAAAATGACTTCGTGGTGCGTGTACGCAGGCGATCGACGGAGCGCACGCACCACGAAGTCCCCACTCTCCAACTAATAATAGACATTCAGTATTTTGGTTATTCCTACGTACTAAAATGCGCCTGTTAATTAATTTACCTTAATATTTAACGTAATCAGAAAATAAGACGACATTGAATACCGAAAGATATTTTTTATAATAATCAAACGGGTTGAATCGAGCGGTAAAAATGACTTCGTGGAGCGTGTACGCAGGCGATCGATGGAGCGCACGAACCACGAAGTCCCCACTCTCCGAATAATAATAGACATTCAGTATTCTGGTTATTCTCTTCGTACTAAAGTGCGCCTGTTAATTAATATACTTAAATTTTTAAATATATTTTTAAGAATAACTAGATAATTTTTAAGAATTTTTAAGTATATTTTTAAGAATAATAAGACGACATTGAATACTGAAAGATTTTTTTTATAATACTCAAACGGGTTGAATCGAGCGGTAAAAATGACTTCGTGGTGCGTGTACGCAGGCGATCGACGGAGCGCACGCACCACGAAGTCCCCACTCTCCAACTAACAATAGACATTCAGTATTTTGGTTATTCCTGCGTACTAAAATGCGCCTGTTAATTAATTTACTTTAATATTTAACGTAGTCAAAAAATAAGACAACACTGAATACTGAAAGATTTTTTTTATAATAATCAAACGGGTTGAATCGAGCGGTAAAAATGACTTCGTGGTGCGTGTACGCAGGCGATCCACGGTGCGCACGCACCACGAAGTCCCCACTCTACAACTAATTATAGACATTCAGTATTTTGGTTATTCCTGCGTAATAAAATGCGCCTGTTAATTAATTTACTTAAATGTTTAACTTATTCAGAAAAATAAGACGACATTGAATACTGAAAGATTTTTTTTATAATAATCAATCGGGTTGAATCGAGCGGTAAAAATGACTTCGTGGTGCGTGTACGCAGGCGATCGACGGAGCGCACGCACCACGAAGTCCCCACTCTCCAACTAATAATAGACATTCAGTATTTTGGTTATTCCTGCGTACTAATATGCGCCTGTTAATTAATTTACTTAAATGTTTAACTTATTAAGAATAATAAGACGACATTGAATGCTGAAAGATTTTTTTTATAATAATCATACGGGTTGAATCGAGCGGTAAAAATGACTTCGTGGTGCGTGTACGCAGGCGATCGACGGAGCGCACGCACCACGAAGTCCCCACTCTCCAACTAATAATAGACATTCAGTATTTTGGTTATTCCTGCGTACTAAAATGCTCCTGTTAATTAATTTACTTTAATACTAGCCAAAGACGCTCGCTTCGCTCGCGATTAAAACAAGGTTTCGGACACAATATTGAAAAAAATACAATATCGAAAGAAAATGTAATAGAAGAATCTCAAAATTATAAAGAAGAATTAAAAACAAAGATACTGTAAAAATAAGTATTGACAGAAAACAAAAACGAGAAATTGTCAACAAAAATTATATTGAAGACAAAAATATTAATATATTAAAACAAGGTATTAAAATAAAAAATATCCAGAAAATCCCGTAATTAGTGGAGTCTTTCTGAAATATTTCAGCAATTCCCAAAATTTCTAGGAAATCCCGTAACTTGTAGCGCCATCCCGAAATACCTCATAAATTCCCGAAATATCCTGGAAATTCCACAATTAGCGGAGACATTTCCAAATACCTCAGAAATTCCCGAAATAACCAGGAAATCCCTTAATTTGTAGAGTTATCCAAATATAACACATAAATTCCCGAAATATCCAGGAAATACCATAATTAGTGGAGTTTTTTTTTAAATACCTCAGCAATTACCGAAAGATCCAGGAAATTCCGTAATTAGTATACTCATCCCGAATTTCCTCAGAAATTCCCAAAATATCCAGGAAATCCCGTAATTAGTAGCGTCATCACGAAATAAATCAGAAATTTCTAAAATATCCAGAAAATACCACAATTAGTGGAGACATTTCGAAATACCTCAGAAATTCTCGAAATATCCAGGAACTCCCTTAATTTGTAGAGTTATCCAGAAATTCCTCAGAGATTCCCGAGATATCCAGGAAATCCCGTAATTAGTGGAGACTTTCTGAAATATTTCAAAAATTCCCGAATTATACAGGAAATTCCGTAATTAGAAGATTCAACCCGAATTTCCACAGAAATTCGCGCAATATCCAGGAAATCCCGTAATTGGTAGAATCATCCCGAAATACCTCGGAATTCCCAAAAGATCCAGGAAATCCCGTAATTGGTAGATTCATCCCGAATTTCCTCAGATATTCCCGAAATATCCAGGAAATCCCTTATTTAGTAGAGTTATCCAGAAATACCTCAGAAATTCCCGAAATATCCAGGAAATTCCGTTATTATTGGTGTTATCCCGAATTTCCTCAGAAATTCCCGAAATATCAAGGAAATCCCGTAATTAGTAGCGTCATTCCACAATATCTCAGAAATTCCCGAAATATCCAGGAAATCCCTTAATCTGTAGAGTTATCCAAAAATACCACAGAATTCACGAAATATCCAGGAAATACCATAATTAGTGGAGTTTTTTTTTAAATACCTCAGCAATTACAGAAACATCCAGGAAATTCCGTAATTGATAGAATCATCACGAAATTCCTGAGATATTCCCGAAATATCCAGAAAATCCCGTAATTAGTGGAGTCTTTCTGAAATATTTCAGAAATTCCCGAAATATCCAGGAAATCCCTTATTTAGAAGAGTTATCCAGAAATACCTCAGAAATTCCCGAAATATCCAGGAAATTCCGTTATTATTGGTGTTATCCCGAATTTCCTCAGAAATTCCCGAAAGATCCAGGAAATCCCGTAATTGGTAGAGTCATCACAAATTTACTCAGATATTCCCGAAATATCAAGGAAATCCCGTAATTAGTAGAGTTATCCAGAAATTCCTCAGAAATTCCCGAAATATCCAGGAAATCCAGTAATTAGTGGAGTCTCTCTGAAATATTTCAGAAATTCCCGAAATATCCGGGAAATTCCGTAATTAGTAGATTCATTCCGAATTTCCACAGAAATTCGCGTAATATCCAGGAAATGCCGTAATTGGGAGAATCATCCCGAAATACCTCGGAAATCCCAAAAGATCCAGAAATCCTGTAATTGGTAGATTCATCCCGAATTTCCTCAGATATTCCCGAAATATCCAGGAAATACCATAAATAGTGGAGTCTTTCTGAATATTTCAGAAATTCCCGAAATATCCAGGAAATCCCGTAATTAGTGGAGTCTCTCTGAAATATTTCAGAAATTCCCGAAATATACAGGAAATTCCGTAATTAGTAGATTCATCCCGAATTTCCACAGAAATTCGCGTAATATCCAGGAAATCCCGTAATTGGTAGAATCATCCCGAAGTACTTCGGAATTCCCAAAAGATCCAGAAATCCTGTAATTGGTAGATTCATCCCGAATTTCCTCAGATATTCCCGAAATATCCAGGAAATACCATAAATAGTGGAGTCTTTCTGAATATTTCAGAAATTCCCGAAATATCCAGGAAATCCCGTAATTAGTGGAGTCTCTCTGAAATATTTCAGAAATTCCCGAAATATACAGGAAATTCCGTAATTAGTAGATTCATCCCGAATTTCCACAGAAATTCGCGTAATATCCAGGAAATCCCGTAATTGGTAGAATCATCCCGAAGTACTTCGGAATTCCCAAAAGATCCAGGAAATCCCGTAATAGGTAGATTTATCCCGAATTTCCTCAGATATTCCCGAAATATACAGGAAATACCATAATTAGTGGAGTCTTTCAGAAATATTTCAGAAATTCCCGAAATATCCAGGAAATCCCTTATTTAGTAGAGTTTTCCAGAAATACCTCAGAAATTCCCAAAATATCCAGGAAATCCCGTAATTAGTAGCGTCATCACGAAATAAATCAGAAATTTCTAAAATATCCAGGAAATACCACAATTAGTGGAGACATTTCGAAATACCTCAGAAATTCTCGAAATATCCAGGAACTCCCTTAATTTGTAGAATTATCCAGAAATTCCTCATAAATTCCCGAGATATCCAGGAAATCCCGTAATTAGTGGAGACTTTCTGAAATATTTCAAAAATTCCCGAATTATACAGGAAATTCTGTAATTAGAAGATTCAACCCGAATTTCCACAGAAATTCGCGCAATATCCAGGAAATCCCGTAATTGGTAGAATCATCCCGAAATACCTCGGAATTCCCAAAAGATCCAGGAAATCCCGTAATTGGTAGATTCATCCCGAATTTCCTCAGATATTCCCGAAATATCCAGGAAATCCCTTATTTAGTAGAGTTATCCAGAAATACCTCAGGAATTCCCGAAATATCCAGGAAATTCCGTTATTATTGGTGTTATCCCGAATTTCCTCAGAAATTCCCGAAAGATCCAGGAAATCCCGTAATTGGTAGAGTCATCACGAATTTCCTCAGAAATTCCCGAAATATTAAGGAAATCCCGTAATTAGTAGCGTCATTCCACAATATCTCAGAAATTCCCGAAATATCCAGGAAATCCCTTAATCTGTAGAGTTATCCAAAAATACAACAGAATTCACGAAATATCCAGGAAATACCATAATTAGTGGAGTTTTTTTTTAAATACCTCAGCAATTACCGAAAGATCCAGGAAATTCCGTAATTGGTAGAATCATCACGAAATTCCTCAGATATTCCCGAAATATCCAGAAAATCCCTAATTAGTGGAGTCTTTCTGAAATATTTCAGAAATTCCCGAAATATCCAGGAAATCCCTTATTTACAAGAGTTATCCAGAAATACCTCAGAAATTCCCGAAATATCCAGGAAATTCCGTTATTATTGGTGTTATCCCGAATTTCCTCAGAAATTCCCGAAAGATCCAGGAAATCCCGTAATTGGTAGAGTCATCACAAATTTACTCAGATATTCCCGAAATATCAAGGAAATCCCGTAATTAGTAGAGTTATCCAGAAATTCCTCAGAAATTCCCGAAATACCCAGGAAATCGAGTAATTAGTGGAGTCTCTCTGAAATATTTCAGAAATTCCCGAAATATCCGGGATATTCCGTAATTAGTAGATTCATTCCGAATTTCCACAGAAATTCGCGTAATATCCAGGAAATCCCGTAATTGGGAGAATCATCCCGAAATACCTCGGAATTCCCAAAAGATCCAGAAATCCTGTAATTGGTAGATTCATCCCGCATTTCCTCAGATATTCCCGAAATATCCAGGAAATACCATAAATAGTGGAGTCTTTCTGAATATTTCAGAAATTCCCGAAATATCCAGGAAATCCCGTAATTAGTGGAGTCTCTCTGAAATATTTCAGAAATTCCCGAAATATACAGGAAATTCCGTAATTAGTAGATTCATCCCGAATTTCCACAGAAATTCGCGTAATATCCAGGAAATCCCGTAATTGGTAGAATCATCCCGAAGTACTTCGGAATTCCCAAAAGATCCAGGAAATCCCGTAATAGGTAGATTTATCCCGAATTTCCTCAGATATTCCCGAAATATACAGGAAATACCATAATTAGTGGAGTCTTTCAGAAATATTTCAGAAATTCCCGAAATATCCAGGAAATCCCTTATTTAGTAGAGTTTTCCAGAAATACCTCAGAAATTCCCAAAATATCCAGGAAATCCCGTAATTAGTAGCGTCATCACGAAATAAATCAGAAATTTCTAAAATATCCAGGAAATACCACAATTAGTGGAGACATTTCGAAATACCTCAGAAATTCTCGAAATATCCAGGAACTCCCTTAATTTGTAGAATTATCCAGAAATTCCTCATAAATTCCCGAGATATCCAGGAAATCCCGTAATTAGTGGAGACTTTCTGAAATATTTCAAAAATTCCCGAATTATACAGGAAATTCTGTAATTAGAAGATTCAACCCGAATTTCCACAGAAATTCGCGCAATATCCAGGAAATCCCGTAATTGGTAGAATCATCCCGAAATACCTCGGAATTCCCAAAAGATCCAGGAAATCCCGTAATTGGTAGATTCATCCCGAATTTCCTCAGATATTCCCGAAATATCCAGGAAATCCCTTATTTAGTAGAGTTATCCAGAAATACCTCAGGAATTCCCGAAATATCCAGGAAATTCCGTTATTATTGGTGTTATCCCGAATTTCCTCAGAAATTCCCGAAAGATCCAGGAAATCCCGTAATTGGTAGAGTCATCACGAATTTCCTCAGAAATTCCCGAAATATTAAGGAAATCCCGTAATTAGTAGCGTCATTCCACAATATCTCAGAAATTCCCGAAATATCCAGGAAATCCCTTAATCTGTAGAGTTATCCAAAAATACAACAGAATTCACGAAATATCCAGGAAATACCATAATTAGTGGAGTTTTTTTTTAAATACCTCAGCAATTACCGAAAGATCCAGGAAATTCCGTAATTGGTAGAATCATCACGAAATTCCTCAGATATTCCCGAAATATCCAGAAAATCCCGTAATTAGTGGAGTCTTTCTGAAATATTTCAGAAATTCCCGAAATATCCAGGAAATCCCTTATTTACAAGAGTTATCCAGAAATACCTCAGAAATTCCCGAAATATCCAGGAAATTCCGTTATTATTGGTGTTATCCCGAATTTCCTCAGAAATTCCCGAAAGATCCAGGAAATCCCGTAATTGGTAGAGTCATCACAAATTTACTCAGATATTCCCGAAATATCAAGGAAATCCCGTAATTAGTAGAGTTATCCAGAAATTCCTCAGAAATTCCCGAAATACCCAGGAAATCGAGTAATTAGTGGAGTCTCTCTGAAATATTTCAGAAATTCCCGAAATATCCGGGATATTCCGTAATTAGTAGATTCATTCCGAATTTCCACAGAAATTCGCGTAATATCCAGGAAATCCCGTAATTGGGAGAATCATCCCGAAATACCTCGGAATTCCCAAAAGATCCAGAAATCCTGTAATTGGTAGATTCATCCCGCATTTCCTCAGATATTCCCGAAATATCCAGGAAATACCATAAATAGTGGAGTCTTTCTGAATATTTCAGAAATTCCCGAAATATCCAGGAAATCCCGTAATTAGTGGAGTCTCTCTGAAATATTTCAGAAATTCCCGAAATATACAGGAAATTCCGTAATTAGTAGATTCATCCCGAATTTCCACAGAAATTCGCGTAATATCCAGGAAATCCCGTAATTGGTAGAATCATCCCGAAGTACTTCGGAATTCCCAAAAGATCCAGGAAATCCCGTAATAGGTAGATTTATCCCGAATTTCCTCAGATATTCCCGAAATATACAGGAAATACCATAATTAGTGGAGTCTTTCAGAAATATTTCAGAAATTCCCGAAATATCCAGGAAATCCCTTATTTAGTAGAGTTTTCCAGAAATACCTCAGAAATTCCCGAAATATCCAGGAAATTCCGTTATTATTGGTGTTACCCCGAATTTCCTCAGAAATTCTCGAAAGATCCAGGAAATCCCGTATTTGGTAGAGTCATCACGAATTTCCTCAGATATTCCCGAAAGATCATGGAAATCACGTAATTAGTAGCGTTATTCCGAAATATCTCAGAAATTCCCGAAATATCCTGGAAATCCCGTAATTAGTAGTGTTATTCAGAAATACCTCAGGACTTCCCGAAATATCCAGGAAATCCCGTTATTAGTACCGTCATCACGAAATAAATCAGAAATTTCTGAAATACCCAGGAAATACCACAATTAGCGGAGACATTTCGAAATACCTCAGAAATTCCCGAAATATCCAGGAAATTCCGTAATTAGTAGATTCATTCCGAATTCCCACAGAAATTCGCGTAATATCCAGGAAATCCCGTAATTGGGAGAATCATCCCGAAATACCTCGGAATTCCCGAAATATCCAGGAAATACCGTAAATAGTGGAGTCTTTCTGAATATTTCAGAAATTCCCGAGATATCCAGGAAATCCCTTATTTAGTAAAGTTATCCAGAAATACCTCAGAAATTCCCGAAATATCCAGGAAATTTCGTTATTATTGGTGTTATCCCGCATTTCCTCAGAAATTCCCGAAAGATCCAGGAAATCCCGTAATTGGTAGAGTCATCACGAGTTTCCTCAGATATTCCCGAAATATCAAGGAAATCCCGTAATTAGTATCGTTATTCCAAAATATCTCAGAAATTCCCGAAATATCCTGGAAATCCCGTAATTAGTAGAGTCATCACGAATTTCCTCAGCAATTACCGATAGATCCAGGAAATTCCGTAATTACTATACTCATTTCGAATTTCCTCAGAAATTCCCGAAATATGCAGGAAATCCCGTAATTAGTTGCGTCATCCCGAAATTAATCAGAAATTTCTGAAATATCCAAGCAATACCACAATTAGTGGAGACATTTCGAAATACCGCAGAAATGCTCGTAATATCCAGGAAATCCCTTAATTTGTAAAGTTACCCAGAAATTCCTCAGAAATTCCCGAAATATCCAGGAAATCCCGTAATTAGTGGAGTCTCTCTGAAATATTTCAGAAATTCCCGAAATATACAGGAAATCCCTTAATTTGTAGAGTTATCCAGAAATACCTCAGAAATTCCCGAAATATCCAGGAAATCCCGTAATTAGTAGCGTCATCCCGAAATAAATCAGAAATTTCCGAAATATCCAGGAAATACCACAATTAGTGGAGACATTTCGAAATACATCAGAAATTTCCGAAAAATCCAGGAAATCCCGTAATTAGTGGAGTCTTTCTGAAATATTTCAGAAATTCCCGAAATATCCAGGAAATCACTTATTTAGTAGAGTTATCCAGAAATACCTCAGAAATTCCCGAAATATCCAGGAAATTCCGTTATTATTGGTGTTACCCCGAATTTCCTCAGAAATTCTCGAAAGTTCCAGGAAATCCCGTATTTGGTAGAGTCATCACGAATTTCCTCAGATATTCCCGAAAGATCATGGAAATCCCGTAATTAGTGGAGTTATTCAGCAATACCTCAGAAATTCCCAAAATATCCAGGAAATACCATAATTAGTGGAGTTTTTTTTTTAAATACCTCAGCAATTACCGAAAGATCCAGGAAATTCCGTAATTGGTAGAATCGTCACGAAATTCCTCAGATATACCCGAAATATCCAGAAAATCACGTAATTAGTGGAGTCTTTCTGAAATATTTCAGAAATTCCCGAAATATCCACGGAATCCCTTATTTAGTAGAGTTATCCAGAAATACCTCAGAAATTCACGAAATATCCACGAAATTCCGTTATTATTGGTGTTATTTCGAATTTCCTCAGAAATTCCCGAAAGATCCAGGAAATCCCGTAATTGGTAGAGTCATCACGAGTTTCCTCAGATATTCCCGAAATATCAAGGAAATCCCGTAATTAGTATCGTCATTCCAAAATATCAAGGAAATTCCCGAAATATCCTGGAAATCCCGTAATTAGTAGAGTCATCACGAATTTCCTCAGATTTTCCCGAAATATCAAGGGAATCCCGTAATTAGTAGAGTTATCCAGAAATATCTCAGAAGTTCCCGAAATATCCAGGAAATCCCTTAATTTGTAGAGTTATCCAAAAATACGACAGAAATTCCTGAAATATCCAGGAAATACCATAATTAGTAGAGTTTTTTTTAAATACGTCAGCAATTACCGATAGATCCAGGAAAGTCCGTAATTACTATACTCATTTCGAATTTCCTCATAAATTCCCGAAATATGCAGGAAATCCCGTAATTAGTAGCGTCATCCCGAAATTAATCAGAAATTTCTGAAATATCCAGGAAATACCACAATTAGTGGAGACATTTCGAAATACCGCAGAAATTCTCGTAATATCCAGGAAATCCCTTAATTTGTAAAGTTACCCAGAAATTCTTCAGAAATTCCCGAAATATCCAGGAAATCCCGTAATTAGTGGAGACTTTCTGAAATATTTCAAAAATTCCCGAATTATACAGGAAATTCCGTAATTAGAAGATTCAACCCGAATTTCCACAGAAATTCGCGCAATATCCAGGAAATCCCGTAATTGGTAGAATCATCCCGAAATACCTCGGAATTCCCAAAAGATCCAGGAAATCCCGTAATTGGTAGATTCATCCCGAATTTCCTCAGATATTCCCGAAATATCCAGGAAATCCCTTATTTAGTAGAGTTATCCAGAAATACCTCAGGAATTCCCGAAATATCCAGGAAATTCCGTTATTATTGGTGTTATCCCGAATTTCCTCAGAAATTCCCGAAAGATCCAGGAAATCCCGTAATTGGTAGAGTCATCACAAATTTACTCAGATATTCCCGAAATATCCAGGAAATTCCGTTATTATTGGTGTTATCCCGAATTTCCTCAGAAATTCCCGAAAGATCCAGGAAATCCCGTAATTGGTAGAGTCATCACAAATTTCCTCAGATATTCCCGAAATATCAAGGAAATCCCGTAATTAGTAGAGTTATCCAGAAATTCCTCAGAAATTCCCGAAATATCCAGGAAATCGAGTAATTAGTGGAGTCTCTCTGAAATATTTCAGAAATTCCCGAAATATCCGGGATATTCCGTAATTAGTAGATTCATTCCGAATTTCCACAGAAATTCGCGTAATATCCAGGAAATCCCGTAATTGGGAGAATCATCCCGAAATACCTCGGAATTCCCAAAAGATCCAGAAATCCTGTAATTGGTAGATTCATCCCGCATTTCCTCAGATATTCCCGAAATATCCAGGAAATACCATAAATAGTGGAGTCTTTCTGAATATTTCAGAAATTCCCGAAATATCCAGGAAATCCCGTAATTAGTGGAGTCTCTCTGAAATATTTCAGAAATTCCCGAAATATACAGGAAATTCCGTAATTAGTAGATTCATCCCGAATTTCCACAGAAATTCGCGTAATATCCAGGAAATCCCGTAATTGGTAGAATCATCCCGAAGTACTTCGGAATTCCCAAAAGATCCAGGAAATCCCGTAATAGGTAGATTTATCCCGAATTTCCTCAGATATTCCCGAAATATACAGGAAATACCATAATTAGTGGAGTCTTTCAGAAATATTTCAGAAATTCCCGAAATATCCAGGAAATCCCTTATTTAGTAGAGTTTTCCAGAAATACCTAAGAAATTCCCGAAATATCCAGGAAATTCCGTTATTATTGGTGTTACCCCGAATTTCCTCAGAAATTCTCGAAAGATCCAGGAAATCCCGTATTTGGTAGAGTCATCACGAATTTCCTCAGATATTCCCGAAAGATCATGGAAATCCCGTAATTAGTAGCGTTATTCCGAAATATCTCAGAAATTCCCGAAATATCCTGGAAATCCCGTAATTAGTAGTGTTATTCAGAAATACCTCAGAAATTCCCGAAATATCCAGGAAATCCCGTTATTAGTACCGTCATCACGAAATAAATCAGAAATTTCTGAAATACCCAGGAAATACCACAATTAGTGGAGACCTTTCGAAATACCTCAGAAATTCCCGAAATATCCAGGAAATTCCGTAATTAGTAGATTCATTCCGAATTCCCACAGAAATTCGCGTAATATCCAGGAAATCCCGTAATTGGGAGAATCATCCCGAAATACCTCGGAATTCCCGAAATATCCAGGAAATACCGTAAATAGTGGAGTCTTTCTGAATATTTCAGAAATTCACGAGATATCCAGGAAATCCCTTATTTAGTAAAGTTATCCAGAAATACCTCAGAAATTCCCGAAATATCCAGGAAATTTCGTTATTATTGGTGTTATCCCGCATTTCCTCAGAAATTCCCGAAAGATCCAGGAAATCCCGTAATTGGTAGAGTCATCACGAGTTTCCTCAGATATTCCCGAAATATCCAGGAAATCCCTTAATTTGTAGAGTTATCCAAAAATACGACAGAAATTCCTGAAATATCCAGGAAATACCATAATTAGTAGAGTTTTTTTTTAAATACGTCAGCAATTACCGATAGATCCAGAAATTCCGTAATTACTATACTCATTTCGAATTTCCTCAGAAATTCCCGAAATATGCAGGAAATCCCGTAATTAGTAGCGTCATCCCGAAATTAATCAGAAATTTCTGAAATATCCAAGAAATACCACAATTAGTGGAGACATTTCGAAATACCGCAGAAATGCTCGTAATATCCAGGAAATCCCTTAATTCGTAAAGTTACCCAGAAATTCCTCAGAAATTCCCGAAATATCCAGGAAATCCGTAATTAGTGGAGTCTCTCTGAAATATTTCAGAATTCCCGAAATATACAGGAAATCCCTTAATTTGTAGAGTTATCCAGAAATACCTCAGAAATTCCCGAAATATCCAGGAAATCCCGTAATTAGTAGCGTCATCCCGAAATAAATCAGAAATTTCCGAAATATCCTGGAAATACCACAATTAGTGGAGACATTTCGAAATACATCAGAAATTTCCGAAAAATCCAGGAAATCCCGTAATTAGTGGAGTCTTTCTGAAATATTTCAGAAATTCCCGAAATATCCAGGAAATCACTTATTTAGTAGAGTTATCCAGAAATACCTCAGAAATTACCGAAATATCCAGGAAATTCCGTTATTATTGGTGTTACCCCGAATTTCCTCAGAAATTCTCGAAAGATCCAGGAAATCCCGTATTTGGTAGAGTCATCACGAATTTCCTCAGATATTCCCGAAAGATCATGGAAATCCCGTAATTAGTGGAGTTATTCAGCAATACCTCAGAAATTCCCGAAATATCCAGGAAATACCATAATTAGTGGAGTTTTTTTTTTTAAATACCTCAGCAATTACCGAAAGATCCAGGAAATTCCGTAATTGGTAGAATCGTCACGAAATTCCTCAGATATACCCGAAATATCCAGAAAATCCCGTAATGAGTGAGTCTTTCTGAAATATTTCAGAAATTCCCGAAATATCCAGGGAATCCCTTATTTAGTAGAGTTATCCAGAAATACCTCAGCAATTCACGAAATATCCACGAAATTCCGTTATTATTGGTGTTATTTCGAATTTCCTCAGAAATTCCCGAAAGATCCAGGAAATCCCGTAATTGGTAGAGTCATCACGAGTTTCCTCAGATATTCCCGAAATATCAAGGAAATCCCGTAATTAGTATCGTCATTCCAAAATATCAAGGAAATTCCCGAAATATCCTGGAAATCCCGTAATTAGTAGAGTCATCACGAATTTCCTCAGATTTTCCCGAAATATCAAGGGAATCCCGTAATTAGTAGAGTTATCCAGAAATATCTCAGAAGTTCCCGAAATATCCAGGAAATCCCTTAATTTGTAGAGTTATCCAAAAATACGACAGAAATTCCTGAAATATCCAGGAAATACCATAATTAGTAGAGTTTTTTTTAAATACGTCAGCAATTACCGATAGATCCAGGAATGTCCGTAATTACTATACTCATTTCGAATTTCCTCAGAAATTCCCGAAATATGCAGGAAATCCCGTAATTAGTAGCGTCATCCCGAAATTAATCAGAAATTTCTGAAATATCCAGGAAATACCACAATTAGTGGAGACATTTCGAAATACCGCAGAAATTCTCGTAATATCCAGGAAATCCCTTAATTTGTAAAGTTACCCAGAAATTCCTCAGAAATTCCCGAAATATCCAGGAAATCCCTTAATTTGTAGAGTTATCCAGAATTACCTCAGAATTTCCCAAAAGATCCAGGAAATCCCGTAATTGGTAGAATCATCACGAAATTCCTCAGATATACCCGAAATATCCAGAAAATCCCGTAATTAGTGGAGTCTTTCTGAAATATTTCAGAAATTCCCGAAATATCCAGGAAATCCCTTATTTAGTAGAGTTATCCAGAAATACCTCAGAAATTCACGAAATATCCACGAAATTCCGTAATTATTGGTGTTATTTCGAATTTCCTCAGAAATTCCCGAAAGATCCAGGAAATCCCGTAATTGGTAGAGTCATCACGAGTTTCCTCAGATATTCCCGAAATATCAAGGAAATCCCGTAATTAGTATCGTCATTCCAAAATATCAAAGAAATTCCCGAAATATCCTGGAAATCCCGTAATTAGTAGAGTCATCACGAATTTCCTCAGATATTCCCGAAATATCAAGGAAATCCCGTAATTAGTAGAGTTATCCAGAAATATCTCAGAAGTTCCCGAAATATCCAGGAAATCCCTTAATTTGTAGAGTTATCCAAAAATACGACAGAAATTCCTGAAATATCCAGGAAATCCCTTAATTTGTAAAGTTACCCAGAAATTCCTCAGAAATTCCCGCAATATCCAGGAAATCCCGTAATTAGTTGAGTCTCTCTGAAATATTTCAGAAATTCCCGAAATATACAGGAAATTCCGTAATTAGTAGATTCATCCCGAATTTCCACAGAAATTCGCGTAATATCCAGGAAATCACGTAATTGGGAGAATCATCCCGAAATACCTCGGAATTCCCAAAAGATCCAGGAAATCCCGTAATTGGTAGAGTCATCACGAGTTTCCTCAGATATTCCCGAAATATCAAGGAAATCCGTAATTAGTATCGTCATTCCAAAATATCAAAGAAATTCCCGAAATATCCAGGAAATCCCGTAATTGGTAGAGTCATCACGAATTTCCTCAGATATTCCCGAAATATCAAGGAAATCCCGTAATTAGTAGAGTTATCCAGAAATATCTCAAAAGTTCCCGAAATATCCAGGAAATCCCTTAATTTGTAGAGTTATCCAAAAATACGACAGAAATTCCTGAAATATCCAGGAAATCCCTTAATTTGTAAAGTTACCCAGAAATTCCTCAGAAATTCCCGCAATATCCAGGAAATCCCGTAATTAGTTGAGTCTCTCTGAAATATTTCAGAAATTCCCGAAATATACAGGAAATTCCGTAATTAGTAGATTCATCCCGAATTTCCACAGAAATTCGCGTAATATCCAGGAAATCACGTAATTGGGAGAATCATCCCGAAATACCTCGGAATTCCCAAAAGATCCAGGAAATCCCGTAATTGGTAGAGTCATCACGAGTTTCCTCAGATATTCCCGAAATATCAAGGAAATCCGTAATTAGTATCGTCATTCCAAAATATCAAAGAAATTCCCGAAATATCCAGGAAATCCCGTAATTGGTAGAATCATCACGAAATTCCTCAGTATTCCCGAAATATCCAGAAAATCCCGTTATTAGTGGAGTCTCTCTGAAATATTGCAGAAATTCCCGAATTATCCAGGAAATCCATTATTTAGTAGAGTTATCCAGAAATACCTCAGAAATTCCCGAAATATCCAGGAAATTCCGTTATTATTGGTGTTATCCCGAATTTCCTCAGAAATTCTCGAAAGATCCAGGAAAACCCGTATTTGGTAGAGTCATCACGAATTTCCTCAGATATTCCCGAAAGATCATGGAAATCCCGTAATTAGTAGCGTTATTCCGAAATATCTCAGAAATTCCCGAAATATCCTGGAAATCCCGTAATTAGTAGTGTTATTCAGAAATACCTCAGAAATTCCCGAAATATCCAGGAAATACCATAATTAGTGGAGTTTTTTTTAAATACCTCAGCAATTACCGAAAGTTCCAGGAAATTCCGTAATTAATATACTCATCCCGAATTTCCTCAGAAATTTCCGAAATATCCAGGAAATCCCGTTATTAGTACCGTCATCACGAAATAAATCAGAAATTTCTGAAATACCCAGGAAATACCACAATTAGTGGAGACATTTCGAAATACCTCAGAAATTCCCGAAATATCCAGGAAATACCTTAATTTGTAGAGTTATCCAGAAATTCCTAAGAAATTCCCGAAATATCCTGGAAATCCCATAAGTAGTGGAGTCTTTCTGAAATATTTCAGAAATTCCGAAATATACAGGAAATTCCGTAATTAGTAGATTCATTCCGAATTTCCACAGAAATTCGCGTAACATCCAGGAAATCACGTAATCGGGAGAATCATCCCGAAATACCTCGGAATTCCCAAAAGATCCAGGAAATCCCGTAATTGGTAGATTCATCCCGAGTTTCCTCAAATATTCCCGAAATATCCAGGAGATACCATAAATAGTAGAGTCTTTCTGAAATATTTCAGAAATTCCCGAAATATCCAGGTAATCCCGTAATTGGTAGAATCATCACGAAATACCTCAGAAATTCCCGAAATATCCAGGAAATCCCGTAATTAGTAGCGTCATCCCGAAATAAATCAGAAATTTCCGAAATATCCAGGAAATACCACAATTAGTGGAGACATTTCGAAATACATCAGAAATTTCCGAAAAATCCAGGAAATCCCGTAATTAGTGGAGTCTCTCTGAAATATTTCAGAAATTCCCGAAATATAAGGGAAATTACGTAATTAGTAGATTCATCCCGAATTTCCACAGAAATTCGCGTAATATCCAGGAAATCCCGTAATTGGTAGAATCATCCCGAAGTACCTCGGAATTCCCAAAAGATCCAGGAAATCCCGTAATTGGTAGATTCATCCCGAATTTCCTTAGATATTCCCGAAATATCCAGGAAATACCATAATTAGTGGAGCCTTTCTGAAATATTTCAGAAATTCCCGAAATATCCAGGAAATCCCGTAATTAGTGGAGTCTCTCTGAAATATTTCAGAAATTCCCGAAATATAAGGGAAATTCCGTAATTAGTAGATTCATCCCGAATTTCCACAGAAATTCGCGTAATATCCAGGAAATCCCGTAATTGGTAGAATCATCCCGAAGTACCTCGGAATTCCCAATAGATCCAGGAAATCCCGTAATTGGTAGATTCATCCCGAATTTCCTTAGATATTCCCGAAATATCCAGGAAATACCATAATTAGTGGAGCCTTTCTGAAATAATTAAAAAGTTCCCGAAATATCCAGGAAATCCCTTATTTAGTAGAGTTATCCAGAAATATCTCAGAAATTCCCGACAGATCCAGGAAATCCCGTATTTGGTAGAGTCATCACGAATTTCCTCAGATGTTCCCGAAATATCCAGGAAATCCCGTAATTAGTAGCGTCATCCCGAAATACCTCAGAAATTCCCGAAAGATCCAGGAATTCCCGTAATTGGTAGAGTCATCACGAATTTCCTCATATATTCCCGAAATATCCAGTAAATTCCGTCATTAGTGGAGTCTTTCTGAAATATTTCAAAAATTCCCGAAATATCCAGGAAATCCCTTAATTAGTAGAGTTATCCAAAAATACCATAGAAATTCTCAAAATATCCAGGAAATACCATAATTAGTGGAGTTTTTTTTTAAATACCTCAGCAATTACCGAAAGATCCAGGAAATCCCGTAATTGGTAGAATCATCACGAAATTCCTCAGATATACCCGAAATATCCAGAAAATCTCGTAATTAGTGGAGTCTTTCTGAAATATTTCAGAAATTCCCGAAATATCCAGGAAATCCCTTATTTAGTAGAGGTATCCAGAAATACCTCAGAAATTCACGAAATATCCAGGAAATTCCGTTAATATTGGTGTTATTTCGAATTTCCTCAGAAATTCACGAAAGATCCAGGAAATCCCGTAATTGGTAGAGTCATCACGAGTTTCCTCAGATATTCCCGAAATATCAAGGAAATCCCGTAATTAGTATCGTCATTCCAAAATATCTCAGAAATTCCCGAAATATCCAGGAAATTCCGTAATTGGTAGAATCATCACGCAATTCCTCAGATATTCCCGAAATATCCAGAAAATCCCGTAATTAGTGGAGTCTTTCTGAAATATTTCAGAAATTCCCGAAATATGCAGGAAATCCCTTATTTAGTAGAGTTATCCAGAAATACCTCAGAAATTCCCGAAATATCCAGGATATTCCGTTATTATTGGTGTTACCCTGAATTTCCTCAGAAATTCTCGAAAGACCCAGGAAATCCCGTATTTGGTAGAGTCATCACGAATTTCCTCAGATATGCCCGAAAGATCATGGAAATCCCGTAATTAGCAGCGTTATCCGAAATATCTCAGAAATTCCCGAAATATCCTGGAAATCCCGTAATTAGTGAAGTTTTTTTTTTAAATACCTCAGCAATTACCGAAAGATCCAGGAAATTCCGTAATTGGTAGAATCGTCACGAAATTCCTTAGATATTTCCGAAATATCCAGAAAATCCCGTAATTAGTGGAGTTTTTCCGAAATATTTCAGAAATTCCCGAAATATCCAGGAAATCCCTTAATTTGTAGAGTTATCCAGAAATACCTCAGAAATTCCCGAAATATCCAGGAAATCCCGTAATTAGTAGCGTCATCCCGAAATAAATCAGAAATTTCAGAAATATTCAGGAAATACCACAATTAGTGGAGACATTTCGAAATACATCAGAAATTTCCGAAAAATCCAGGAAATCCAGTAATTAGTGGAGTCTCTCTGAAATATTCAGAAATTCCCGAAATATAAGGGAAATTACGTAATTAGTAGATTCATCCCGAATTTCCACAGAAATTCGCGTAATATCCAGGAAATCCCGTAATTGGTAGAATCATCCCGAAGTACCTCGGAATTCCCAAAAGATCCAGGAAATCCCGTAATTGGTAGATTCATCCCGAATTTCCTTAGATATTCCCGAAATATCCAGGAAATACCATAATTAGTGGAGCCTTTCTGAAATATTTCAGAAATTCCCGAAATATCCAGGAAATCCCGTAATTAGTGGAGTCTCTCTGGAATATTTCAAGAAATTCCCGAAATATCCAGGAAATCCTTTAATTTGTAGAGTATCTAGAAATACCTCAGAAATTCCCCGAAATATCCAGGAAATCCCGTAATTAGTAGCGTCATCCCGAAATAATCAGAAATTTTCCGAATATCCAGGAAAACCACAATTAGTGGAGACATTTCGAAATACATCAGAATCTCCGAAAAATCCAGGAAATCCCGTAATTAGGAGTCCTCTCTGAAATATTTCAGAAATTCCCGAAATATAAGGGAAATTACGTAATTAGTAGATTCATCCCGAATTCCACAGAAATTCGCGTAAAATCCAGGAAATTCGTAATTGGTAGAATCATCCCGAGTAGTACCTCGGAATCCAAAAGATCCAGGAAATCCCGTAATTGGTAGATCATCCCGATTTCCTTAGATATTCCCGAAATACTCAGGAAATACCATAATTAGTGGAGCCTTTCTGAAATATTTCAGAAATTCCCGAAATATCCAGGAAATCCCGTAATATCCAGGAAATCCCGTAATTAGTGGAGTCTCTCTGAAATATTTCAGAAATTCCCGAAATATAAGGGAAATTCCGTAATTAGTAGATTCATCCCGAATTTCCACAGAAATTCGCGTAATATCCAGGAAATCCCGTAATTGGTAGAATCATCCCGAAGTACCTCGGATTCCCAATAGATCCAGGAATCCCGTATATTGGTAGATTCATCCCGAATTTCCTTAGATATTCCCGAAATACCCAGGAAATACCATAATTAGTGGAGCCTTTCTGAAATATTTAAGAAGTTCCCGAAATATCCAGGAAATCCTTTATTTAGTAGAGTTATCGAGAAATACCTCAGAAATTCCCAAAAAATCCAGGAAATCCCTTATTTAGTAGAGTTATCCAGAAATACCTCAGAAATTCCCGAAAAATCCAGGAAATCCCGTAATTAGTGGAGTCTCTCTGAAATATTTCAGAAATTCCCGAAATATAAGGGAAATTCCGTAATTAGTAGATTCATCCCGAATTTCCACAGAAATTCGCGTAATATCCAGGAAATCCCGTAATTGGTATAATCATCCCGAAGTACCTCGGAGTTCCCAAAAGATCCAGGAAATCCGTAATTGGTAGATTCATCCCGAGTTTCCTCAGATATTCCCGAAATATCCAGGAAATACCATAAATAGTAGAGTCTTTCTGAAATATTTCAGAAATTCCCGAAATATCCAGGAAATCCCGTAATTAGTGGAGTCTCTCTGAAATATTTCAGAAATTCCCGAATTATCCAGGAAATCCATTATTTAGTAGAGTTATCCAGAAATACCTCAGAAATTCCCGAATATCCAGGAAATTCCGTTATTATTGGTGTTATCCCGAATTTCCTCAGAATTCTCGAAAGATCCAGGTAATCCCGTATTTGGTAGAGTCATCACGAATTTCCTCAGATTCCCGAAAGATCTTGGAAATCCCGTAATTAGTAGCGTTATTCCGAAATATTTCAGAAATTCCGAAATATACAGGAAATTCCGTAATTAGTAGATTCATTCCGAATTTCCACAGAAATTCGCGTAAAATCCAGGAAATCACGTAATTGGAGAATCATCCCGAAATACCTGGGAATTCCCAAAAGATCCAGAAATCCCGTAATTGCTAGATTCATCCGAGTTTCCTCAGATATTCCCGAAATATCCAGGAGATACCATAAATAGTAGAGTCTTTCTGAAATATTTCAGAAATTCCGAAATATCCAGGTAATCCCGTAATTGGTTCCAGAGTTAATATAAACTAACTTTTTGCAAAAATAATCTTACATATTCCTTCGAGATAACGTTGAACTGCATACTTTATACGAGGAAAGATACCAAGTATTTAAATTTGATCTAATCTCTGCCGCAACAAAGGACGTCGCAACAGTAAAGTATAACAAAATAAAATCTCTTGAATTTAAGTGTTTAATAATCATAAAAAAAATATGTCTGTATCTTCAAAATTATTATCTGAACAAATAATATTAAATAGATAGATATGTATATATTTACGTTGCGCACTTTCACTCTCTAGTCGAATAAGTAGAAAATAAAGTAAAAGATAGCATCACACTCGACCATGCCTTGCATAGATATTTGCGTAGGAATGCGTTCGGAAGGATTACCGATGATTTAAATTTGTTACCATCCTATCGCATATAAGAGAATGTAATTGTGTGTGCGAGATATCTATACCTGTATATATGTATATCTATAGGCTGAGAAAAATATCGAATCTACCAATCTCTAAAAGCTCGCTAGGGAATTCGGTATAATTTCACCGTAAAGTAAATCAAGATTGTTTCACCTTGTTCACTTTTTTTCTTCTGCATTTTATTTTTACTGCCGGATATCCCATTACCCAAGTGACATTTTATCAGCTGAGGTCATTTTCATTTGTCACGAATGCGAAAAGGATTTCTACAGGCGGTCTATACAACTTTTAGTTTAGACAATATTTTGGTTCCAAGGTTTCAACGATTTTTCGATTACTATATAAATTCCTCGAACATCTTAAATCTGGAGAGATTAATAACTAATTATGTGCTAAACAATCGAGCAGATTGCAATTTACTAATTATTTAACGGCAAAAATTTGGCGCTACTATATAGTTTACGAAAGCTATAAATGAAAAATAGTTTCGAAACAAGTCTCGGAAACTAATTTTGGCAAATTGCCACA